>CM051259.1:60786541-60814041 GCA_027921565.1 Artemia sinica
TTGTCTGTTTATGTCTCTTAGGTTGTTTGAGTGTTTTTGGTCTGTGTTTGTCTCTTTGGGCTGTTTGCGTCTTTTTGGGCTGTTTGAGTTTTTTTTTTTGTTCTGTGTTTGTCTCTTTGGCTGTGTGTGTCTCTTTGGGGTGTTTGTCTCTTTGGGCTGTGTGTGTTTCTTTGGCTGTTTGGTCTTTTTGTTCTTTGTTTGTCTCTTTGAGTTGTGTTTCTCTTTGGACTGTGTGTGTCTTTTTGGGCTGTTTGTGTCTCTTAGGGCTGTGTGTGTCTCTTTGGGATGTGTGTCTCTTTGGGTTGTTTGAGTCTTTTTGGTCTGTTTGTGTCTCTTTAGGTTGTTTGAGTCTTTTTGGTCTGTGTTTGTCTCTTCGGGCTGGGTGTGTCTCTTTAGCCTGTATGTGTCTCTTTGGGCTGTGTGTGTCTCTCTGTTGGATGTGTGCGTCTCTTTGGGCCCGTGTACGTCTCTTTGGGCTGTATATGTCTCTTTGGGCTGTGGGTGTCTCTTTGTGATGTGTGTGTGTGTGTCTCTTTAGGCTGTGTGTGTCTCTTTAGGCTGTGTGTGTCTCTTTGGACTGTTTGTCTTTTTTTTAGGTGTTTGAGTCTTTTTGGTCTGTATGTGTCTCTTTGGGCTATGTGTTTCTCTTTGGGCTGTTTGAGTCTTTTTGGTCTGTGTTTGTCTCTTTGGGTTGTGTTTCTCTTTGGGCTGTGTATGTCTCTTTGGGCTGTTTGTGTCTCTTAGGGCTATGTGTTTCTCTTTGGGTTTGGCTGTGTATGTCTCTTTAGGCTGTTTGTGTCTCTTAGGGTATGTGTGTCTCTTGGGTTGTTTGAGTCTTTTTGGTCTGTGTTTGTCTCTTTGGGTTGTTTGTGTCTCTTTGGGCTGTTTGTGTTTCTTTGGGCTATGTGTGTCTCTTTGGGCTTTTTGAGTCTTTTTGGTCTGTTTGTGTCTCTTTGGGCTGTTTGAGTCTTTTCGGTCTGTGTTTGTCTCTTTGGGCTGTTTGCGTCTCTTTGGGCTGTTTGAGTTTTTTTCTTTTTTGGTCTGTGTTTGTCTCTTTGGGCTGTGTGTGTCTCTTTGGGGTGTTTGTGTCTCTTTGGGCTGTGTGTGTCTCTTTAGGCTGTTTGAGTCTTTTTGGTCTGTGTTTGTCTCTTTGGTTGTTTGAGTCTTTTTGGTCTGTGTATGTCTCTTTGGGCTGTGGGTGTCTCTTTGTGATGTGTGTGTCTCTTTAGGCTGTGTGTGTCTCTTTGGACTGTGTGTCTTCTTTTTGGGGTGTTTGAGTCTTTTTGGTCTGTATGTGTCTCTTTGGGCTATGTGTTTTTCTTTGGGCTGTTTGAGTCTTTTGGGACTGTGTATGTCTCTTTGGTTGTGTTTCTCTTTGAGCTGTGTGTGTCTCTTGGGCTGTTTGTGTCTCTTAGGGCTATGTGTGCTTCTTTGGGCTGTGTGTCTCTTTGGGCTGTTTGAGCCTTTTTGGTCGGTTTGTGTCTCTTTGGGTTGTTTGAGTCTTTTTGGTCTGTGTTTGTCTCTTTAGGACTGTTTGTGTCTCTTTGGGCTGTTTGTGTTTCTTTGGGCTATGTGTGTCTCTTTGGACTGTTTGAGTCTTTTTGGTCTGTTTGTGTCTTTTTGGGCTGTTTGAGTCTTTTTGGTCTGTGTTTGTCTCTTTGGGCTGTTTGCGTCTCTTTGGGCTGTTTGAGTTTTTTGGTCTGTGTTTGTCTCTTTGGGCTGTGTGTGTGTCTCTTTGGGGTGTTTGTGTCTCTTTGGGCTGTGTGTGTCTCTTAGGCTGTTTGAGTCTTTTTGTTCTGTGTTTGTCTCTTTGAGTTGTGTTTCTCTTTGGACTGTGTGTGTCTTTTTGGCTGTTTGTGTCTCTTAGGGCTGTGTGTGTCTCTTTTGGATGTGTGTCTCTTTGGGTTGTTTGAGTCTTTTTGGTCTGTTTGTGTCTCTTTAGGTTGTTTGAGTCTTTTCGGTCTGTGTTTGTCTCTTCGGGCTGTGTGTGTCTCTTTAGCCTGTGTGTGTCTCTTTGGGCTGTGTGTGTCTCTCTGTTGGATGTGTGCGTCTCTTTGGGCCCGTGTACGTCTCTTTGGGCTGTATGTGTCTCTTTGGGCTGTGGGTGTCTCTTTGTGATGTGTGTGTGTGTGTCTCTTTAGGCTGTGTGTGTCTCTTTGGACTGTTTGTCTTTTTTTGAGGTGTTTGAGTCTTTTTGGTCTGTATGTGTCTCTTTGGGCTATGTGTTTCTCTTTGGGCTGTCTGAGTCTTTTTGGTCTGTGTTTGTCTCTTTGGGCTGTTTGCGTCTCTTTGGGCTGTTTGAGTTTTTTTGGTCTGTGTTTGTCTCTTTGGGCTGTGTGTGTCTCTTTGGGGTGTTTGTGTCTCTTTGGGCTGTGTGTGTCTCTTTAGGCTGTTTGAGTCTTTTTGTTCTGTGTTTGTCTCTTTGAGTTGTGTTTCTCTTTGGACTGTGTGTGTCTTTTTGGGCTGTTTGTGTCTCTTAGGGCTGTGTGTGTCTCTTTTGGATGTGTGTCTCTTTAGGTTGTTTGAGTCTTTTCGGTCTGTGTTTGTCTCTCCGGGCTGTGTGTGTCTCTTTAGCCTGTGTGTGTCTCTTTGGGCTGTGTGTGTCTCTCTGTTGGATGTGTGCGTCTCTTTGGGCCCGTGTACGTCTCTTTGGGCTGTATGTGTCTCTTTGGGCTGTGGGTGTCTCTTTGTGATGTGTGTGTGTCTCTTTAGGCTGTGTGTGTCTCTTTGGACTGTTTGTCTTTTTTTGAGGTGTTTGAGTCTTTTTGGTCTGTATGTGTCTCTTTGGGCTATGTGTTTCTCTTTGGGCTGTCTGAGTCTTTTTGGTCTGTGTTTGTCTCTTTGGGTTGTGTTTCTCTTTGGGCTGTGTATGTCTCTTTGGGCTGTGTGTGTCTCTTAGGGCTATGTGTGTCTCTTTGGGCTGTGTGTCTCTTTGGGCTGTTTGAGTCTTTTTGTCTGTTTGTGTCTCTTTGGGTTGTTTGAGTATTTTTGGTCTGTGTTTGTCTCTTTGGGTTGTTTGTGTCTCTTTGGGCTGTTGTGTTTCTTTGGGCTATGTGTGTCTCTTTGGGCTGTTTGAGTCTTTTTGGTCTGTTTGTGTCTCTTTGGGCTGTTTGAGTCTTTTCGGTCTGTTTTTGTCTCTTTGGGCTGTTTGCGTCTCTTTGGGCTGTTTGAGTTTTTTTCTGTTTTGGTCTGTGTTCGTCTCTTTGGGCTGTGTGTGTCTCTTTTGGGTGTTTGTGTCTCTTTGGGCTGTGTGTGTCTCTTTAGGCTGTTTGAGTCTTTTTGGTCTGTGTTTGTCTCTTTGGGTTGTGTTTCTCTTTGGGCTGTGTGTGTCTCTTTGGGCTGTGTGTGTCTCTTAGGGCTGTGTGTGTCTCTTTGGGATGTGTGTCTCTTTGAGCTGTTTGAGTCTTTTTGGTCTGTTTGTGTTTCTTTAGGTTGTTTGAGTCTTTTTGGTCTGTGTTTGTCTCTTCGGGCTGTGTGTGTCTCTTTAGCCTGTGTGCGTCTCTTTGGGCTGTTTGTGTCTCTTTGTGATGTGTGTGTCTCTTTAGGCTGTGTGTGTCTCTTTGGACTGTGTGTCTTTTTTTGGGGGTGTTTGAGTCTTTTTGGTCTGTATGTGTCTCTTTGGGCTATGTGTTTTTCTTTGGGCTGTTTGAGTCTTTTTGGTCTGTGTTTGTCTCTTTGGGTTGTGTTTCTCTTTGGGCTGTGTGTGTCTCTTTGGGCTGTTTGTGTCTCTTAGGGCTATGTGTGCCTCTTTGGGCTGTGTGTCTCTTTGGGCTGTTTGAGTCTTTTTGGTCTGTTTGTGTCTCTTTGGGTTGTTTGAGTCTTTTTGGTCTGTGTTTGTCTCTTTGGGACTGTTTGTGTCTCTTTGGGCTGTTTGTGTTTCTTTGGGCTATGTGTGTCTCTTTGGACTGTTTGAGTCTTTTTGGTCTGTTTGTGTCTCTTTGGGCTGTTTGAGTCTTTTTGGTCTGTGTTTGTCTCTTTGGGCTGTTTGCGTCTCTTTGGGCTGTTTGAGTTTTTTGGTCTGTGTTTGTCTCTTTGGGCTGTGCGTGTCTCTTTGGGGTGTTTGTGTCTCTTTGGGCTGTGTGTGTCTCTTAGGCTGTTTGAGTCTTTTGGTCTGTGTTTGTCTCTTTGGGTTGTGTTTCTCTTTGGGCTGTGTGTGTCTCTTTGGGCTGTTTGTGTCTCTAAGGGCTGTGTGTGTCTCTTTGGGATGTGTGTCTCTTTGAGCTGTTTGAGTCTGATTGGTCTGTTTGTGTCTCTTTAGGTTGTTTGAGTCTTTTTGGTCTGTGTTTGTCTCTTCGGGCTGTGTGTGTCTCTTTAGCCTGTGTGCGTCTTTTTGGGCTGTATTTGTCTCTTTGGACTGTGGATGTCTCTTTGTGATGTGTGTGTCTCTTTAGGGCTGTGTGTTGTCTCTTTGGACTGTGTGTCTTTTGGGGTGTTTGAGTCTTTTTGGTCTGTATGTGTCTCTTTGGGCTATGTGTGTCTCTTTGGGCTGTTTGAGTCTTTTTGGTCTGTTTGTGTCTCTTTGGGTTGTTTGAGTCTTTTTGGTCTGTGTTTGTCTCTTTGGGACTGTTTGTGTCTCTTTGGGCTGTTTGTGTTTCTTTGGCTGTTTGTGTTCTTTGGGCTAGTGTGTCTCTTTGGACTGTTGAGTCTTTTTGGTCTTTTTGTGTCTCTTTGGGCTGTTTGAGTCTTTTTGGTCTGTGTTTGTCTCTTTGGGCTGTTTGCGTCTCTTTGGGCTGTTTGAGTTTTTTTTGGTCTGTGTTTGTCTCTTTGGGCTGTGTGTGTCTTTTAGGCTGTTTGAGTCTTTTTTGGTCTGTGTTTGTCTCTTTGGGTTGTGTTTCTCTTTGGGCTGTGTGTGTCTCTTTGGGCTGTTTGTGTCTCTTAGGGCTGTGTGTGTCTCTTTGGGATGTGTGTCTCTTTGAGCTGTTTGAGTCTTTTTGGTCTGTTTGTGTCTCTTTAGGTTGTTTGAGTCTTTTTGGTCGTTGTTTGTCTCTTCGGGCTGTGTGTGTCGCTTTAGGCTGTGTGCGTCTTTTTGGGCTGTATGTGTCTCTTTGGACTGTGGGTGTCTCTTTGTGATGTGTGTGTCTCTTTTGGCTGTGTGTGTCTCTTTGGACTGTGTCTCTCTTTGGGGTGTTTGAATCTTTTTGGTCTGTATGTGTCTCTTTGGGCTATGTGTTTCTCTTTGGGCTGTTTGAGTCTTTTTGGACTGTACATGTCTCTTTCGGCTGTTTGTGTCTCTTTGGACTGTGGATGTCTCTTTGGGCTGTGGGTTGATTGGCAGAAGGATGTATTAGCGAAGTCATAGTGGAGGGCGAGTTGCTAGCGAAAAATCTAAGCTAATAAGGGTTTTTTGACCGTAAACTCTAGTTTTTTGTCAGTTTGTAGTTTACGCACTAATAGGATTGAATCACAGAGAAACAACGAATTTACCTTTTAAAAAAATGTGACTCAAAGACGTTTCGTTCTTTTCACTGGCTTGAAATTGCATACAAACGAGCCAATCAGATGTTACAGTCCTTTTGTTTGCTCAAAATTTTACAAAGCACCGATGGTTAGGCTAGTTTATTTTGCATGATATTTCTAAAGCCCATTAAGATGAAGAAATGTCTTCAAAGTCAAGGCTATAAGAAAAATAAAGTTCTGGATATTTTTGTCAGTTTGTAGTTTACGCACTAATATCAATATCAGTAACGATTCTATTTGAACTTTCTCCAAGTTGATCAAATTGGTCTCTAAACAGTTCATGATAAAAAAAATAGTTTGGGACAAGAAAAAAAACCTAAAATAATGTCGTGAAATCATTTTCAATACTCAGAGCAGGAGGGCGTTGGGATTGAATCATAGAGAAACAACGAATTTACTTAAAAAAAAAATGTGACTCAAAGACGTTTCGTTCTTTTCACTGGCTTGAAATTGCATACAAACGAACCAATCAGATGTTACAGTCCTTTTGTTTGCTCAAAATTCGGCAAAGCAACGACGGTTAGGCTACTTTATTTTGCATGTTATTTCTAAAGCCAATTAAGATGAAGAAATGTCTTCAAAGTCAAGGCTATAAGAAAAATAAAGTTCTATTTGAACTTTCTCCAACTTGATCAACTTGATCAAAAACACCCTAAAAAAAAGACACACAGTTCAAAGAGACACACACAGCCTAAAGAGACACACACATCACAAAGAGACACCAACAGCCCAAAGAGACACATACAGCCCAAACAGACGCACACATCCAACAGAGAGACACACACAGCCCATGAAATATTTATCGCTGAACCTTTTTTTTTCTTGTCCCAAACTATTTTTTTTTATCATGAACTGTTTAGAGACCACAGCCCAAAGAGAACACATAGCCCAAAGAGACACATACAGACCAAAAAGACTCAAACACCCCAAAAAAGACACACCGTCCAAAGAGACACACACAGCCTAAAGAGACACACACATCACAAAGAGACACCCACAGTCCAAAGAGACATATACAGCTCAAAGAGACGCACACAGGCTAAAGAGACACACACAGCCCGAAGAGACAAACGCAGACCAAAAAGACTCAAACAACCTAAAGAGACACAAACAGACCAAAACGACTCAAACAGCTCAAAGAGACACACATCCCAAAGAGACACACAGCCCTAAGAGACCAAACAGCCAAAGAGACACACACAGCCCAAAGAGAAACACAACCCAAACAGACAAACACAGACCAAAAAGACTCAAACAGCCTAAAGAGACACACACAGCCCAAAGAGACACAAACACCCCAAAGAGACACACACAGCCCAAAGAGACAAACACAGACCAAAAAAGAAAAAAACTCAAACAGCCCAAAGAGACGCAAACAGCCCAAAGAGACGCAAACAGCCCAAAGAGACAAACACAGACCGAAAAGACTCAAACAGCCCAAGAGACACAAACAGACCAAAAAGACTCAAACAGCCCAAAGAGACACACATAGCCCAAAGAAACACAAACAGCCCAAAGAGACACAAACAACCCAAAGAGACAAACACAGACCAAAAAGACTCAAACAACCCAAAGAGACACAAACAGACCAAAAAGACTCAAACAGCCCAAAGAGACACACATCCCAAAGAGACACACATAGCCCTAAGAGACACAAACAGCCCAAAGAGACATACACAGCCCAAAGAGAAACACAACCCAAAGAGACAAACACAGACCAAAAAGACTCAAACAGCCCAAAGAGAAACACATAGCCCAAAGAGACACATACAGACCAAAAAGACTCAAACACCCCCAAAAAAAGACAAAGAGACACACACAGCCTAAAGAGACACACAAACACACACATCAAAAGAGACACCCACAGCCAAAAGAGACACATACAGCCCAAAGAGACGTACACGGGCCCAAAGAGACGCACACATCCAACAGAGAGACACACACAGCCCAAAGAGACACACACAGGCTAAAGAGACACACACAGCCCGAAGAGACAAACACAGACCAAAAAGACTCAAACAACCTAAAGAGACACAAACAGACCAAAAAGACTCAAACAACCCAAAGAGACACACATCCCAAAGAGACACACACAGCCCTAAGAGACACAAACAGCCCAAAGAGACACACACAGTCCAAAGAGAAACACAACTCAAAGAGACGAACACAGACCCAAAAAGACTCAAACAGCCTAAAGAGACACACACTGCCCAAAGAGACACAAACACCCCAAAGAGACACACACAGCTCAAAGAGACAAACACAGACCAAAAAAAAACTCAAACAGCCCAAAAAGACGCAAACAGCCCAAAGAGACAAACACAGACCAAAAAGACTCAAACAACCTAAAGAGACATAAACAGACCAAAAAGACTCAAACAGCCCAAAGAGATACACATCCCAAAGAGACACACACAGCCCTAAGCGACACAAACAGCCCAAAGAGCCACACACACAGTCCAAAGAGAATTACAACCCAAAGAGACAAACACAGACCAAAAAGACTCAAACAGCCTAAAGAGACACACACAGCCCAAAGAGACACAAACACCCCAAAGAGACACACACAGCCCAAAGAGACAAACACAGACAAAAAAAACTCAAACAGCCCAAAGAGACGCAAACAGCCCAAAGAGACAAACACAGACCAAAAAGACTCAAACAACCTAAAGAGACACAAACAGACCAAAAAGACTCAAACAGCCCAAAGAGACACACATAGCCCAAAGAAACACAAACAGCCCAAAGAGACACAAACGGCCCAAAGAGACAAACACAGACCAAAAAGACTAAAAACAACCCAGCTTGAGAAAATTTGCCTTATTTTCGAAAAACGGAAAGAAACACTCCCAAAAAGTCTTAAAGTCAAGGCTATAAGAAAAAAAGTTCTGGATATTTTTGTTAGTTTGTAGTTTACGCACTAATATCAATATCAGTAACGATTCTATTTGAACTTTCTCCAAGTTGATCAAATTGGTCTCTAAAGGGTTCATAATAAAAAAAAAATAGCGCACGCCATGCTGAATGTGCTTTCAAAAACCCATCTGGTCGAAAACATGTTTGTTATCGTTAATGATTTCCAAAGATGTAAGAAAATTATGAAAAATACAATTCTCTGATTCAAATCTGAAACTTTAGTCTATTTTTGGATCGAAAAATAAAACTATTTCTATAAAATCTGAGCTAATAAGGGTGTTTGACCGTAAACTCTAGTTTCTTGTAAGAAAATTATGGAAAATACAATGCAACCGAGTCTCTCAAACCCCGTAAAGCCCTTTCAACAGATACAAGAACTACTTATTTAACACAAAAAATTTCGTTTTTAATGAGCACTAAGTAAAGAAAAACCACACGGAATCAGGCAACAGTTGACAACACTGTCCAAACATCACTTGTGTATTATACAGTACACAATCAACCCATCTCCCCTAAAAAATATTTTTATTCCGAGATTTCATGTTAAAAATTAACAAATCACTAATTAGAATCAATCACACTCTTATTATTCAAAACATTAATTAATATCGTTCATAGTGTCCAATTTGCGAATTCCTTATCCCTTTTTGCAAAAATGTCAATCAAAACAATTCCTAAATACGCAATTTGACAATCTCTAGTTTTCGATTAAAAAAAAACCAGCGGGGAATCCCCGCTCGTAATTGCTAATCACTTTAATCCTTTTTCTCCAAAGGTGCCAAGGAACACAATCTCCTCAAAACTTAATCACACAGGAAGGAACATAAGGCAAGCAAATCCATAAGTACATGCTCTGGAAATGTTTTTCCTATGGCAGCAAGCAAATAGCATGGGAATTGCTATTGGGCCAAGCAAATAGCATGGGAATTGCTATTGGGCTAAGCAAATAGCATGGGAATTGCTATTGGGCCAAGCAAATTCATTATAAGCATTCTACATTTGACCCCCCTCCATTTTCCTTATTTGGCACCCATGTTTGTATATACCCCTGACATTATTCCGAAGGAATCACCTGTAAAAATAAAAAAAGTATGCCCTAGACGACACTACATCGCGTTTGAACCAGCCTTCTTGACCACCACCACTCCTTGTAAGGTTCAAAGCCAGTGTAAATCTATGATATTCTCATAAGACAAAATTGAGGTAGAACTTAGATGTATTTTTGAAAACTTTAATTTATTAGTTTCATCTAATCATTCTAGTTTCAGACCCACATAAACTTAAGAAAACGATTAAGGAACTGCTTTTTGTACAATACGAGTTTGATTTATTTATTGTGGGGATTATGATGATATTATATTCCTGGAAGAAAAGTAAAGTAAGGATGTTCTTTATATATTTATTGTTTAGTGTGATAGTATTAGTGATGTCAGTAGTACGGGGTCAATCTATTCAACGAGACCCATACAAGACTCCCATGGGATTTCTACGGGAACCCTCGGCTTCTATGGAACCCCCGGATTCCCAGACCCCCGCGTGATATTAATTTCCAAAAGACGAAGGTGTTACATCAATATTTAGATTGGGAAGACACGCCTCCAGAATACAACCGGTCCCTGTTGCAGGTGTTAGTTAACTCACAGGGGGAAACTAAGACATGTAGGTGTTAAGGAATGTTTACATTCTGTTGCTATGTCATAGAGGATGACGCAACCTTGTGTGAGTCAACAGGTGTTACATTATAGGGAATTTTAATCTACGTAATTGGAGTTGGGACTCATGCGTGACTTAGTGGTGTTTATCGGAAATAACTTAATGGTAGCCCAAACAAGGGTCTTACGTTGTGACAGTGCATATGTTACATAATGATATCGCACAAGTTTTTTTTATTTTAATAGCGGGACTTGGTATTTCATTGCTAAAGCGTGATACTGCATGCAATTCACGCAAAAGTGCTACACTATTACTGCCGTGTGGCACCCTCTGACATCGCCTCACCAACTCCAGGACATTTTCAGAAATTTCTTGTTTAAAATTAGGCATCCCGCCTGGAGACTCAAGTTTTCGTAAGCCAAGCCTATCGCGATGCTCCTCAAAACACATCACTGCACCACGGCATTACGGTGGCGCCCCCTCTATCATCCACGTGGCAGCCCCTTTCTCTCATCACTCCCTGTGACACTTTCAACCTTTTCACTCCGCAAATAAGCTTGTGAATCTATATTAAACACAGTTTTTTACTTAAACAGCGGAAACTAGCCGTTTTATTTTAGATTGCAACCTTCCGTACCAATTACCGGTCTGTGACACTCAATGGCTAATATGTGGCACCTCTGGTGTGTATTATCACAAATAAGGTCTTTTAACTATTTTCCAGCTAAAATATCCATTTACACTGGAAAAGATTGTTTAAAACTTAATGAAAAACCCTAAACAAAATCTCTTCTGATGACTCATGCCAAATGAGACCAAAGTGGAACAATTTATCAACCCTGAGATCCCCACTGGTGCACATCCTAAGAAATCACAAATTATTATTACAAAATACATTATCATCTAACAAAATACAAAATACTTCTACAAAGCAAAAATAATCCTCACAAAAACAAAAAATAAATCCTAAGAAGTCAAAAATAGTTCCTACAAAATACTTCATACAAAACAAAAATAATTCCTACGAAACGGAAATACATCCTAGACAATCACAAACGGCTCATACAAAATACAAAATACATCCTAGAAAACAGAGATTGTTCTAACAAAATACAAAATACTTCTTACAAAGCAAAAGATCGTTCTTACAAAACAAAAATACATCCTAAGAAATAACAAAATCTCCTTACGAAACAAAAATAACTCGCTAAAAGTGAAAATACATCCTAAGAAATCACAAATTCTTCTTACATCTAAAAAAATGCTTCTTACCAGAAAAATCTTACAAAAAGAAAATAGATCTTAAACAATCACAAGTGGTTCTTAAAAATACAAAATACATCCTAAAAATTAGAAATTTTTTTAACAAAATACAAAATACTAGTTACAAAACAAAAAATACTTCTTACAAAGCAAAAATTAATTCATACAAAACAAAATTACATCCTAAGAAATCACAAATTCTTCTTAAATCATACAAAATACGTCTTACGAAACAAAAACAATTCTTACAAAACCAAAATAAACCACAAAATATCACAATTTCTTCTTACAAAAATATTTCTTACAAAACAAAAAATAATTCTTTGAAAAAATACATCCTAAGGAATCATAAGTTTGTCTTACAAAGCAAAATAATTCTTACAAAACGAAAATATATCCTAAACAATCGCAAGTGGTTTTTAAAAAATACAAAATACATCCTAAAAAATCAGAGATTGTCCTTACAAAATACAAAATAATTGTTAAAAAACAAAACGTACTTCTTACAAAGCAAAAAAATATTCCTGCAAAAAAAAATACATCCTAAGAAATCAGAGATTCTTCTAAAAAATAAATAATACTTGTTACAAAAACGTAGGCTACTTCTTACAGAGAAAAAACAAATTCTTACAAAACAAAAATACATCATAAGAAATCACAAATTCCTCTTAAAAGCGACAAAATACTTATTACAAAACTAAAAATAATTCTTACAAAACAAAAATGCATCCTGATGAATCAGAAATTCTTCTTACAAAATACAAAATACTTCTTACAAATTAAATAATAATTCTTAAAAAACAAAAATACATCCTAATATATCACAAATTTTTCTTAAAAAATAAAAATACTTCTTACGAAACAAAATAACTCTTACAAAACAAAAATACACTCTACAAAATAAGAAATAAATCTTGCAAAATACGAAATACTTCATAAGAATGAAATACTTCTTACAAAACAAAAAATTATTCTTAAAAAAAATACATCCTAAACAATCACAAAAGGTTCTTACAAAATACAAAATATATCCTAAAAAATCAGATATTGTTCTTGCAAAACACAAAATACTTGTTACAAAACAAAAAATACTTCTTACAAAAAAAATAATTCTTACAAAACAAAATACATCCAAAAAATCAAAATTCTTCTTACATAACACAAAATACTTCTTACGAAAAAAATTTCTAAAAACCAAAACATACATCCCAAAAGATCACAAATTCTTTAAGTTCGTAAGAAAATACTCTCGAATTCTTACAAAATACAAAATACTTCTTACAAAGCAAAAACATCAATTCTTACAAAACAAAACTACATCCTAAGAAATCACGAATTCTTCTTACGAAACAAAATAATTTCTACAAAACGAAAATACATCCTAAACAATCATAAATTGTTCTTAGAAAATACAAAATAACTCCTAAAACATCAGAGATCGTTCTTGCAAAATACAAAATACTTGTTACAAAACCAAAAATAATTCTTACAAAGAAAAAAATTAGTTTTACAAAGCAACATACATCCTAAGAAATCACAAGTTCTTCTTAAATCATACAAATTCTTCTTATATCATACAATATACTTCTTACGAAAAACAAATCCTAAAAAAGGAAATTTCATCCCAAAATATCACAAACTCATCTTACAAAATGCAAAATACTTCTTACAAACATAAAATAATTCATAAAAAACAAAAATACATCCTAAGAAATCACAAATTCTTCTTACGAAGCAAAAATACTTCTTACAAAACGAAAATCATAAATTCTTCTTACATAATATAAATTACTTCTTACGAAACAAAAAAATTCCTACAAAACAAAAAAAACATCCCAAAAGATCACAAATTCCTCTTACAAAAAAAATACTTCTTACAAAACAAAAAAATTAATTTTTACAAAAAAAATAAATCCTATGAAATCACAAATTCTTCGTACGAAACAAATATTTCCTACAAAACGAAAACACATCCTAAACAATAACAAACAGTTCTCACAAGATACAAAATACATTCAAGGAAATCAGAGACTGTTTTTGCAAACACAAAATACTTGTTACAAAACAAAAAAAAACACTTCT
The DNA here is from genome assembly GCA_027921565.1 of Artemia sinica. NCBI lineage: Eukaryota > Metazoa > Arthropoda > Branchiopoda > Anostraca > Artemiidae > Artemia > Artemia sinica. Next base: position 60,799,913 of record CM051259.1, read on the forward strand.
TACAAAGCAAAAAATTATTCTTAAAAAACAAAATACATCTTAAGAAATCATAAATTCTTTTTAAATATATAAAATACTTCTTACGAAACAAAAAAATTCTTAAAAAACAAAAAATATATCCCATAAGATCCCAAATTCTTCTTATAAAATAATTCTTATAGATCAAAAAATAATTCTCACAAAACAAAAATACAACCTAAGGAATCATAAATTCTTCATACGAAGCAAAATAACTCTTACAAAATGAAACAATATCATTAACAATGAACAACGCTTCTTACAAAATACATCCAAAAAAATCCGAGAATGTTCTTACAAAATACAAATTACTTGTTACAAAACAAAAAATACTTGTTACAAAGCATAAAATGATTCTTACCAAGCAAAAATACATCATACAAATCACAGATTTTCTTACTGTCAAACAAAATACTTCTTACAAAACAAAAAATAACTCTTATAAAACAAAAAATACATCTTCAGGAATCAGAGGTTCTTCTTACAAAATACTTGCTACAAAAAAATATATCTTACAAAGCAAATCATATAATTCTCACAAAACAAGAACACATCTTAGGAAATCACAAATTCGTATTACAAAATAAAAAATACATGTTAAAAAACAATAAATATCTCTTAAAGGAAAAAAATAATTGTTACAAAAAACAAAAATTCATCTTAAGGAATCACAAATTCTTCTTACATCATAGAAAATACTTCTTGACATAAAAAATTAATTCTTACAACACAAAAATACTTCCTAAAAAATTAGAGATTCTTCTTAAAAAATACAAAATTTTTCTTACAAAACAAAAAATAATTCTTATAAAATAAAAATACATCATAAGAAATCACAAATTCTTATCACTAAATACAAAATACTTCTTAAGAAATAAAAAATAATTCTTACTAAACGAAAATACATCTTAACAATCACAAAACTTCTCTTACAAAATACAAAATACTAGTTACAAAACAAAAAATAATTTTTTAAAAAAACAAAACATTCTTACAAAACTTTTTCAAGGCCCGATAATCATGAGTCTGAATTGCAACCCAGCTGTTACCATCCATTCCACTATAGTAATAGATGGCAGCATAACTGGATAAGTTGGGTTACATTAAGTTAATAACTTTTAAGTTAGGTTTGTTTGGGTTAGGTTAGCATGGCCAGGCTAACCTAACTTAAATGAACATAGCTTAAAAGTAGTTAATTTATTGTAACCTAACCTATCCAGTTATGCTGCCATCTATAGCTATAATGGAATGGATGGCAACAGTTGGGTTGTAATTCACACTCATGTGTCTCTGCCTTAATAAACTTTTGTAATATTTGTTTTTGTTTTGTAAGAAGTATTTTTCGATGCGTTTCAAATATTTTGTGTATTTTTTAAAAAAGTTTGTGATTGTTAGGATGTAATTTCTTTTTATAAGAATTAGGTTATGTTTCGTAAAAAGTACTTTGTATATAGTATTAAGAATTTCTGATTTCTTATGATGTATTTTTGTTTTGTAAAAATCATTTTTTGCTTTATAAGAAGTGTTTTGTAAGAAGTGTTGAGTTTGTGTTTTGTAAGATGTGTTTTTTATTTTGTAAGAAGAATCTCTGACTTTTTAGGACGTATTTTGTTTTGTAAGAATAATTTTTTGTTTCGCAAGAAGTATTTTCTACGATGTAAGAAAAATTGTGATTTCTTAGGATGTATTTATGTTTTGTATGAATTTTTTTGCCATTAAGAAGTAATTTTTTGTTTTATAACATGTCTTTTATATTTTGTAATAAGAATTTTTGATTTACTAGGAAGTATTTTTGTTTTGTAAGAATTATATTTTTGCTTTGTAAGAAGCATTTTTTGTAGCAAGTATTTTGCTTTTTGTAAGAGGAATCTCTGATTTCTTAGGATATATTTTTGTTTTGTAAGAGATATTTTTTGTTTCGTAAGAAGTATTTCGTATGATGTAAGAAAAGTTTGTGATTCGTAAGATGTATTTTTGTTTTGCAAGAATTATTTTTGCCTTGTTAGAAGTATTATTTGTTTTGTAATAAGTACTTTGTATTTGTAAGAACATGCTCTGATCTTTTAGGATGTATTTTGTATTTTGTAAGAAGCGTTTGTCATTGTTTAGGATGTATTTTGGTTTTGTAAGAATTATTTTGCTTCGTAAGAGGAATTTATGATTTCTTAGGATTAATTTTTGTTCTGTGAGAATTATTTTTGTTTTGTAAGAAGTATTTTGTATTTTGTAAGAAGAGTTTATGATCCTTTGGGATGTATTTTTTGGTTTGTACAAATTGTTTTGTTTCGTAAGAAGTATTTTCAAAGATGTAAGAAGAATTTGTGATTTCTTAGGATGTATTTTGTTTAGTAAGGATCATTTTTTGGTTTGTAAGAATTATTTTTTTTGTAACAAGAATTTTGTATTTGCAAGCACAGTCTCTGATTTCTTAGGATTGTATTTTGTATCTTGTAAGAACTGGTTGTTGTTGTTTAGGGGTTATATTTTCGTTTTGTAGGAATTATTTTGTTCCGTAAGAAGAATTTGTGGTTTCTTCAGATGTATTTTTGTTTTGTAAGAATAATTTTTGTTTTGTAATAAGTATTTCGTATTTTGTAATATCAATGTGTGATCTTTCGGGATGGATTTTTGGTTTGTAGGAATTTTTGTTTCGTAAGAAGTATTTTGTATGATGTAAGAAGAATTTGTGATTTCTTTGTTTTTTGTTTTTTTGGTGTTTTTGTAAGAAGCTTTTGTCATTGTTTAGTATGTAGTTTCGTTTTGTAGGAATTATTTTTGCTTCGTAAGAAGATGATTTCTTAGGATGTATTTTGTTTTGTATGAATTGTTTTTTATTTTGTAAAAAGTATTTTGTAAGAAGAATTTGTGATCTTTTGGGATGTATTTTCTATTTTGTAGGAATTTTTTGTTTCGTAAGAAGTATTTTGTATGATGTAAGAGAACTTGTATGATGTAAGAAGAATTTGTGATGTCTTAGGATGTATTTTGTTTTGTGAGAATTATTTTTCTCTTTGTAAGAAGTATTTTTTGTTTTTAACAAGTATTTTGTACTTTACAAAAACAACCTCTGATTTTTAGGATGTATTTTGTATTTTGTGAGAACCATTTGTGAGTGTTTAAGAGGTATTTTCGTTTTGTATGAATTATTTTGTTTCGTGAGAAGAATTTGTGATTTCTTAAGATGTATTTTTGCTGTTTAAGAATTGTTTTTTATGTTTTAGTAAGAAGAATTTGTGATTTCTTAGGATGCACTTTGTTTGTAAGAATTATATTTTGCTTTGTAAGAATTATTATTGTAGCAAGTATTTTGTGTTTTGCAAGAACAATATCTGATTTCTTAGGATGTGTTTTGTATTTTGTTGGAACCGTTTTTAATTGTTTAGGATGTATTTTTGTTTTGTGAGAGTCATTTTTAGCTTTGTAAGAAGTATTTAGTACTTCGTAAGAAGAGTTTGTGATTTCTTAAGATGCATTTTTGTTTTTTAAGAATATTTTTGTTTTGTAGGAAGTATATTTTGTTTTTATGAAGTATTTTTGTATTTTGTAATAACAATTTCTTTATTTCTTAAAATGTATTTTTGTTTTGTAAGAACTATTTTTTGTTATGTAAGAAGTATTTTAAATTTTGTAAGAAGAATTTGTGACATTAGGATGTATTTTTTTTGTAAAAATTATTTTTGTTTTGGAAGAAGTACTTTTTGTTTGTAACAAGTATTTTTAATTTTTTAGAACAATCTTTGATTCTTAGGATGTATCTTTGTTTGGTAAGAATTATTTTTTGGTTTATAAGATGTAAGTTTTGTTTTACAACAAGTATTTTGTAAGAACAATATCTGATTTTTAAGTTAAATTTTGTATTTTATAAAAACCGCTTGTGATTGTTTAGGATTCATTTTCGTTTTGTACGATTTTTTTTGTTTGGTAAGAAGTATTTTCTATGATTTAAGAAGAATTTGTGACTTCTTATCATGTATTTTCACTTTAGGATGTATTTTTTGTTTTGAGGAGCATCGTGGTAGGCTTGCGAAAACATTAGTCACCAGATTGAATGCGTAATTTTTAACAAAAAGGTCTAAAAATTCCTTGGGGTTTGATGAGGTGATGTCAGAGTGTGCCTCAGGACAATAATAGTTTGGCGCTGTTGCGTGAATTATTTGGAGTATCACGCTCTAAGCACTGAAATGCCAAGTCTCTCTATTCAAATAAAAAACTATTTTTAATTTAGATTCACAAGGTTATTTACGAAGGGAAATGTTGAAAATATTCTAGGGGGTGATAAGGGGAGAGCACGTGGATGAGAGAGGGGTAGGCGCACAATGTTGTGGTGGTGGGATGTGTTTTGAGGAGCATCGTAATAGGCTTGGCTTGTGAAAAGTTGAGTCACCGCATTGAATATTGAATTTTTAACAAGAAATGTCTGAAATGTTTTTCGGGTTAGTCAATCAAAGTCAGAGTGTGTAATAGCTTTGAACTGTGGCGTGAATTGCATAGGATATCACGCTCTAGCAATGAAATGCCGAGTCCCACTGTTCAAATAAAAAAAACAGTGTTAAATTTAGATTCACAAGTTTATTTTCGGAGGGAATAGGATTAAAATGTCCTAGGGGGTAATGAATGGGTGCTAAGTGATGGTAGGGAGCAGGCGCATAATTTCATGGTTGTGTGATGTATCCTGTGGAGCATAGTGATAGGCTTGGCTTGCGAAAACTTCAATCACTGGATTGAATGTGTAATTTTTTAACAATAATGTTTGAAAATGTCTTGGGATGATGAGGCGATGCAAGAGTTTGCCAAAGAGCATTAATAGTGTGGCACAGGAGCGTGGTTTGCTTGGAGTGTCACGTTCTAGCAATAAAGTGCCAATGTGTTTAATTTAGATTCAAAAGCGTATTTTCGGAGTGAAAAGGTTAAAATGTCCCAGGGGCTGATGACGGGGTGTGGGTGCCACGTGGATGACAGAGGGGTAGACACGTAATGTCGTGGTGGTGTGATGTGTTTTAAGGAGCATCGTGATAGGCTTGGCTTGTGAAAAGTTAAGTCACCGGATTAATGCGTAATTTTTTAACCAGTATTGTCTGAAGTTTGTCTTCGAAGTTTGATGAAGTAATGTCAGAGGGGGCCAAAGAGCAGTAATAGTGTGGCACTGTGGCGTCAATTGCATGGAGTATCACACTCTAGCAATGAAATACCAAGTCTTGCTGTTTAAATAAAAAAAGCTGTGCTTAATTCAGATTCAAGGGCTTATTTTTCGAGGGAAAGGTTGAAAGTGAGTTAACTACTTTTAAGTTAGGTTCGTTTAGGTTAGGTTAGCATGGCCATGCTAACCTCATCTAAACAAACCTAGCTCAAAAGTAGTTAACTTAATGTAACATAACCCATCCAGTTATGCTGCCATCTGTAACTATACTGGAATGGATGGAAACAGTTGGGTTGTAATTCTCACTCATTTGTCTCTGGCCTTGAAAAATTTTTGTAAGAATTGTTTTTGCTTTGTAAAAAGTATTTTTTGTTTTGTAAAAAGTATTTTGTATTTTAAGAAAAGTTTGTGAATGTTAGGATGTATTTTCGTTTTGTAAGAATTATTTTTTGCCATTAAGAAGTAATTTTTTGTTTTATAACATGTATTTTATATTTTGTAATAAGAATTTGTGATTTACTAGGATGTATTTTTGTTTTATAAGAATTATATTTTTGCTTTGTAAGAAGCATTTTTTGTAGCAAGTATTTTGCATTTTGTAAGAGAAATCTCTGATTTCTTAGGATATACTTTTGTTTTGTAAGAGTTTTTTTTTGTTTCGTAAGAAGTACTTTGTATGATGTAAGAAAAATTTGTGATTCGTAAGATGTATTTTTGTTTTGCAAGAATTATTTTTGCTTTGTAAGAATTATTATTTGTTTTGTAATAAGTACTTTGTGTTTGTAAGAACATGCTCTGATCTTTTAGGATGTATTTTTTATTTTGTAAGAAGTGTTTGTCATTTTTTAGGATGTATTTTGGTTTTGTAAGAATTATTTTGCTTCGTAAGAGGAATTTATGATTTCTTAGGATTAATTTTTGTTTTGTGGGAATTATTTTTTGTTTTGTAAGAAGTATTTTGTATTTTGTAAGAAGAGTTTGTTATCTTTTGGGATGTACTGTTTGGTTTGTAGAAATTGTTTTGTAAGAAGTATATTTTGTTTTTTATGAAGTATTTTTTAAGAAGAATTGTTTATTTCTTAAAATGTATTTTCGTTTTGTAAGAGCTTTTTTTGTTATGGAAGAAGTATTTTAAATTTTTTAAGAAGAATTTGTGATTTCTCAGTATGTATTTTCTTGTAAAAATTACTTTTGTTTTGGAAGAAGTACGTTTTGTTTGTAACAAGTATTTTTTATTTTTTCAGTTTTTGATTCTTAGAATAATCTTCGTTTGTTAAGAATTATTTTTTGGTTTGTAAGATGTACGTTTTGTTTTACAACAAGTATTTTGTATTCTGTAAGAACAATCTCTGATTTTTAAGTTAAATTTTGTATTTTGTAAAAACCGCTTGTGATTGTTTAGGATGCAATTTCGTTTTGGAAGAATTATTTTTGCTTTTTAAGACCAATTTAGGATGTCTTATATCTTTTGGGGTATATCATTGGTTTGTAAGATTTTATTTGTTTTGTAAGACGTATTTCATATGATGTTAAAGAATTTTTTGATATCTTAGAAGGTATTGATGTATTGTATTTTTTGCTTTGTAAGAAGTTTTTTTGTTTTTGTAATAGGTTTTTGTATTTTGTAAGAACAATCTCTCATTTTTTGGATGTATTTGTATTTTTTAAGAGCCGTTTATGATTATTTAGGATGTATTTCCGTTTTGTAAGAATTTGTTTTGTTTGGTAAGATGTATTTTCTATGATGTAAGAAAAATTTGTGATTTCTTACGAGGTATTTTTGTTTTGTATGAATTACTTTCTGCTTTGTAAGAAGTATTTTTTTGTTTTGTATTAAGTATTTGTTTTTGGTAAGAACAGTTTCTCATGTTGTAGGAAGTATTTTGTATTTTTTAATAAAGGTTTATGATTTTTTAGGATGTATTTTCGTTTTGTAAGATTTTTTGTTTGGTAAAAAGTATTTTCTATGATGTAAGAAGAATTTGGAAAAGGATGTGTTTTCACTTTAGGATGTATTTTTTGTTTTAAGGAGCAGCTTGATAGGATTGGCTTGCGAAAACCTTAGTCACCGGATTGAGTGCGTAATGTTTAACAAAAAAGTCTAAGAATTCCTTTGGGTTTATGGGGTGATGTCAGAGGGTGCCTCAGGCACTGTGTAATAGTTTGGCACTGTGGCGTGAATTACTTGGAGTATCACGCTCTAGCAATGAAATGCCAAGTCCCTCTATTCAAATAAAAAACTATTTTTAATTTAGATTCACAAGGTTATTTGCGAAGGGTAATGTTGAAAATATTCTAGAGGCTAATGAGGGTGGAGCACGTGGATGAGACAGGGGCAGGCGCCCAATGTCGTGGTGGTGGGATGTGTCTTGAGGAGCATCGTAATAGGCTTGTCTTGTGAAAACTTGAGTCCCCGGATTGAATATGTAATTTTTAACAAGAAATGTCTGAAAATTTTTTTGGGGTTAATAAGGGGAAATCAGAGTATGTAATAGCTTGGAACTGGGGCGTGAATTGCATAGAATATCAGGCTAGAGCAACAAAATGCCGAGTCCCACTGTTCAAATAAAGAAAACAGTGTTAAATTTAGATTCACAAATTTATTTTCGTAGGGAAAAGGAGTAAAATGTCCTACGGGGGTAATGAAGGGGTTCTAAGTGATGGTAGGGAGCAGACGCGTAATTTCATGGTGGTTTGATGTTTTTTTGTGGAGCACCGTGATAGGCTTGGCTTGCGAAAACTTGAATCACTGGATTGAATTTGTAATTTCTAACAATAAATGTTTGAAAATGTCTTGGGGTGATGAAGCGATGCTAGAGTTTGCCAAAGAGAATTAATAGTGTGGCACTGGAGCGTGATTTGCTTGGAGTATCACGTTCTAGCAATGAAGTGCCAAGGCCCGCTGTTCACATAAAAAAATGTGTTTAATTTAGATTCAAAAGCTTATTTTTGGAGTGAAAAGGTTGAAAATGTCTCAGGGGCTGATGACGGGGTGCGGGTGCCACGTGGCTGACAGAGGGGGTAGACACGTAATGCCGTGGTGGTGTGATGTGTTTTAAGGAGCATCGTGATAGGCTTGGCTTGTGAAAAGTTGAGTCACCGGATTAAATGCGTAATTTTTAACAAGAATTGTCTTAAAATGTCTTGGAAGTTGATGAAGCGATGTCAGAGGGGGCCAAAGAGCAGTAATAGTGTGGCACTGTGGCGTGAATTGCATGGAATATCAAACTCTGGGAATGAAATGCCAATTCTTGCTGTTCAAATAAAAAAAACTTCGCTTAATGTAGATTCACGGGCTTATTTTTGGAGGCAAAGGTTGAAAGTGAGTTAATTAATTTTAAGTTAGGTTCGTTTAGGTTAGGTTAGCATGGCCGTGCTAACCTCACCTAAACGAACCTAGCTGAAAAGTAGTTAACTTAATGTAACATAACCTATCCAGTTATGCTGCCATCTGTAACTATGCTGGAATGGATGGAAACAGTTGGGTTGTAATTCACACTCATGTGTCTGGCCTTGAAAAATTTTCATAAGAGTTGTTTTTGTTTTGTAAGAAGTGTTTTTTGTTTTGTAAAAAGTATTTTGTATTTTGTAAGAAAAGTTTGTGATTGTTAGGATTTTATTTTCGTTTTGAAAGAATTATCTTTTGTTTTGTAAGAAGTATTTTGTATTTAGTAATAGAATTTCTTATTTCTTATTATGTTTTTTGGTTTGTAAGAATTATTTTTTGCTTTGTAAGAAGCATTTTTGTGTTTTGTAAGAAGTATTTTATGTTTTATAAGAAGAATATCTTATTTTTTAGGATGTATTTTTGTTTTGTAAGAATTATTTTTTGTTTCATAAGAAGTATTTTGTATGTTGTAAAAAAAAGTTGTGAATTCGTAGGATGTATTTATGTTTTGTGAAAATTATTTTTTTGCCATTAAGAAGTATTTTGTTTTATAACATATATTTTGTACTTTGTAAGAAGAATTTGTGATTTCCTAGGATATATTCTTGTTTTGTAAGAATTATATTTTTTCTTTGTAAGAAGTATTTTTTTGTAGTAAGTATTCTGTATTTGGTAAGAGGAATGTCTGATTTCTTAGGATGTATTTTTTGTTTTATAAGAAGTATTTTGGATAATATAATAAAAGTTTTTGATTTCGTATGACGTATTTTTGTTTTGTAAGAGCAAATTGTTTTGCTTTGTAATAAGTTTTTTTTTGTTTTGTAACAAATATTTTGTGTTTTTAAGAACATTCTCTGATTTTTTAGGATATATTTTGTATTTTTAAGAAGCATTTGTCATTGTTTAGGATGTATTTTTGTTTTTAAGAATTATTTTGCTTCTTAAGAGGAATTTATGATATCTTAGGATGTATTTTTGTTTTGTGAGAATTATTTTTAAGATTGTAGGAATTTTTTGTTTTGTAGGAATTTTTTGTTTCGTTAGAAGTATTTTGTAGGATGTAAAAAGGATTTGCGATTTCTTTTTTTGGTATTTTGTAAGAATCGTTTGTCATTGCTTAGGATGTATTTTCATTTTGTAAGAAGTATTTTTGCTTCGTAAGAAGAATTTGTGATTTCTTAAGATGTATTATTGTTTTGTATGGATAATTCTTTTTTTTGTAAGAAGTATGTTGTATTTCTTAAGGACAATTTGTGATCTTTAGGATGTATTTTCTGTTTGATGGAATTTTTTGTTTCGTAAGAAATATTTTGTATCATGTAAGAAGAATTGGTACGATGTAAAAAGACTTTGTGATTTCTTAATATGTATTTTGTTTCGTAAGATTTTTATTGCTTTTTAAGAAGTATTTTTTTTATAACAAGTATGTTGTATTTTGCAAGAACAAGCTCTTATTTTTTAAGATGTATTTTGTAAGAACCGTTTGTGAATATTTAGGTTGTATTTTCGTTTTGTAGGAATTGTTTTGTTTCGTGAGAAGAATTTGTGATTTTTGTTTTTGAGAATAATTTTTTGTTTTGTAAGAAGTATTTTGTACTATGTAAGAAGAATTTGTGATATTTGGGGAAGAATTTTTGGTTTTGTACGAATTTTTTGTTTCGTAAGAAGTTTTTTGTATGTTGTAAAAAGAATTTGTGATTTTTTAGGATATATTTTGTTTTTTAAGAATTATTTTTTGCTTTGTAAGAATTATTTTTTGTATTTTAACACGTATTTTGTATTTTGCAAGAAAATTTTCTGATTTTTTAGCATTTATTTTGTAAGAACCATTTATGATTGTTTAAGATGTTTTTTTTAACAATAATTTTTTGTTTTGTACGAAGTATTTTGTAAGAAGAATTTGTAATTTCTTAGTATGTATTTTTGCTTTTTAAGAATATTTTTTGGTTTGTAAGAAGTATTTTTTGTTATTTATGAAATATTTCGTGTTTTGTAAGAAGAATTTCTGATTTTTTAAAATGAATTTTTATTTTGAAAGAATAATTTTTGTTTTGTAAGATGTATTTTGTATTTTGTAAGAAGAAGTTGTGGTTTCTTAGGATTTTTGGTTTGTTTTGTAAGAATTATTTTTTATTTTGTAAGAAGTACAGTTTTTTGTAACAAGCTTTGATTTTTTCAGAACAATCTCTGATTCTTAGGATATTTTTTTGTTTGGTAAGAATTATTTTTGGCTTTGTAAGAAGTACGTTTTGTTTTGCAACAAGTATTTTGTATTTTTTCATAACAATCTCTGATTTTTAAGATGTATATTGTATTTTGTAAAAACCGCTTGTGGTTGTTTAGGATGTGTTTTTGTTTTGTAAGAATTATTTTTGCTTCGTAAGATGAATTTATGATTTCTTAAATCTTTTGGGGTGTATTTTTGTTTTGTATGAATTTTTTTTGTTTCTTAAGACGTATTTCGTATGATGTAAGATGAATTTGTGATTTCTTAGGAGGTATTGTTGTTTTGTGTGAATTATTTTTTGCTTTGTAAGAAGTTTTTTTGTTTTGTATTAGGCATTTATATTTTGTAAGTACAAACTGTCATTTTAGGGATGTATTTTGTATTTATTAAGAACCGTTTTGTGATTCTTTAGGACATATTTTCGTTTTGTAAGATTTTGTTTTGTTTGCTAAGAAGTATTTTCTATGATGCAAGAAGAATTTGCGACATCTTAGGATGTATTTTCACTTTAGGATGTATTTTTTGCTTTGAGGAGCATCGTGATAGGCTTTGCTTTCAAAAACTTGAGTCACCGGATTGAATGCGTAATTTTTAACAAGAAATGTCTAAAAATTTCTTGGGGTTGATGAGACGATGTCAGAGGGTGCCTCAGAGCAGTAATAGTGTGGCACTGTAATTTGTATTTTGTAAAAAGAATTTCTGATTTCTTAAAATACATTTTCATTTTGAAAGAATTAATTTTGTTTTGCAAGAATTATTTCTTATTTTTTAAGAAAAATTTGTGATTTCTTAATTATGTTTTTTCTTAGTTATGTTTTGCTTTCTAAGAAGTACGATTTATTTTGCAACAAGTGTATTTTGTAATAACAATCTCTGATTTTTAAGATGCATTTACAAAGATCTATACTGCTGGTCGTAATTGGCAGGAGTCATCAGAAGAGACATTGTTAAGGTTTTTTTATTAAGTTTAAACGATCAATTCTAGTGCAAATTGATATTTAAGTAGGAAAATGGTTGAAAATACTTTAGATGTGATAATGCACACCAGAGGGTGCCACAGGTTAGCCTTTGAGTGCCATAGACCAGTAATTGATACGGAACGTTGCAACCTAACCAAAAAATGGTAAGTTTCCGCTGTTCAAGTAAAACCAAACTGTGTTTAATTTAGATTCACAAGCTTATTTTCGAATTAAAAAAGTTTAAAAAGTCTCAGGGGGTGATGATGGGGTGGGGATGCCACTTGGATGACAGAGGGGGTAGACACGTAATGCCGTGGTGGTGTGATGTGTTTTAAGAAGCATCGCGATAGGCTTGGCTTGTGAAAACTTGAGTCACCAGATTAAATACGCAATTCTTAACTAGCGATGTCTGAAAATTTCTTGTGGTTTGATTAAACAATGTCAGAGTGGGCCACAGACCAGTAATAGTGTGGTACTGTGGCGTGATTTGAATGGAGTATCACACATTAGCAATGAAATGCCCAGTCCTGCTTTTCAAAAAAAATGTGTTTAATTTAGATTCACGAGCATATTTTTGGAATGAAAGGTTGAAAATGTCCTAGAGGGTTATGAGGGGGTGCCACATGTATGGCAGGGGGGAAGGCGCGTAATGCTATGGTGGTGTGATGTTTTTGTGAAGCATCGTCATTGGCTTGGCTTGCGAAAACTTGAATCACTGGATTTAATGTATAATTTTTAACAAGAAATGTTTTGGGGTGAAGCAATGTCAAAGTGTGTCACAGACCATTAATAGTGTGGCACTTTGGCGTGAAATGCTGGGATGATCACGTTCTAGCAATGATGTTCCGAGTTCCGCTGTTCAAATAAAAAAAATAGTGTTTAATTTAGATTCATAAGCTAATTTTCGGAGTGAAAAGGATGAACATTCCTTAGAGTAGTAATAGAGTATCACTATGTTGTGAATTACAAGGATTATCACACTTTAGCAATGAAATACTAAAAATGTCCTAGGGGGTTATGAGGGGAGGTGCCACGTGGATCAGAGGGGCAGGCGCGTAAAACCGTGGTGGTGTGATGTGTTTTGGGGAGCATCGTGATAGGCTAAGCTTGGGAAAACTTGAGTCACCTTATTGACTGCGTAATTTTTAACAAGAAATGTCTGAAAATGTCTTGGGGGTTGATGAGGCAATGTCAAAGGGTGCCGCAGTGTAGTAATAGCGTCGAATTGGCTTGAATTGCATGGAGTATCACGCTCTAGCAAGGAAATGCCGAGTTCCACCGTTCATAAAAAAACAGCGTTTAGTTTCGATTCACAAGCTTATTTTCGGAGGAAAAAGGATGAATATGTCCTAGGGAGTGATGAGGGGGGATACTACGTGAATGACAGGGGGTAGGCGCATAATGCCATCGTTGTGTGATGTATTTCTGGAGCATCGTCATAAGCTTGGCTTGCGAAAACTTGAATCACTGGATTGAATGTGTAATTTTTAACAAGAAATGTCTGAAAATGTCTCGGGGGGTTATGAGGCAAAGTAAGAGGTTTGTCACAGAGCAGTAATAGTGTGGCACTGTGACGTGAATTACTTGGAGTATCACGACCTAGCAATACAGTGCCGAGTTCGGCTGTTCAGATAAAAAAAAACATTAATTAATTTAGATTCATAAGCTAATTTTCGGAGTGAAAAGGATGAAAATTTCCCAGGAGATGATGAGGACGGCGGTACGATATGGAAGAGAGAGGAGCAAGCGGGTAATGCCGTGGTGGCGTGATTTGTTTCGTTGAGCATCGTGATAGGCTTGGCTTGCGGAAACTTGAAGCGCTAGATTGAATTTGTAATTTTTAACAAGAAATATCTGAAAATGTCTTGGGGGTAATGAGAATATATTATTCAAATGTGCATTTTGTCATGGTGGGTGAATATTCATAGACTTAGCTCAAAGAAAACGTGGTATTTTCGTTAATAGCTCTCAAAAATATCTCAATGTAGCCTAAATTTGGGTCTAATATCAACCCTGCCCCTCTGAAGATGATTGTTTTTTTTTTTTTTTTTTTTTTTTTTTTTTTTTTTTTTTTTTTTTTTTTTTTTTTTTTTTTTTTTTTAATCCCACCTCCTCTCCTCTCAGTGGCACGAACATTAAAAAAAGCTACTTTTAAACATTACAAAAAATCTAAATGCCACCTACACTCTACATTTTACTAAAATTAGCAGCCAAAGAGTGGTCTTCGCATTTTTGTACTTCTACTAAAATAATTTTTAATCCATATTAACAATAAAATAAAATTCTCTCCCGCAGAGAGGACGTCCCCCCTCCACAGGAAGTCCCCGCTTGCGGTGGCCATTTACAAAAACAGACAAAATTTTCTCAAATTCCAATTCTGCAAAGAAGCCACTACTAAAA
>CM051259.1:60819041-60924041 GCA_027921565.1 Artemia sinica
AAAAAACATTTTTTCTAACTGAAAGTAAGGAACGACGTTAAAACTTAAAACGAACAGAAATTATTCCGTATATGAAAGGGGGCTGTCCCTTCCTCAACGCCTCGCTCTCGGGACAGCCCCTTTCATATACGGAATAATTTCTGTTCGTTTTAAGTTTTAACGTCTTTCCTTACTTTCAGTTAAAAAAAACTTGTTTTTTCTTTATGTAATTTTTGGAAGTTTTTGAATTAATGCATGTTTTGATTTTGGCTCACCGTACATGAATAATTACAACAAAATTTTCATATTAATTGTACTTTTATTTGGTTAAATGGCTTTCTCGAAACTTGTTTAATTTTATTTACGAACGTTTTTATTAGTAATAAATATACGTAACTTACGAATTAAATTACGTAACGAACTTCTATATTCATATATTTTTAATACGTATATTAGGGGGTTCGCCCCCTAGTCAATATCTTGCTCTTTAAGCTAAAGTTCAAATTTTGTTCCAATTCTTTAAACATGACCGCTTAATCACAAAGGCCATTAATTAGAATAAATAGCACTTGTGAAAGTACTAAAAAATCTTTGGCTTAAAGAGCGAGCGAGGTATTGACTAGGGGGTGATCCCAATCATATACGTAATATTTTCTGTTCGTTTTAAGTTTTGATGTTGCTCCTTACTTTCAGTTGAAAAACTTGTTTTTTTATTTAATTTCCGATCTTTTTTTAAATAATGCTGGGAAATCCGACGCCCCCTTCATAGCAATGTCCCTTCCCCCATGAAAACTTCCTTCATGGAAAGATCTTCCCACATAAACCCCGGCCCACCCTCCTCCTCCCACTACCGGACCCCCCCCCCCCCCTGAAAAACGTCTTTATACTTCCCAATAACCAATACTATATGTTAACATTGGGTATAGTTCATAACTTTCAGCCCTCCCCCCAGGGACTGCGGTGGACTAAGTCATCCTAAAAGACATATTTATCGTATTTTCGACCATACTGAACAAAATGGCTGTCTCAAAATTTTGATCGAGTGACTTTGGGAAAAAATGTGCATTGGAGGGGGCCTAGTTGCCCTCCTTTTTTTGTCACTTAAAAAGGGCACTAGAACTTTTAATTTCCGTTTCAATGAGCCCACCCACGATATTCTTGGATCACTGGGTCGATACGATCACCCCTGGGAAAAAAAAAGTAAACACGCATCCGTGATCTTTCTTCTGGCAAAAAATGCAAAATTCCACATTTTTGTAGATAGGAGCTTGAAACCTCTATAATAGGGTTCTCTGATACGCTGAATATGATGGTGTGGTTTTCATTAAGGTTGTATAACTTTTAGAGAGTCTTTCCCCCTTTTTTCAAAAATCAGCCAAATTTTCTCAGGCGCTTAATTTTTGATGGGTTGGACTAAACTTGATAAAACTTATATATTTGAAATCAGCATTAAAATCTGATTCTTTTGATGCATCCGTTGGTAGAAAATCCCGTTTTCTAGAGTTTCGGTTACCATTGAGCCGGGTCGCTCCTTACTTACAGTTCGTTACCACGAACTGTTTGATAGGGCTTAAAGGATTATTTTGAATAGCTATAAAACATGGAGCCGTAAAACAAAAAGTAAAAAAGTAGTTTTACTTTTCGAGTTACCCAGAAAATTGGAAAATTGTCAAGACTTGAAATTAAACATGGGGCATTTGCGTCATACGTTATACATATTAACAATGTACAGTGTCATAAATTTACGAGATTGTGATTATAGAGGCCACGTTACCATTATTATGGGAACCTCTCCTGTACATATATCGAACTACATATGAATTTAGTTAAGTTTGTTGAAGATGCATAGGTTCGTTGCGCTCAAATTAAGTTCTACTTTTTATGTTATTAATGCTTTTGGAATATCTTCAAAACAACCTCAAGTGAGGCAAATATACGACTCTTAAGCTAGCACTTAATTGTTAAAGCTCACGCTAAGGTACCTTAGCCACATATTATTTTTCAAAAGCAACAACTAATTGTTTTCCATCCGTTATATCTTCTTTTTTTTTAATGGCTAAACAGACAATTTTGAAAATATTAATTTCCAACATATGCAATCCAAACTTACACTAACAAATTCTAGCTTAAACATATACTGTTTCTGAAACGTCTCAATTATTACATTATTGTACGTACAATAGTCAGTGATTGTAAAGTACTTTCGAATTTCAATTACATCGCTGAATAACTTGTAATCAAAATGTTTTATTTTTTTACACATTATAGAGAATTGAGTCTATAACAGCATTGTGGATCGGTCTCCACTTAGCAATACGGGGCCCAAGCCTGGGTCCCAGCAGCCACAAGGCTGGGCAAAAGGCTTGCTGCCTGTCCCTGCATTAAAGACCCGAAAACTGAAACATCGATAATTGCCACCACCCTATACACCATTAATGGCTCTGCAGAATCTTTATCTACTTTTTATATCCAAACTGTAAAAAAGAAAATTGCAGAATAAAAGACAAAAGTAAACCGAACAAACAAAGAAAATCAAAACAAACCAAGTCATGACGATGTGACGAGCCTTAAAAGACTGTATCTTCAGATAAATTATCCGACACTGGGTTTTACTATTTAAGAAAGATGAATGTTAATTATATTTGTTTGATTGATCATATCGCAGACCGCTATAATCGATGAACAAAATGCCGCAGAGTATGGAATATTAAAAAGTGAGAATACTTTTAGCCTTTTAACATGAGTTTAGTATGAGTTAAAGACTACCAGCTCCGCTACTAGCTCTATTATTACTGCTAGGCAAAGAGTATGTGTAATTTATAAGAGTGGGAACTGGCTGTAGTATTAACGAAAAAAATCAACGCCACCTAGCGTTTGCCGGCACATGGCATTTTTTGAGCTTTAAAATCGTGTTTCTGTCAGAAACTAAGATCAGACACTTATCAATATCTGAGTCTAACCAATTACATTAGCTAAATTAATAATTACTATTGTTACAGCAAAAAATGATGGGTCACCAACCGCTAGATCGCGTTGATATTTTTTTTTTTTTTTTTTTTTTTTTTTTTTTTTTTTTTTTTTTTTTTTTTTTTTGTCGACACTAGTACCAGTTCCAACTCTTGCAAGTTACCCATGCTCTTTGCTACTACTGAATGGAGAAGACTGTCTTCACTGCCAACAAGCTATTTGTGGCTTTTTTTTAGCACGTAGCCTACTGCAAAATGATTTGCATATATGCATCAAATAAGTTTCCTTTTCTATCTCATCCAGTGCCACGGCCAGTGTGGCGCTACCCGTCATTATAAAACTTAGAAGAAGGAATCTCTTTATTTATACAGTTTTGGATATCAATGAAAAGTCTAAGTTTATTTCAATCCAACCTTAAAGCTTCTGAAAGCAAGTATATTATTCTTTTTTAAACTATTTTTACTGATTCTAAATAGATAGGGCTGGGTTATTAACCAGACTCGAAAATTGAGACAAAACCCAATGTACCTTCTGTGTCCTTTTGACAGAAGTAGTGATTTTATCTTTGGCTTAATGTTCAGCAGAAGTAAAAAATAGTCAGAATAATAATAATAATAATAATAACATTTTATTTTTTTACCCACCATACAAGTTGTAATAAATAATAAAAAAAAACTTAAGGGAATAAAAAAAAACATAAAGACTAGCAAACGAAACTGCAATAAAGGGCAAAAATTGGCGAAAAGTGGCAAAAAGAAAACTAAGGAAGTCCTGAAAACATTAATAACGACAGTGCGATGAGCCTGATAAGACTATGGTAAGGATCTGAAGCTGAATAAAAATATTACTTGGGACATCTTATTCGTCAAACAAAATAATAATATAAATAACTCCAGTGCTAAAAGCTGGGCAAAGACAAAAATTGTTTTACTACGATAACGACGAGATAAATGTAATAAAAGTCCACAGTAAAAAACACTTATAATACTATTTCAATATATTTCAACATTTATTTCAATTTATTAACACCCGACAGAAGGAGTACAAGAACAAAATAAAGGAAAAATGAATACACTGATTACAAAACAAAACAGAAAAAAAAGAGATTACTTTCATATAATTCTGTGGTATAAATTGTTCTTTAAATTCTTTTGTTTATGTTTGCACGCATTTTCGTAGGCCAATAGTTATTATTCCCTAAGTGTTTACAACTCTAGAGCGAGAAATTAATCTGTCTTTTAAACCGTATTGATACTCATGCGTGGAAGAACAAAAAGTTTCTGAGTCACAAGGTTTCTCACAAGTAGTTTCTCTATTTCTCTGTGCAAGAACCCTTGCAAAAAAAAATCAAGAAACGACCCAACTGTTCAGACTACCATAATTAAGCAAACATTTCGCAATATAATCACAACACTTAGGATGTGCATTCACTAACTGCTCCATTTTCGGAGAAAAAATGAAAAAATATCGACAACTCTACATCATTTTGAAACATGACAGTTTTGAATCTGAATTCTGAGTTCTTTTGCTCATCAATAAATTTACAACAAAAATCAACCGTTAAATAATCTCCCCCGTAAGGCTCCATTTCCAGAAAGGAACAGAGGAGAAAAAAAAATGATACTTGAAGAGAATACTTGGAAAAAACAAAGGATCAAAGATAAGAATAGCTTATGTTCAAAACAGAAGAAAAAAATCAAAGTGGGACGAAAAGGAAGACATGTAGGGCAAAAAATATTCATACAGCCTTCCCAGGCTTACCTTAAGCACCGTCTTAATTTGTGTAGTGGTTTATCTTAAAGGCAATTAGTAGTGATAAAGATCAAATAACAGTAGTAAAATAACATTAACATAAAAAGTAACATAAATTGAAATAATTTTAAATAATTAACTGAATTCAATGTCAATTAAAAGAATTAAAATTAAAATAACAAAGTAAAACCAAATGAAATAGAAAAACTAAGTAGTTAAAAAACCAATAAAATCAAATGAAGGTAAAATGATCAAATAAAATAGCATAAAAAAAAACATTAAAATCAAATAGAAGCATTCAAATTATTGGCAAATAGCAATAATTTGGACGATAACGGGAATAAGGCTTATAGCGTTAATGGCACTAAATTAAACAGCATTCTATTTTATTTGTTCTTCTTAATATTAATGCAAAACCCCTCTGCAGGTTCGGAGAGCTGTTGCTTCGAGGAGAGAACGCTGAGTCATCTTCTAATCTTCTGATTCCTACTGACCAAAAATGGAAAGGAAGACATGACTTCTTCAGTTTATCTTATAATTGAATTAAGGGTTGGCAAAATATACCCTGCACAATTTTTTCATAGGTTTGCAAAGGTGTAGGGTCCTTATGATCCTTATCACACCAATTAAGAGGGTCTTAAAATTCCATCTTAATTGGTGTAATAAGTGTTGTCCAAAGATGTAGGATCCGTTTGACCCTTATTACACCATTTAAGATGGGCTTATTAAGGGCAAAATAAGCCCTGTACCATTTGTGCATAAGCTTTTAAAGTTATAAGATTCTTATGATCTTCACTACATGAATTAATAAGGGCTTTGTGAAACTAGCCTTTTACTTGAGCTAGCAGCTTATACAGGTTTTTAAATTTACAACTCAACCTCCGGATTTTTTCACTTAGTTCAATCTATTTTCCTCTTGACAAACTAGGATTTCAAGATAGTCTTAAGACAATAAGTTTTCGGACAATTTTGGTGGGAATCAGTAGTGTAAGCAGTAGTGTGATAAGTATGAAAACCAAGATTAGAATATTGGAAGCTACAGTGATGACAGTGGTCAAGTATGGTTCTGAAGAATGGGCGCTCCGAAAAACGGAGGAAGATTTGCTAGATGTTTTCCAGAGAAATTGCCTATGGATGGTTCTGGGTACCTGACTGACTGACCGTATTTCAAACAGTATACTGTACAAAAACTGTGGTTCAATTCTGCTTTCTAGGGCTATAATGAGAGACGAATTGAGATGGCTAGGGCACGTTCTTCGGATGAAGGATGACAGATTGCCGAAGATTGTCCTTTTCAGCCAACCGTCTAGTGCTAAACGGAAAGAAAGTCACCCGTGGTTGGGGTGGGAAGATGTGGGGTCATAAAAAAAAATTTAAGAGAAATGGGAAATGTAAAGAGGAAGGCTTTGAATAGGTTGGGATGGAGGAGGAGCGTGCGTAACTGTCTTGGCCTCAGGCGGCTTGGTACTGTGGTGAGTTATTATTATTAGTAGTAGTAGTGTCAGTAGTTTATCCACTTTATAGCCCAAAATTAGCCTCATCTGACTTTTTTATTACCCAAACTCAAGGAACAGTTGGAGGGAGTCCTTTTACCAGCAGACAAGTTTTTGTTGCCCCTCTCTCCCTTTTGTCACCTTCGTCGATAATTACAAGATATTTTATCACTATATGGTTGAGACTTTACCATTTTAAACTTTTTCACTGAGCAACAGAGAATTCGCTTGCAGCAAATGTAATGGTTCATACACATGTTGCCGCACCAGTCATGTTTTGGATATAAAAGTACGAAGGGAAATTTTTTTGATGTAAATCTCCAGCTTAATATGGTTTTAAATTAAGCTATGAAAAAATAATTTATCTCTCCAGAAATTAAGACTAATGTGATTGACTAATACAAAATACATCACAAAAACAACGAAATTTTTTTTAACATAGAAATGATATAACCTATCTTTTTTCTTTGATTTTACATTTTATGGTAGATATTGAAAAAAAATTCTATTTAACAGAGATCAATTTCTTAAAAAAGAAATTTTTTTTTTTAATCGATTTATATAATCGGTTATTAATAATTATATAAATCGTGTAGTTAGCAACGATGGTAAAGAAAAGAAGGAGAGACTTATAGTAACCCAACTTTAAGTTGAAATTTGACAAATTAATTTTTACTTGAAATTCAAGATTTTGAAACTCAGAAATAATTTTGGTATTTGACCTCCCCCCTCCCCGAAATCTACACGATTTGTTCCTATAATTCCAAGCCTTTTAAACGCTTCACCCGCTTTTATCATCGGGACCTCTTTAAATTTCCCACATGCCTGGAACCTTATCTGAAACTTATACATAGCTGAAACCCAAGGTTTGCGATAATCATCTATTTATTTTGCAAGGCTACCAAACTCAGAACGGCATTAATTTGGTTGATATCATCTTATGCAAATGAAGCGAAGAATCATTATTATCGGTAGTAAAAACTGCTATGACTGCCTGTTTTTCTGGGGGGTTAATTTCCTTAAACTCAAAGGTTAACAACTTGGTCTTCCCAGACGGTACAATCACTTCCTGCAAAAAAATAATATTTGTACTATGAGGGGGCGTTCCTTGTCCAATTCATTACAATACAGACTTGAAAAATCGGGAAAACATTTAGGTCATAAAATAAATATTTTGCATTTAATGCGTTTAAAGTAAAATGTGTTATAATCCTAAACAAGGGGTGATTTAAAGTGAGTGAATGAGGCACAAGTAGGCTATTTACCTTTTTTATCAGGCTATCAAACAGTTCGTGGTAACAAACTGTTAGTAAGGAGCAATGCGGTTCAATAGTAACCGAAACTCTAAGAAACATAGTCTTGATAACAATACATGCATCAAAAGAATCGAATTTTGATACTCATTTAAAAAAATCATCAAATTTAATGGTACCTGTAAAAAGTTACGAGCCTGAGAGGATCTGTCCAATTTTTGAAAAAGGCGGTACACACCCCCAAAAGATCAAGTGATCTTAATAACCCTACTGATAACCCTACTGTAGAGCAAAATTTTGAATTTTTTGCCTGAAGAAAGATCACGGATGCGTGTCTATTTGTTTGCTTTTTTTTGCTTTTTTTCCCAGGGGTGATCATATCTAACCAGTGATCGAAAATCGGAAAGGGCTCATTTGATCGGAAATCAAAAGCTCTAGTGCCCTTTATGATTAAACAAAAATATTGGAGGACAGCTAGCCCCCTTCCCACGCCCATTTTTCACCGAAGTCACTCGATCAAAATTTTGAGATAGGCATTTTGTTCAACATAGTCAAAAAATCTAATAACTATATCTCTGAGGATGAGATAACCCCCCACAGTCCCCGGGGGAAAGGCTGCAAGCTATGAACTTTGCCCATTGTTTATATTTATGACATTTTCAGGGGGATTTTTATGGTGGGGTTGGGGGTTAAGTTGGGGAATCTTTCAATAGAAGAATTTTTCATGGGGGAAGGGAATTTTCCATGGAGGGGGAGCCGAATTTTCCAGCATTACTTAAAAAACGATCAGAAATTAAATAAATAACGAGTTTTTTCAACTGAAAGTAAGGAGCAACATTAAGACTTGAAGCGAACAGAAACCATTACTATATGAGGGGAGTCACCATCTCGTCAATACCTCGCTCTTTACGCTAAGTTTTTTTGTACTTTTAAAAGAGCTAATTATTCTAATTAAACAGCCTTTATGATTCAGGAGTCATTCTTAAAGAATTGGGACAAAATTTGAGCTTTAGCGTAAAGAGCGAGGTATTGACGAAGGGGCGAACCCCCTTTTATACGTTATAACTTCTGTTCGTTTTAAGTTTTAATGTTGCTCCTTACTTTCAGTTAGAAAAAACTTGCTTTTCTTAATTTAATTCAACTCAAGAAGAGTTAAATGTGTCATTTACTGTTTTTTTTTTTTTTTGTTCTTTTTTAATTTGTTTTCGTCATTTGTAAGCAACATTATGTTTTTTTTTTAAATATAAAGACTTGTCGGGTTTGATACATAGGCAATAATAGGAGTAAAAGGCTAACTACACCCTGAAAGCTGGGACTGATAGCGGTGGTATTTATTCGTCAAATGGGGTAGTGTCTGATCTTTCATACTGGTAATTTTGACCGTTATTTCATAAAAAGTTACTTTCGTGTATATTTAAAATCTTCAAGCTCTATTTTTTGTCTTTTTTTTAGCTTTGTTACAACCGAATAATGAATTTTAGGTTAGTATAATTGACTGGATATAAGGAAAAAACTTAGAACGCCAACAGAAATTATGCTAATTATTGGCAAGATTTATCTTCGGATACCCACAATTGTTGTCGCAAGGCAGCATTAGTAAAAGTTGTGGCGAGCAAGCTTATGTTCTTTCAGATGGGTCCAGAGTTCCCACTACACATTTTGAATACCAGTTAGTCGGGAGAATCACTTTAAAATTTCTTCTGTAGGAATACGACCATTCAGAGCAACCACAAGGGGTGTGGCCCTGGCCTTTCAGCCGAGAATGGGCACTTACGATGCAAGTTTGAGATTCGCAGTGCACTGGAGTCGCTATTGAATGCGAGTGTGATTCGTATAGCATACTCCTAGCGTTGGGCAATAAATAAATGCATCGATGCTTTCTGGTAATTATTTGAAAAAAACTACGTTTTCTAAAGAGTTAAAGAGGCTGAGTTACAAGGTCGAACCTTAAAACGTACAGGGATTAGGAGGCACAGTCGGGGGGCTGCCGCCCCCAAACCCCCCGCTTTCGCAGCCTTTAAATAAAAAAAATTTCTTTAAACTGAAAGTAAGGAGCGTCATTAAATCTTAAAACGAGCGGAAATTATTCCGTATATGAAAGGGGCTGTGCCATGCTCAACGCCTCGCTCTTTACGCTAAAGTTTGACTTTCTCACAACTCTTTTTTTTAAACAATAAAAACTTTAGCGTAAAGAGCGAGGCGTTGAGGAGGGCACAGCCCCTTTCATATACGGAATAATTTCTGTTCGTTTTAAGATTTAATGTCGTTCCTTACTTTCAGTTTAAAGAAATTTTTTTTTTATTTAAAGGCTGCCAAAGCGGGGGGTTTGGGGGGCGGCAGCCCCCCAACTTTACCTCCTAATCCCTGTACGTTTTAAGGTTCGACCTTGTAACTCAGCCTCTTTAAGTCTTTAGAAAACGTAGTTTTTTTTCAAATAATTTCTGCACGTTTTTGTACAGTTTATTACTTAATATTGCTTGACTAACTGTTAGCTGATCGTGTCAGGAGTTAAAGTTGGGGGGCTGCCGCCCCCAAACCCCCCGCTCTTGAACATTCTTGTGTTAAGGCTTTTAATTCCTGAATACTCAAATCACGTCGTACAGGGTGCCTCCTAATCCCTGTACGTTTTAAGGTTCGAACTTGTGACTCAGCCTCTTTAACAGCCCCCCAACTGTGCCTCCTAATCCCTGTACGTTTTAAGGGTCGACCTTGTAACTCAGCCTCTTTAACTCTTTAGAAAACATAATTTTTTTCAAATAATTTAAAAAAGAAACTGAGTTTCTTTTTTAAAGTTTAAATTCAGTATATAAAAAATTTGCTCTGACGGTGAATCGTTTCCGCCTGACAGTCTGGAGTATCAACCGCTGGACTAAAGAGACACAATTGTAATTGTTTTTTAGTAAATGGAATCTATTTTCGACGCAAGCAAATTCCCACAAAACTTGATATTTGGTTTTTGGAAAACAGGGAAGGAGTGATCAGATTGAGCTGAAATTTCGAGGATAAGCTCCCAGGCCCCAGGAAAGCTTATCCTCTAAATTTCAGCCCGATCAGACAACGTTAAAGGGGGGTTGTGGTGGGAAAAATTAACATGGGCTATTATAGGAAAACGAGGTTTTTCGTAAATGTAAATTCGGGGGATAATTTTTTCGGTCTGAAAATATCAAAAGGCCCTAACAGGTCGAATTCTGCTTCGAATGAGTCCTCATTCACCCGGATCAGTTGCCAACTGTGGCCTGTAGGCGTGGATAAGAAAAAAAAGAAATGAATTTAAAGTGGCTATATTTGGTTTTTTGAAAACAGGGAAGGAGTGATCGGATTGAGCTGAAATTTTGAGGATAAGCTCCCAGGCCCTAGGAAAGCTTAACTTCTAAATTTCAGCCCAATCGGACAACGTTAAAGGGGGGCTGTGGTGGGAGGGTCGAAACTTCCGGCCCAGTTTACTCCATGAAGATAAAGTCGGAGGAGAATGAAATTTTGCAAGTTTCTTAGTTTGAGCTTGGGCTACAAAATGCGATTACCGCCGTCTCTCTGCGACCTCTAGGACCTGATATCGCTTAACATTGTGGTGGGTCGCCTCTTTATAGAGGCACAAGTGTGCCTCCTTGACATTTTTTACGTGTAATGTTTTTTTAGTTTTATGTGTATATAAACAGAAAACTGACATTTACTAAGGTCTTAAGTGCCCTTAAAACACGGCTAAGTGCCATAAAGTGCTTTAAAAACACAAGTATCTTAGAAAATTCTATTTGCATTCAGTTTTGGAAGCATTTAATATCTATTGGTCAAAATTTCTGCTTCAACTTGCTTCAAAACCTTCAATCAATCATTCAACCAATAGATTCACAACGAATACCCTTCATTATAGACTCTCAGGTATCCTTACCTTTGAAAAGTCGATACCCGATACTTTGTAAATATTACCCAGCTCCACACCACCTCACTGAATATCTGAGGGGAAATAAAAGTCAAAGTAATAATTCACAAGGTTAATCTACAGGTAAAGATTTTATCGCAAATTGGCTTGCCAAATTGTTCCATTGAAGACCATATTCGATATTTCCAAAAATTGAAAGAGGCAAAGATTCAGGAAAATTATTTGAATTTTCCGTTAGGAGGGAACAGAAATGAAGTATCATCCCATTTAATTCTAAGTTTAGTAATTTTATCAGCTCCGTTTACCCCTCCACAAAAAAAACAACAAAAAACAAAGCACGGAAAGGTTTGAGATCACGCCTTTAATTTATAGTTGGGGGACCTTGAGATAATTTGTTCCTGGGAAGACTGTAAAATATTATGTTGGATATTTCCCATCGGTGTCCCCCCTCCATTCAAGTTCTTAGATTACCGCACAATTTTTTTTTTAATAAAGCACCTCTGTATGTCATTTGCATCAAGAGAAACGTTCCCCGCTTGACTTGAAAAATCCTATTTATGCTAATTTTCCCATGGTATCTTCCTCTTATCCAAGCCCCTGCTTATATGACTCAACTCTTTATTCCAATTAAACATTCTCATGTCTTTTCATTTTATAAAGTTGTTCTCACGGATACAGTAGATCATTCAAACAAGTAAACAATTATCAAGCAGAAACATCTTAATAATAACAGCCAAGGAATGGTTATAGCGTGATAATATCCTACATTCAGATATTTATCAGGGTTTTAAGACTTTTAATCTTACACATTTTGAAACCACACAAAAATGCATACCAAACCAAGCATGTGTCTTTCTTAACTAAATTAAATAAAACAAAAAAAAACAAGTTTTTTTTAACTGAAAGTAAGGAAGGACGTTAAAACATAAAACGAACAGAAATTATTCCGTATATGAAAGGGACTGTCCCCTCCTCAACGCCTCGCTCTTTACGCTAAAGTTTTTTATTGTTTAAAAACAATAAGAGCTGTGAGAAAGTCAAACTTTAGCGTAAAGAGCGAGGCGTTGAGGAGGGGACAGCCCCTTTCATATACGGAATAATTTCTGTTCGTTTTAAGTTTTAACGTCGTTCCTTACTTTCAGTTAAAAGAAACTTGTTTTTTTTTATTTAATTTTTGAACGTTTTTGAATTAATACAGGTTTTGATTTTGGCTCACCATACATGAATAATTAAAACAAAATTTGCATATTAATTTTACTTTTACTTGGTTAAATGGCTTTCTCGAAACTTGTTTAATTTTATTTACGAACGTTTTTATTAGTAATAAATATACGTAACTTACGAATTAACTTACGTAACGAACTTCTATATTCATATATTTTTAATACGTATATTAGGGCCCCCCCCCTAGTCAATACCTCGCTCTTTCGAAGTCATTCGAAGAACCTCGCTCTTTCGAAGAACTTTAGTCAATACCTGCTAAAGTTCGAATTTTGTTCCAACTCTTTAAAAATGACCCCTTAATCACAAGGGCCGTTATTTAGAACAAATAGCTCTTATGAAAGTACTAAAAAATCTTTGCCTTAAAGAGCAAGATATTGACTAGGGGGTGAACCCAATCATACACGTAATATTTTCTGTTCGTTTTAAGTTTTGATGTTACTCCTTATTTTCAGTTGGAAAACTTGTTTTTTTTATATTTAATTTCTGATCTTTTTTTAAATGATGCTGGAAATCCGGCGCCCCTTCATAGCAATATCCCTTCCCCATGAAAACTTCCTTCGTGGAAAGATCTTCCCACATAACCCCCGACCCACCCACCCCCCTACTACCAGAAAAAATCCCCCCTGAAAACGTCTGTATACTTCCTAATAACCAATACTATATGTTTACATTGGGTAAAGTTCATAACTTTCAGCCCTTCCCCAGGGGACTTCGGGGGTTTAAGTCATCCTAAAGGACATATTTATCATATTTTCAACCATGCTGAACAAAATGGCTATCTCAAAATTTTGATCCGGTGACTTTGGGAAAAAATGAGCGTGGGAGGGGGCCTAGTTGCCCTCAATTTTTTTTGGCCACTTAAAAAGGGCACTAGAACTTTTAATTTCCGTTCCAATGAGTCCTCCCACGATATTCTAGGACCACTGGGTCGATACGATCACCCCAGGAAAAAAAAAACAAAACAAAAACAAAAAAAAATAAAACACGCATCCGTGATCTTCCTTCTGGCAAAAAATGTAAAATTCCTCATTTTTGTAGATAGGAGCTTGAAACCTCTACAGTAGGGTTCTCTGATACGCTGAATATGATTTTGTGATTTTCATTAAGGTTCTATAATTTTTAGGGGGTCTTTCCCCCTTTTTTGAAAATCAGCCAAATTTTTTCAGGCGCATAACTTTTGATGGGTAGGACTAAACTTCATGAAAATTATATATTGGAATTCAGCATTGAAATCTGATTCTTTTGATGTATCTATTGGTATCAAAAACCCGTTTTTTAGAGTTTCGGTTACCATTGAGCCGGGTCGCTCCTTACTTACAGTTCGTTACCACAAACTGTTTGAAAAGCAGCTATGCTGTTCGAGTGCCATGCACAGTAAAAATGGAGTCTGGTTTTGAAATTTGTTAAGTGGAAACTTAAACAATAATATATGTCTTTATATATTATAAAAAATTATTATAAAAAAAATTATATTATTTACATTATATTATAATTATATTATAAAAAAACTAGAGAAAATTAAATATTCAATTTTGAATTGAAAAGACCAAAAAAAAAAAAAAAAAAAAAAAAAAAAAAAAAAAAAAAAAAAAAAAAAAAAAAAAAAAAAAAAAAAAAAAAAACACGGATGACACGACGCAGCTCGCCCAGCGTACTGTTCGGTGGTATTGCCACCTCCTTCGCAGTCACGGTCGCATTCGACTTCGACCCCACCCTACACGGATGGAAGCGACCCAGAGGACGCCCCCCCCTCACTAGGTGGAAAGACAAAACTGATGAATTCCTCGCCCATGTTCATATCACGGTGGAAGAAGCTGCGAGTCTGGCAAGCGATGGGTCAACCTGGAGGTGCCTGGTCTCATTGTTCTCTTTTCGCCGAACCCTCGGCAGGAGCCTTAAGTCAAGTAAGTTAATTAAAATGTAAAATCCTCAAAAAAGCCTAAACATAGTACCAAACAGCATAAGAAGGTGCAGCTTTTCTTTGATGGTGTAATCAACAGATTGTTTATGTTTAATCTTTGCGGACGAAAAGTCTTGTCAAATTTAGCTAATTGGTTTTGATGATTTATTTTAGCAGTTCAACGTGGCAGCACTAACAAAAATAGAATTCTACCCTAAGAACTTCTACCCTAAAACCAAAAAAGATATTGAAAAATAACGGTTTTAAGGTATTGATAGACCTAAGATAGGTCCAGAATGCAAAAAGTGTTTTTATTTTGATGTCCTTGGCACTTTCAGGCTATGAACAGGATTTTTTCCCAGAACAGTCTCGGAATCATGAGAATAATTGTTAACTATGTAAATTCAACAACAAATTCACTGAAAAAAAAACCCAGCTGGGTATGACGTCATGATTGTACCAGGCGAGGGTCGCAGGCACAAGCTGCCGACTCTACCAAGTGGAAATAGATGACAGGTTGTCTGGTTTAACGTCGTATTAAATATAACAATAAATGTTTTATCTTACATAATAGATTCTACAAAAAAAGGAATTCGAGCTTTTCTAAACAAGGGTTGATTTAAATTGAGTGAATGAGGCACCAGTAGGCTATTTACCTTTTTTATCTGGCTATGAACATTAACATCATTGTCTGGAAAAATGGATACTTGAACTAGAGTGGAATTTGACGAAGTGTTAAACAAACGAATCGAGACGACGCTTCCCTCTTCTGCCCGATATACCTAAGAAAATATTACATTTTAACTCCGTAGAATCATGACGTCATTTTCCATGGTAATTTTGACCAACTGACAACAGAATACTCCCAACCAAATATCATAAAACCTAACAAAGATTTTAAATGAGTTTTTAAACTTTTTAACTAAACAAAAATTTGATTTGAAATGGATCTCTAATAATAAAAACTGTAATTCGATGTTTCTTTTTTGAAAAATTTTCATTTTGGGGGGTAAAACAAGCTAAAGCAAAATTTTCTTCTACTATAGCCTACATCATAAGCATACTTTTTTTTATTATTCTCCATCTGACATGTTTTTGATATTTATTTTAAGCTGTACTCTCTCCTCCAAAAGGAAATTTCTGCTTAAGTGCCACTGAATTAAAATATTTATTAAACAATTAAATATTATATTAAATATTTTAGATTAAACTAAATTAGATTAATTAAATTAAATAAATTTGTAATTAAATGAAAAATCTAAATTAAATTAAATATTTATAAATCACTTAAAATTAGTTATTAAAGGAAAGTACACTCAATTAAACATTTTATAATGATTTATAAGCCGTGCCTACACGTTAGTTGATCAAAGCCTATCAATTCTAAAGCTTTCAATTCTACTGATTATTGGTTTTCCAACACAAATTGTCCTCTGATTAATTATCATTATAATTATTTTTATTCAAACGATCGTCTCAAAAAAAAATGAATATGAGGGAGTAAAACAAGAGGAAAAGACAAATAAGATGCACTAAACTCAAAGAAAGCAGCTAAAAACATAACAAATACTTTGATAAAACACAGGATTGAATCGAATTCAGGATTTAATCAAACTTTTAAGGCGATAAAAAACACAACAAATGCATAGGATAATTGTTGAATTAGTAGGCTACTGAAGACTATGGATGATTAAGGTACTTTAAACGAAAATTATATGCAGAAACTTGCTCTTCTATGGAATTAATGGAGTCTGAAATGGGAAATTCTCCAATGAGAAAGGAATTGCAAGTCCAAACGGAAGAACAAAAAATTTCGAGAGGCGTCAGAAGATTGATCAGAGTTTTTATTTATCCGAAGATGTGCGAATCTTTCAAAACGGTACTATACATTAATGATGTGGCTGCATGGTGTCTGCGGTTGCGGAATTGTCATGGTTGTGAGTTTGCGAAGTTTTGAAAGAAGAAGGTGACTTGACATAGACAATTCTTGACAAAGGGTGCATAAGAAAAACTGACCTGATTTTCAATATGAGCAAATAAGAATTGTCATTTATGCTTTATGAAGGACCTGATCAGGAGACAATGGTAAGTTATATAATCAGCTGATGTAATCCTGCCGAGCCCAAAAGGAATGTCTTCTAGTAGAGTTTACTTTTTGTTTAAGAATACAGCTTCGAAATTCTTAGCATTTATTTCAAGTTTAAGCCTTGCACACTCGAATTGAAATGATGCAAAAACCTCACTTATGGACTCTAATGTGGAACTCAAATTTCTCTACTCAAGCAGAAGCCCATTCCCTGAGATGGTACGGCCACCTAATTCACCTCCCGTCAAGCACCTTTGCAAGGATCATCACGGATTTCAACCCTTCGGAAAATGGCTGGTGACGTCCTAGAGGGAGACCACGCACCAGGTGTACTGATGCAATAAACCAACGACTCCTCAGCCACAATATCAACCTAAACGAGGCCCCATCACTAGCCCGGGACAGGACTCCTTGGAGAAGACTGACGGCAATGTCAACTAGTTCCCTCTCCGCTGCCAACCCTAGAGCAAGAGTGTTAAGTCAAGTAAGTCAAGTCTGCTTAATAGACTCATGACAAATTAATACCTGAGGAATCGTATACATTTCCATAGATAGCTATCGTAGCGCTTAAAATTGAGCTCTAAATAATGCTACGTTACAATTACAAACAAAAACAAAAAAGGATCGTGGCTTCAAAATTGAGAGAGCAGTAGATTGCGCATCAAGAAATCTCATGTTAAACAGTGAAGGGGAAGAAGCAGAACCTTGACGGGTGCATTCCTAAATTTCAATAAGGATATCAAGAGATGCTGTATGGACAGAAGATAATTAGTATACCTGAGGGCTGTCAGCAAAAGACGATGAACGGAGCAATAGTCGAACTTTAAGACTAGAATACATATCTCAGGGAGCTGTACCACATAACGGGATTATCCTAAGTTTTGCTACGTGGAGCACCATAGCGGTATGAATCAAGAGCTTCGCACATCATGACCAGCAACCATAAAAGTTACATCTCAACAATCAGAGTGGATACAGCCAGTTATGGGTGCATGGGCACCCATAAGCTGAATTCTAGGGGGGGGGGCTTACCTGGTCTGATTGGCACTTTTAATGCTATATAATTGAAATATCAAAACAAAATATAAAAATAAGGCACCATCATT
Source organism: Artemia sinica (assembly GCA_027921565.1). NCBI lineage: Eukaryota > Metazoa > Arthropoda > Branchiopoda > Anostraca > Artemiidae > Artemia > Artemia sinica. The sequence goes on from CM051259.1 coordinate 60,836,679, forward strand.
CAGCCAGGAGGGACCTGGCGCCTCCTGCCCCCCCCCCCTTATGGGCGCCCATGGGTTCCAGTAACAGAAAAGGTGTTGGTAAGACCAAGGCGTGATTGGAATCCAAAGTGGTATAATAGGAGCTAATATTTCGCGTTCATATGGTCAATCAAAAGTAGTTGAAAGAGCTTGAAGAAAGTATTAGTTAGCGTTACAGGGTGGAACCACTATCACTGGGTGACAAAATCTCATAGCCAAAATAAAGGTTTATTCTCTTAATAGATTTAGCTCTTAACAGATGTATCTTTACAGCGGATCTTAGGCTACTTTTATAATGGATCATCTTTTTATTTATTTATTATTTTTTTTGTTACAATGAACAAAACAAGCAAAATGTTTGCAACACACATAATAAAAATCCGTTATCTTAAACGCTCTTCTGGACCGTCCAAGAACCTGAATCTAGGTTGTCCTAGATGGTGGTCCTGTACAACTTAAGAAATGAGTGTGCCAAAATAGAAAGTAGCACCCTAAGAGGCTCGACATCAGATTTCAAACTTTTTAATTTGCCTTTAAATTTTTCTGCCCTCTTTTGTCAATCATTCCAAAAACTATATTCCATTCGGTCTTTCGGGTATTAGAAGTGTCGGGCAGGGATACCACTCAAGGGAATTCCCAGATATCTTCGATTTCATTGTAGAGATTCAGGTCTTGGGGATGAAACGTACATCAAATACGTCCCTCAAAAAGTCTGTAAAGTTTATTTATTATCTTGGGGTTAACGTTTTCAAACATTTTGGATTTTTTATTAATGAATCTTAGTTATCAGTGTTAAAGTTATCAGTGTCACTCCTGGAAGTTGGCAATATTCAATGCGCCCATCGGAGCCATCATATATTTGGAATATATCAATAATTAAAATTTCGATATTTTCGGTCTGGTTTGCGAGGAATGTATTTGCATATATATCAATTAATAATACTAAAAGCATCAAAACATCGGATTAGAACCATCGATATATTATGGAATATCACCCAAAGTCAGTTTTTATACTTAGAAAATGAAGCTGAATAAGTATGAGAAAAAGGCACAAAAAATTACGCCATCTATCAATTGTAAAAAAAGATAGCCTACTCAAATGCCTCGGAAAAAATTAAAGTCGAACAAAACAAATGCTTATAAAATAAAGTCAAGCAGAATAAATGAACGAAGCTAAAGTCAGACATAAGAAAAAATAAAATAATCATCGAAACAATAATTTATTTTTAAACCCATCCATATTTCAAATAACAATATTTACGGTTGAGTTTTTGAGGAAATATAACTCAGAGATACGGGTTCATCATATTGGAAACATTGTAACATCAGGTTAGAATTATTAATAAACCGTGAATATCACCCGACACTAGTTTCTAGTCTAAAATTTTCAGCTGATGTTTAGTTTCACCACTTTATCAACAAAGATATAAGGATGAAGTCTTGGGAAGACCCGTCGCAAAACAAAAGGACCCATGATCTATCATTTATAAAAATAGATGGCACACATTAATGCAACTAATGAAATCAAATTCAAATTAAATAATTACTGAACTATATGAAAAACTTAATTACGCATAAAAATGATTGTAATTGAATAATATTGGAATTACAAAAAATATGAAAGAAATTCCCATCAAAATGCACAAAAGCTTTTAAGATTAAGAGAATAAATGAAGTTAATAGGGCGAAAAAAAAAATTGGAGATGAGTCAAATATTAACACTGGAAACAAAAGACAGTGTGAAGCACTTTTTATTCCTTGCCATTTGTAGTAAATTAGATTGATTACAGGGACCTTCTTACCTTTCTCTTTTTGGACCCTTGATAAGACTATGAAGAGGCAGAAAGAAGAGTTTCTGGGCCTTGGAATAAATTAAAGACTTGATCAAAGGATATACAAAGGGTTTCAGATCTGTCATGTAAGATATCTGTCACCAGTAACTAGAAGCTGAAACCTCCTTTACATAAAAGTTGGTCATAAAGCCCCCGGCCGTCGTAATTTAAAAAGGCGTTTTGTTATAGATCTATACGAGAGCGGAAGGCCTTAAACAGGAATTTTGGTTGTTTTTTTAATTTTTCAGAGATCCAAGGTAAAAAAAAAAAAAAGAAAAAAGACAATTCTGATACAATCCAGGAGCATCGGTTTTATACCATTTCCATAAGTGAAAAAAAGGACAAAACTAATAAATTTATAACAAATTTAAAAAGGAACTTCTAATATCTAAAAAAAACAAGATAGGAGAAAAAAGACAAATTAATCGACAAACCTTACAATGCATGAGGAGATGCAGCATAAAATTAGATTTTTCAACAAATGCCATACAATGCCTTCAAGCTTAAGAAAAATTGGAAAAAACCGTCAACCCCTCCCCATTTTGGCTGTATGGACCTACAATGCTTGTAAATTTTGAATATTAAAAAAGAATTGAAACCAAAAATAGCCCATACGAGTAAAACATTATGGAGAAAATTTTCAGCAAGGAGGGACATACACGAAAAATCAGGCCTGAGGCATAATATACCGGGAAGTGTGGAGTTACAAATGGAGTACTATAAACTGTTTTTCTTTAAACTTCAAGCCTCTTACCTTTGCTTCAGCATCAATAAAAGAATCTGTTTTCTTAGGAGTAAGCTGTTTTGTTACATTTGTGTAGCTGTTTCCCATTTTTGTCACATCTGAATTCATTTTTTCCAATCTTTCGTACAGATTCTTTACTTTGGAGCTGAATGTCACATTTCTACTCGGAATCTGGATGCTTATATCACTGTCTATAAACGGAATATTTTTGCTTATATTGCCATCTATAAACTAAACATTTGATTTTTGTAGAACATTTACATTACGTAGAACACAAAACATCAGTTTTATTAAGGAACAAAGAACAAGGGGAAAACAAGGTTAATTTTTTTTTAATTAGTAATCTTGTTGGATAATTCTCCTTCTACACTTGGTAAAGCAACAATAAATACTTCACTTGTGTTCACAGTCTGACTCCTTTTAACGTTGTTATGAAAGTACTTTGAAATGTGATCTTTGTTTAGTTAGTTAAAATTGGTTTCAAAGTTTTTCATTTATTTTCAGCATGCTCTTAAAAAATTTCGCACGCTTTTTTTTTCACTGTAATAATAAAAAAAAAATTAAGACATGAAATGTAAAAAAAAATGGATGGAAGAATGTTGTTTCTAAAGAATTTAGCCTAAATAAATAAAGTTTGAATTAAATTTAAAGAGCGTCTACTGAAGAGATAATGAAAAGAATATTGTTATTGTAGCTAGTTTGAAAAAGAAGTGCTCTAATATGACTATTTGACTTAAATTTAAGAAGCAGTTATTGGTAAAAGGATTTAGCCTAAATAAATAAAGTTTGAATTAAATTTAAAGAGCATTTACTGAAGAGATAATGAAAAGAATATTGTTATTGTAGCTAGTTTGAAAAAGAATTACTCTAATATGATTAAATTTGACTTAAATTTAAGAAGCAGTCACTGGTAAAAGGAGGTTTTTTTCTTAAGGTGATGACAGTAAAAAAAAAGAAACAAACAATTTCAATAACAAAACCTCAATAAAACTTTAAACTTCAGTAATAGAAATTTTCAAAGACTTTTGTAATTTGAAAACGAGGAAATAATGCATTCGTGGAACAAGAAAATATTCTAAACTTTTAGAGATAAAATAATATAGGATAAAACCGACCGAACCCAAGATTTTTTTCCTTTTCTTTTTCTTCTTTCCATATAGCTTTCGAACAGAAAAAGAGAAGCTGCTCAGTATTTCTTTTGTTCTACTTGGAGAATGATTTATTGCTTGAAAGAATACCCCACAAATTTGAATGACACTGTGCTGAATAAAGACTAAGTCCTTATAATATAGGCATATTGAGCATGCACCCCTAAGACCCGTTTAAGTTGCGCCGTAATTTTTTTTCAGCTTCATTCTGTGAACACCTTTTTAAATTGCCGGAACTGTCATTTTTCCTCAGGGAGAAAACTGACTGTGCCCAGTGTGGGGGGGGGGTAATAATAAAATAGTATGTCTGCAACTTTATTCAAAAAATGTTCATTATTGATAGGTTATTCGTTCAGACACAACTTGTATCAAAATATCGCTCCCTTCATTTAGGTGATAGGTAAATAAGAACCTATCCAAATTACAGATATCGATTTTCGACACAATATGAATCTAGACACAAATTTTCACACTATTAAAAGCCAAGTACCCAAATGGAACGTTTGTTCCTGTGAAGCTGCTTGACTTACGATCTATTCCGATAAATTACATTTTTCAGTTGCCTTCAACTACAAGTTAACTTTTTGAAATATAAGAGAGGTGATTTTGTTTAAAGATTCTTTAAAATCCATCCCATCAGTTATGATGGCTCCCATCAGCTCTCTGTTTACTTTTTAAATTACCACCAAAGGACGTCACATTTGATTTGTGACAGTTTTAGTTTACCAAGACAAACGGGAAATTAAAAGCCAAAGTAAAGAGAAAAACGACACTTCTGGTAATTGCTACTTTTCTTTTGAATACACTGGGACTTGGAAAATTTTAATCTTACTGAGACAAAAAAACGGGAAATGAAACGCCAAAATAAAGAAAAAACAAATCTTTTGAGATGCCTACTCGGTTAGAGAGAAGATGCTAGGACAGGAAGTTTATGTGACGTCAAACACAGGGTTTTTTATGAGAGGGAGGTAGTGGGCGTAGCGGATCTTTTTATCAAATTTACAAAATCATAATATAATTTCAAAAATTACAGCATTTACCAACTTAGGACAATCGTCTGGTCCAGATTTAAATTTTATAAACTGTAAAATAATCAGTGACTTAAAGTCAGTATGAAACGTATTATATATATATATATATATATATATATATATATATATATATATATATATATATATATATATATATATATATATTATATATATATATATATATATATATATATATATATTATATATATATATATATATAATATATATATATATATATATATATATATATATATATATATATATATATATATATTATATATATATAATATATATATATATATATATATATATATATAATATATATATATATTTAAAGAACATGAAAATTGGAACTTGGAATGTTACGACGTTAAAAAATGACTATCGTATCGACATTTTGACTGACGAATTCAGACGATTCGAACTGGATTTATTAGGAGTTTCAGAAACTCATATCCCAGGGGTAGGAAGCATGAAATTAGGTGATATAGAATTTTTTTACTCAGGCAGGAAGGATGGGGTACATAGACAGGGAGTAGGGCTCATGATGAATAAGGAAGCTGCTAAGTCTTGTTTAGGCTGGGAAGGTATTAATAATAGAATACTAATTGCTCATTTTTGACTAAAAAGTTCAGGGTATCAGTTATAGTAGTATACGCCCCTGTAGAACCGACTGACGGAGATACTAGTGACTCAGATGAATTTTACTTACAGTTACAGGAGCAAATAGACATAGTCCCAGGTAGAAATATGATGTTATTACTGGGAGATTATAACGCCCAGGTTGGTAGAAATAGGGATAGATGGTATCCTAGCCTTGGTAATTTTGGTGTAGGAAAAGAAAACAGTAATGGACACAGACTTTTGCATTTTTGTAGGTATAACAATCTAGTTATAACCAATACAGTGTTTGGTCATAAAATGGCTCATAAGTTAACATGGTATTCACGTGATGGTAAGACAGCAAACTTTATTGATTATGTTATAGTAAACCGAAGACTAGCAGGATCAATACAAGATACTAGGGTATATAGGAGTGCCGTTATTGATGTTAAAAGTAAAGATCACCATCTAGTAGTGTCAAGGGTTAATCTAAAGCTGAAACATCGGAAGGGTAACTACCTCCCGGGAAGTTATGATGTTAGTAGACTCCAGGATCAGAATTTGAGAGAAACTTTCCAGGAACAGTTGAATACTAAACTTAAGAGTTTAAAATTTTATAATGTGGAAGATGGTTGGAATCATTTTAGAAAAATAATTTGTGAAGTTGCTGAAGGTGTATTGCCGTTCAGCTATCTTTGTTTTTTCATTGTTTAAAGCACATATAAATATATTTCACGAACATGATCTCTTAAAATGCCATAGACCGGTGGTTCCCATCGGATTTTGGGCCGCGCCCCATCGAGGCGTTTCTAAAATCCTGAGCCCCCCCCCCCTCGTGAAATTCAAATTATTTCATTCGGGATTTGACATATATTCATATGAAGGAAGCTTAAAAGCCCATTAGCTTGGGGTTCTTTTTGGGTCGCTCTCTAGGCATATTTTATGCTAGCGACAAATAGTGTCTGTATAAACCTTTTAAATAAAATATTGAGTATTGAAGTGCTATCATATATCTTTTTGCTTTGTAAATGCTTAAGAATCTAAGGCCATTCATATGAGTTTTTTTTTGTTTTTGTTTTTTTAATTAAGGCTGTAAAGTATAGTCAGGCAAAGGGTGCACATCCAGCCGACAACCCACCAAAATATTGCCATGCCCCATCAGTGGGGCCTGCACCCCACATTGGGAATCAAGGCCATAGACTGTGAAAATGAACATTGATTCTTTGAATTGGTTAAATGGAAGCTTAAAGAACCATGTACTTCTTAGAGAAAAATTTAAAAAGTTAATTTTTCATAAGTTTTTTTTTAATTTTTTACCTAATTGTGGCTTGATACAACAATGCTCATATTGCTTATGTTTGTTCAGTACTCGGGAGTTTAAAAATTAATATATGTTACGTACCTGCAGTGCAGTTTATAATTGAGTTTTTGTTTCTCGTCTTTGTAATTTCTTCGATGTGTTTTTTTGTGCTTTTTCTTTTTTAGTAATACTCCGTCTTTTATACCTTTTTTTGACGAGTAATAAATAAATAATAATAATAATAATAATAATAATATGGTCCTAAACAGCTTAATGAGTTCTAGCTTTCTATTGAAGGCACAGTTGTCTTTTGATATCATCACATTACCAATGCTAGAAAATTGACGGACAAAAAGCACTAACATATTTAATTAAATTGTTTTTCTTATGTATTTTCGCAAATGAACGTAGTATTACTGACGAAAGTGCAGTATTGCCAGAAAAATTAAACAATTTTTAAACAACCAAAAGAATAACCTTAGTGTCCTAGGGGCAAAAAAGTTTATAGTTTGATGTCCTTGGAATTTTTAAGCCTCTTGAAAAAACACATTAGAATTAAGGTTATCTACCATCATGGCATTTGTTTCAGAAGTGCTTGCCAAGACCAGAAATTTTTTGAAAAGAATACTTGTTGAAAATCGGGAGCAACCTTATGAAACACTAAATATTGCCTGGATGTATTCAAATTTGTATGAAAATAGCTTTTAAGCAGCGTCGAGGTGGCTGGTTCAAAAATTCAACAACAAGGTATGCAAAAAACAAAACATAGTTGGCACAAAAAATTTTCAAACAAGAATCCGCCAGTTTCCCTACTAATAAATAACATGACTTACCACACGAAATAATGGCTAACGCAGATTCTCCATTATTAAGTCTCGTAGAGGTAAGTAATTTTGGTTTTTCACTCAATAGCAAGGTTTCTACAAGTACACCATCCCGATAAAAGAGTATACTGTTGAAAATGGCAACAGCAACAACAGGTGAGAGAGAGAACGGAGGGTAGAAAGTGCACATACTTAACATCTTCGTCCATAAAGGAACTGTCCAGAGCCTTTTCCCCTATAAAATCACAATATAAAATAAAAATATTTCATACATTCTGCGATAACCTTGCCAACACTGATTTCCTTACAGGATTATTTAATGTTGGAATAGCCTTCCAGCAGAAGCTGCAGAATCTTAATATCTTTTCAGTGTTGGAACATTGTTTTAGTGTTGGAATCTTTTTAGTTTTTTAGTGTGGAATAGCTTTTCCAGCAGAAGCTGTTGAATCTGTTAATTTTTAAATCTTCATACTCTTTTCTCATCAATACGCAAATGAATGTCACAGAGGGAGGAGACTGGTGATGGCTACAGCATTAAAAGGAGATAGGAAAATGCATATAATTAACATCTTGGTCTATAAAGGTCTATAGAGTCTTTTTTTCTAAAAATTATATTTTAAAATTTTAAATATTCCAAATGCTGTCGTGTTGGTTCTTGTGACCAGTTGTTCGTTTCTTTCATGTTATGTGACATGGAAACTTTATTAGAAGTTTACTTGGATAGACAAAAAAAGGATTTTTTTTCTTTCTTGAAAATCAAACAGTTTGTGGTAACGAGCTATAATTAAGGAGTGACTCAGCCCAAAAGTAACCAAAACTCTAAAAAAATAAATTTTGACAACAATTAATATATCAAAACAATTGGCTTCGTATGCTGATTCCGAATATATTAAATTTATTAAGTTTAATGCTATGCGTCAAAAGCTACGAGCTTTCGAAAAAGAGGAAAAAACTCCCAAAAAGAATCTCAATGAAAATCACACCCTCGGATTTAACATATCAGAGAACCCACCATAGAATTTTCAAGCTTTCAAACTATCTGAGCGAGCTTTAGTCCCTTGCACAAGATCGGCCGAACTGGAGGTCTACAGTTGCAGCCTTATGAGCTTGTAGGCGTTGGGGTACCAAAGTCTAAGTAAGTAATTAAGGGACTTGGCCGTTCAAAAGGATTTTCTTAAAAGTATTGAAAATTAATATATGTTGGAATTATCAATCTTAATGCTAGAAGTGATAACGACACCAGCAAAAATGGAAATAGTAACTGTCAAAGCTAAAGTTCACCCTTACACATCTTTATATTTGCGCGGTCAGTATGGCCATTTTATAGTGGAAATTTAAAAGACCACAGGACCCTCAATTTATAGGAAAGTGAAACGAACATTCACTACCAGACTATCCGAAATCCATTGGACGACCAACAATCAAAGAGAAATTCAAAATGTATAATATCTTAATTAAATATCACAAGAGCCTTGTTTCCTCTTGAAGAAGTTTTCACAACTTTACACTCCCTAAAAAACTTTTTTGGTCACTCGGAGTAACTAGAAAGTAACTTGGAAAAAGTGGTGGAATGATTTTTAAGTTGCAGTAGTTTTCTTAGGCCCTCAACGTGGCAAAAAACACCAATTTTCCACTTATTTCAACAAAAAAGAACAATGGTTTCGCAAAAGTTAAATTTACCAGCAGTTAGACATTTAAATTAGATATCCAAAACACATCTGACCTAACCAGTCAAAAACCAACCATAACAATCGACCAAGCTTAGGCGGCCCAGGGCCACCTTGTGATGAGAAAGTAACTTGGAAAAAGTGGTGGAATGATTTTTAAGTTGTAGTAGTTTTCTTGGGCCCTCAACGTGGCAAAAAACACCAATTTTCCACTTATTTCAACAAAAAAGAACAATGGTTTCGCAAAAGTTAAATTTACCAGCAGTTAGACATTTAAATTAGATATCCAAAACACATCTGACCTAACCAGTCAAAAACCAACCATAACAATCGACCAAGCTTAGGCGGCCCAGGGCCACCTTGTGATGAGAAAGTAACTTGGAAAAAGTGGTGGAATGATTTTAAGTTGCAGTAGTTTTCTTAGGCCCTCAACGTGGCAAAAAACACCAATTTTCCACTTATTTCAACAAAAAAGAACAATGGTTTCGCAAAAGTTAAATTTACCAGCAGTTAGACATTTAAATTAGATATCCAAAACACATCTGACCTAACCAGTCAAAAACCAACCATAACAGTCGACCAAGCTTAGGCGGCCCAGGGCCACCTTGTGATGAGAAAGTAACTTGGAAAAAGTGGTGGAATGATTTTTAAGTTGTAGTAGTTTTCTTGGGCCCTCAACGTGGCAAAAAACACCATTTTTCCACTTATTTCAACAAAAAAGAACAATGGTTTCGCAAAAGTTAAATTTACCAGCAGTTAGACATTTAAATTAGATATCCAAAACACATCTGACCTAACCAGTCAAAAACCAACCATAACAATCGACCAAGCTTAGGCGGCCCAGGGCCACCTTGTGATGAGAAAGTAACTTGGAAAAAGTGGTGGAATGATTTTTAAGTTGCAGTAGTTTTCTTAGGCCCTCAACGTGGCAAAAAACACCAATTTTCCACTTATTTCAACAAAAAGAACAATGGTTTCGCAAAAGTTAAATTTACCAGCAGTTAGACATTTAAATTAGATATCCAAAACACATCTGACCTAACCAGTCAAAAACCAACCATAACAATCGACCAAGCTTAGGCGGCCCAGGGCCACCTTGTGATGAGAAAGTAACTTGGAAAAAGTGGTGGAATGATTTTTAAGTTGTAGTAGTTTTCTTGGGCCCTCAACGTGGCAAAAAACACCAATTTTCCACTTATTTCAACAAAAAAGAACAATGGTTTCGCAAAAGTTAAATTTACCAGCAGTTAGACATTTAAATTAGATATCCAAAACACATCTGACCTAACCAGTCAAAAACCAACCATAACAATCGACCAAGCTTAGGCGGCCCAGGGCCACCTTGTGATGAGAAAGTAACTTGGAAAAAGTGGTGGAATGATTTTTAAGTTGCAGTAGTTTTCTTAGGCCCTCAACGTGGCAAAAAACACCAATTTTCCACTTATTTCAACAAAAAAGAACAATGGTTTCGCAAAAGTTAAATTTACCAGCAGTTAGACATTTAAATTAGATATCCAAAACACATCTGACCTAACCAGTCAAAAACCAACCATAACAATCGACCAAGCTTAGGCGGCCCAGGGCCACCTTGTGATGAGAAAGTAACTTGGAAAAAGTGTTGGAATGATTTTTAAGTTGTAGTAGTTTTCTTAGGCCCTCAACGTGGCAAAAAACACCAATTTTCCACTTATTTCAACAAAAAAGAACACTGGTTTCGCAAAAGTTAAATTTACCAGCAGTTAGGCATTTAAATTAGATATCCAAAACACATCAAACCTAACCAGTCAAAAACCAACCATAACAATCGACCAAGCTTAGGTGGCTCAGGGCCAACCCTCAATATGCCAGAATGGAACATAATGTCAATGGAGTTATGGTGGCTGCCTATACATTATTTGTTAAATTTTTAAAAGTGAAAAAATTGTTAAATTCTTATATTTTATATTTCTACAAATTGAATAGTAATACCTTGCTTGTAAATCCAGATACTTCTAATCCTGAAGAAACAACTAAAACCTTATCCATATAAGCCAGAGTTTTAATTTCTTCGTGAAAGTATGCAACGGAATTATGTGTGTCTTCATTCTGGGTTGTGTAAACCTGACCTCGCTTGCCAGAAAAAGCAATTTTATAGTCACTCTCATACACGCCACGACAAACTAGGTGGTTTACAACCACGGGAACAGCAAACTGAAAACCAGATATAAAATAAACAATTTTTTACCCTTCTAAACCTTTCCATTTGGAATTAAAATAAACTGGAATTAAGATAACGACAAATAAATCTTCATTGAAACTTTGACCTGTTATTCCATATTTATGTTCTATTTCAATTTTAAGTGCAAAGTAAAGAAAATGTATGATCAAATTGAACTACTGGATAAAGATTAATACGGAAATACATGTTCTTCCCCTGGAAAACAGCACATGTACATTTTAGTAGTAGTATCCCCACAGGCACTTCTAGGACGCCCATAGGGTCTACTCCTTTCTTCCATCGGTTCGACGGCGCAAGAAGAAGATTTAACGGCGTATCCCTTTTTTTGGCGACAAGGTGCCGCAATTGGGTTTCTATGCAAATTCCCACCCCTGGCAAGATTCCCATCCTTGGCTGGGATGTTTCAATTACTTGGACTATGGTCGGTATAATAGAAAATTAGTAATAATAAGGGAAGCTCCTAGCCCTTTGCACGTGTTTCTAGCAGGCGAGATTCGCGCCCTGGCGAGATTCTCACCCTTGGCAAGATTTGACATATCCAGGCAAGATTCCCGCCCTGGCAAGATTCCCACCCCTGGCAAAATTCATGTGACACCCCTAGCAAGATTCCAACGGGAATCCTCTTACGTCACGGCATCCATAGGGAAAATAGCTGTGGATTGTTGCTTGTTCGTTATGTTTGCTGGTAATGTTTATTGGTTATGTTGCTTATGTTTGTTGGTTATGTTTCTTGGTTATGTTTTGGACATGATTGTTGGTTATTTTGGTTACGATTAATGCTCATTTTGTTTATGTTTTGTTGGTTATGTTGGATGTCGTCTCTTTATTATGTTTGTGGTTTATCTTTGTTGGATGTGATTGTTGGTTGTTGGTTATGTTAGATGGTTGTTGGTTATGTTTGTTTGTTATGATTGTTGGCTATGTTAGTTATGATTAATGTTCATGTTGGTTATGTTTTGTTGGATGTGATTGTTGGATGTTTTTCTTGGTTATGTTTCATGGTTATGTTTGTTCGTTATGTGGGTCATGTTTGTTGTTTATGGTGGTTATGATTAATGTTTGTTGGATAATGGTTGCTGGTTGTGAGTGTTGACTGTTGATTATGAGTATTGGTTATGTTTTTTTATGGTTGCTGGTTATCTTTGTTGATAGTTATATGATTGACGCAATTTTATGTAACCCTGAGACAGGAAACAATGGGGGAATCCCCGCTTGTAACGTAACGAGAGCACACGCCTTAAGTAATGATTGTGCATCGCTGTCACGTAATACCCCTTCGACATTTTCATTTTTCACATGAAACACCCAACAAATTTTTCTTTTTTCATTAGGTGTTTCTTTGACCCCGCTAGGACTTGAAAGGTCAATTTTCTTCCAATGGATTTGTGCCCTAAACAAGTCGTTCATGAGACCATTTCCAGTATTTTTTCCTACCCTTAATATTCTAAAATTAACCTGATGTACGATACCTAGGATTCCCTATGTTTGGCAAACACAAAAATGACGTGTTACTGTCCCAAATTTGACCAACTCCCGGAGACAATCGCTGTCAAGGCATTAATTGTAATGCAGACTAAGGAGTGGTTTAATGAAGAAACTTCCTTAATCGTACAAAATAATAAATTTTGAAAACACAGACTTTAAAATAAAAGGTTTCATTATTTCAAACAAATTGGCAAGCAATATTAAAAACATAGAAAATATACGCATATCATAATATACGCAAAATAAGAACCGTGAATTATCCAGGGGAGGCGGGTCTGTGGAGGGGGGGAGCTGTTTTTTCCGTCACCAGCTCAGCACTGCCCTTTTTTTATCTAGTCATTTACTTTTATGTTTATTTTTTTTCGTTGCGCAACGTGGTAATTTTCAAGTGTTTAATTTTGAAATGTTTTCCTATATTTTTTTGTTAGCCCGCTGCATCCTTCCCTCCACTAGGGTACTGACCCGCTCGATGTTAGGCTCCGAGGGAGTGTCCAGCCAACTGAGCGGTTTGCCTCCGTCCTTACGCAACGCAGAACACATTTTCAGCAAAAATATCAAAACACGCAAAGTGGGAAATTCGATTTCAAGAAATTCTTGTTCCCACCCATCCCGCACACTGCGGGGGAGTTTGATCTGTGTTTACTCGTTCCGGGGACGAGATCCAGATTTCGGCTAGGCAATAAAGGAGGTTAAAAAATGGTCTCGCTGGAGATAATTTAAAAAATAGTAATAATAGGGGAATTATTATAGAATTTCTAGGACATACCCCATCTAATGTCACAGCATCCCTGTTTCTAGCGCTCAGCTGGCAAGATTCCCACCCCTGACAGACCACCCGGGATTCCAGGCGTTCTAATATTTCTTCTATTTTGCCAAGATTCCCACCTATTTTTTGATACATTGTTTTTCTTAAAGATCCCCAGAATTTCCGTGACCAGGTCAAACATGGATGATATCATTGTATCTTACAAGCTAGACTCCAGGACACCATGGGGGAATTCCCCCGAGCACGACATACACGCGACTGCTGCGTAATAACGGTGGTGCACATCTTAAGCAATGCCACCTAATTGGAGAGGATGGAAGATAAGTAGCTCATCTTACGAGAAGAGTAGATAGTCAAACCATTAAAAAGTATACTTATGGCCCAGAGCGGAATGGGGCTGCCACATTGTTTTCACACTGAAACCAGGCCTCATACAACCCCCCCCCCCCCCCCCCCCCCGCCATATGGTACCAGTCCTCTCCTCCTAGGACCTTTTCAACCTTTTTCGCCCCGAAAATGAGTTAAAGAATCCCATTAAACAAAATATTTTTGAAAACAGAGAAGTCGCTCCCCTCCCATTTATTTATTAGTGTTTGATACTCTAAGCATTTCACCTCACAATACCAGACAATTACTGCCCCTGTGAAGCACCTCTGTCATCGCCCCATCTCCTTCAAAGCACTTTTCAGACATTTCTTGTTAAAAGTTTTACTTCAAGTCATTCATTCGGGTTTTTGCAAAAATAATTCACACCTCAGTACCATATTATAACTACTCTCTAGCACCCTACGACACCCCTCTGTCATCGCCCCAACTACCCCAAAACATTTCTCAGACATTTCTTGTTAAAATTTTTAGTTCAACTCATTCATTCGGGTTTTCGAAAGTAATACACGCAACAGTACCACACTATAAATACTCGCTAGCTCCCACTGTGTAGTGGGTGTCGCTAGCTATGACACCCCTTTTTATACGCCCCATCTCCCCCAAACACTTTTCATAATTTTAATGTTAAAATTTTTACTTCAACTCATTCAGTCGGGTTTTCGCAAGCAATTCACGCCACAGTACCAGATCATAACTACTCTCTAGCACCCCTAAGACACCCGTCATCATCTTTGTGAGCGTCTTCTAACGTTTGAAACACACACACAAACACACAAAAAAAAAACACGCACACACACAAAACAAACACGTACACACACACACACACACAAAACACACACGCACACACACAAACAAAAACACGCATACACATACACACACATAAAAACACAAACAAAAACACAAAAACACACACACAAACACACACACACACAAAAAATCAAACACACACAAAAACACACACACATACAAAAACAAACACACACACAAAAACACACAAACACAAAAACACACACAAAAACCAACACACAAAAGCACACACAGGCACAAACACACACACACACGCAAAACACACACAAACACAAAAACACACACACAAAAAAACACACACATACACGCAAAAACAGAAACACAAAAACACACACACACACAAACAAATACACACACACAAATACACACGAAAACACACACACAAAACACATAAGCACAAAACACACACACAAAAACACACGCACAAACACACACACACACACAAACACTCAAAAACAGACACACACAAAAACACACACACACACACAAACACTCAAAAACAGACACAAACACAAACACATGCAAAGACACTAGCAAAAACACACAGAACACAAAAAAAGACACACACAAAAACACAAACACACAAACACACACACACACAAACAAACACACACACACAAACCCACACACACAAAAACAAACATACACAAAAACACACACACACAAACACACACACACACACAACCACACACACACACCCACACACAAAGAGACAAACACACACACACGAAAACACACACGCACACACATACAAAAACACACACACAAACACAAACTCATAGAAATACACAGAAAAACCCACAGAAAATACACACACACAAACGCACAAACACACACACACACCAACACACACAGACACATAAAAACACACACACACACACAAACACACACACAAAAAAACACACACACACCAACACAAAAACACACTCACAAAAACAAACACACACAAAAGCACACACAGACACAAACGCAAACGCACACACAAAACACACACAAACAAAAAAAACACACACACAAAACAAACACACACACACAAAAACAAACACACACATAGACAAACACACACACACACACACACACACAAACACACACACAAAAACACACACACAAAAAAACACACACACGCAAAACCACACACACACAAACACAAACAAAAGCACATTAACACAGAAAAACAGACACACACAAAAACACACACACACACAAAAGACACACACGCAAAAAAACACACACACAAACAGACACACACACAAACACAGACACACACACACACACACACACACACACACACACACACATACACACACACACACACGTACACACACACACACACACACACACACAAACACAGACACACACACACCTCATATACACACACACAAAACTCACACACACAAACACACACACCCACAAACACACACACACCCACACAAACACACACATACAAAAACACACACACACAAAATAACACACACACACAAACGCACACACACACAAACACACACGCACACACACAAAAACGCACAAACAAACACGCACACACACAAACACACATAAAACACACACACACACAAAAAACACACACACACACAAACACACACACACACATACAGACACACAAAACACACATACACAAAAACGCACACACACAACACCATGCCACCTTTTCTTAACACTAACAAAATTTTCTCTTTGAAGTAACAACTTTTTCCCCTAATACTAGCAAACTTTTACTTAACACTATCAAACTTCTCTCAGAAGTAACAGGTTTTTTCTTAAGAGTAACAATTTTTTTCTAATAATACCAAGTTTTCCGTCAAAGATAACAAATTTCTCTTAGAGGTAACAACTTTTCTTCAGTGATAACAAGTTTTCTGATAGAATTAAAAAGTTTTCTGTCAAAGATACTAATTTTTCTTAGAAGTAACAATTTTATGTTTATGATAACATGTTTTCTGTCAGAAGTAGCAATTTTTCCTTAACACTAGCAAATTTTTTCTTCGAAGTAAACAATTTTTTTCCTTAATACTAACAAACTCTTACTTAACACTATCAAATTATTCATGGAAGTAACAATTTTCTCTATGTTTAAGTTAGGTTACTCTAACTTAGGTTAACATGAGCGCTCATGTTAACCTAAGTTAGATTAACCCAACTTCATAGAAAGATAGAAAAAATTGTTGAGCGTTTCATGTGAAAAATGAAAATGTCGAAAAGGTATTACGTGACAATGATACACAATCATTACATAAGGGGTGTGCTCTTGTTACGCTACAAGCGTGGATTCCCCTATGGGCTTCCTGAGGCAGGGTTACATAAAATTGCGTCCTGACCTGACCATTTGAAACGGGATGTGTTGTGACATCATTGGAGTGTAGAGGGGTGTGTCATGGGAGTCTGGGAAAGTGTGTTCCCTTTAATAGAACCGGCGACCGCATTGCGTAGGTGGGACGACTAGAGAGCTCTGCTTGGAATCTTGCTAGCTGACTGCATTGTACAGGTGTAGCGGTTTGAGGGGCTGGTAGCTCCACTTATCCGATGTGCTAAAAAATGGCGGTTGCTAAGGGGAAATATTGAACATGCTCCATAAGGGCCGTCTATGGTTTTCAATAGAAAAATATGGTGGGGACTCTACCACCTGGGGAGGCATGTTTGGACATGTATAGGAGGAAAAACACGTGGGAATTCTGCCTAGAAACAAGAAGTGGCATTGGCTAGTAACAGTATTTATTTTCAAATATATCCAAAGCAACATCCAACAACCAACATAACCATTAACCAATAAACATATCCAACAAACAACAACCAACAAACATAAAAAAAACCCATCAAACATAATCAACAATCAACAAACATAACCAACAAACAACAAACATAACCAACAAACAACATAACCAACAAACATAACCATCAACCAAAAAACATAATCAAGAAACATCAAACATAACAATCAACAAACATAACCAACAACCATCAAACAAAAACATCATACAAAAACATAACCAACACTCATAATCAACAGTCAGCAAACATAACCAGGAGCCAACATCCAACAAATACTGATCATAACCAACATAACCAACAAACATAACCAACAAACATAAGCATCAAACATAACCAAGAAACAACATCCAACAATCACATCCAACAAAACATAACCAACATGAACATTAATCATAACCAACATAACCAACAAACATAACCAACAATCATAACCAACAAACATAACCAACAACAATCAAAAATAACCAACAACCAACAATCACATTCAACAAACATCAGCAACAAACATAATAAATAAGAAACAGCATCCAACATAGCCAACAAAATATAACCAACATGAGCATTAATCATAACCAACATAACCAAGAAACATGTCCAAAACATAACCAACAAACATAAACAACATAACCAACAAACATAACCAGCAAACATAACCAATAAGCTATTGGTATAAGTATAATCCAATACTATTTTCCCTATGGATGCCGTGACGTCAGAGGGTTCCCGTTGGAATCTTGCCAGGGCTGTCACAGGAATTCTGCAAGGGGTGGGAATCTCGTCAGGGCGGGTATCTTGTCAGGGGTGGGAATCTTGCCAGCTAGAAACAGGGCTTCTGTAGGAATCTTGCCAGGACTGTCATGGTAATTGCCTAGAATCTTGCCTAGAAACAGGGGTGTGCTTGAAATCTTGCCAGGGCGAGAATCTTGCCAGAAAATGTCAAATTTTGCCGAGCGTGGGAATCTTGCCAGGGCGGGAATCTCGCCAGTTAGAAACACGTGCGAGGGACTATGAGCTCCCCTTGTTATTACTGCTTTTCTATTTTACCGACCACACTCCAAGTAATTGAAACATCCCAGGACTCTTGCAAAGGATGGGAATCTTGCCAGGGGTGGGAGTTTGCATAGAAACAAAATTGCGGCACCTGTTCGCCAAAAGAGCAGTTAAATCTTCTTCTTGCGCCGTCGAATCGATGGAAGAAAGGAGTAGTCTCTCTGGGCATCCTAGAACTGCCTGTGGAGATACTACAGATTTTCATAATTTTAAGGTTAAATAGGGCCATATCTTTACAAGGGAAGAAATTTAGAATATAATTTAACTATTGGAAAGGCATTAGCATGAAAGATATAATATCTTGCCTCGTACATTTTCAGAATTTTTCTTCTTAAAAACACCCTCAGCTTTCCACAGAAGAAATTTAGGATTATATTAACATGAAATATGCATCGTCTTGCCCTTAAACGGAAGGGCATATCTACATTTTTCATAGTGCTACAGCTTAAATAGGGCGAAGTTGTGAATAATTTGTGAAGTTGCTGAAGGCGTATTAGGGAAGAAAGCTAGAACTGCAGCTAAGAATATTAGTGAAAAAGCTTTATGTTTAATAGAAAGGAGAAAGGACTTGTACAAGAATTATATGAGTGATAGATCGTATGAAAACAAAAGAAATGTAAAGAAAGTGGAGAAAGCATTAAAATATGAACTAAGGAGGTGTGAAGTGGAGGCCATGGATAAAATTGCCGAGGATCTGGAAGATGCAGCTAAACGGCATAATAGTAAAATATTGTACTGGCACGTTAACAAATTGAGAGGGAGTAGTCAATCCGGACTTGGCCTAGTTAAAGATAGGAATGGGGTCACAATTAGCGATAAGGAAAAAACTAAAGAGAGATGGGCCGAACATTTTGAGAATTTGCTTAACCGAGATAGAGTTGCAGGAAAAAATATAGAGTAAAATGAAAAAGTTTGTGATACCTTGGATGTGAAGGAAGATATGTTTTTTGAGGAGGAATTAGCAACAGTACTAAAAGGATTAAAGAATAATAAGGCTCCAGGTGCTGATAGGGTGGTAAATGAGTTCCTTAAATATGATGGCTCTGAGGTTAGAAATAAGTTACTGAAGATTATGAATATGATTTTTGAAAAAGGGGAAGTACCTAACGATTTTAGGAAAACCTTAATTAAGCCACTTTATAAGAAAGGTGATAAAAGTGAGTGTGGTAATTATCGAGGCATTAGTCTGGTCTCTGTAGGTAGTAAATTACTTAGTAATTTGATACTTTTTAGACTGAGAGATGCTGTAGACAAAGTTTTAAGAGAAGAGCAGTGCGGTTTTAGAAAAGGTAGAGGATGTGTCGACCAAATTTTCACTCTTAGGCTAATAATTGAGAAGTGCCTGAGTTTTCAAACACCTTTGGTCCTCAGTTTTATAGATTATGAGCAAGCGTTCGATTCTGTTGATAGAAGAGCTTTCGTAAAGGTTTTATCCTTGTATGGTAAACCAGACAAATACATTAAAGTGATTAGTGCTATGTACGAGAATAATACTGCTGCGGTTAAGGTAGGAAATGAGGTTAGCAGCTGGTTTTGTATTAAATCAGGAGTTAAGCAGGGTTGTGTTCTATCTCCCTTTGTATGGATTATTTTGATGGACTTTGTTTTAAGGAGCACAGGAAAGGCAATGGGAGACCACGGAATCAAATGGGGAGGAAAAAGTCTCCTGGACTTGGATTATGCTGATGATTTAAGCATCCTAGATGAAAGTGTGAGCAAAATGAATGAAGTTTTATAGGTTTTGCAAATTCAGGGTGCTAGAATTGGTTTGAAAATTAATGTTAGGAAGACTAAGTCACTAAGTCTAGGAATAAGTGAAGATGAAAAGGTGACGTTGGGTAATGAAAAGATTTATCATGTGGGCAGCTTCACTTACCTTGGTAGTATTATTAGTAAAGATGGTGGGAGCAGTGAAGATGCTAAATATAGAATAGCCAAGGCTCAGGGTGTTTTTTCACAGTTAAAAAAAAGTCTGGAAGAATAGGAAGATAAGTCTGCAAACCAAGATTAGAATATTAGAAGCCACAGTGACGACAGTGGTCAAATATGGCTCTGAAGCATGGACGCTCCGAAAAGCGGATGAAGATTTGCTAGATGTTTTCCAGAGAAATTGTTTAAGGATTGTTCTGGGTACCCTGCTGACTGACCGTATTTCAAATAATAGGCTATACGAAAAATGTGGTTTAATACCGCTCTCTAGGGCTATAATGAAAGAAAGGTTGAGGTGGCTAGGGCACGTTGTGCGGATGAAGGATGACAGATTGCCGAAGATTGTCCTTTTTGGCCAACCATCTAGGGCTAAACGGAAAGCAGGTCGTCCCCGTCTGGGGTGGGAGGACGTCATAAAGAAAGATTTAAGGGAAATGGGAACTTTGTGGGCGGGTGTAAAAAGGGAGGCTTTGAATAGATTGGGGTGGAGGAGGAGTTTGCGTAGCTGTGTTGGCCTCAGGCGGCTTGGCGCTGCGGTGAGTTGTTAGTAGTAGTAGTAGTAGTAGTATCGAAAAAAAAAATAAATGAAAATCACGTTTTCATATCTAAAAAAAATCGAGTTCTTTGACACTTTTTAAAATTATGCAGTTTTAATATGGCCATAGCTTTGTGAGCAAAAAAAATTACGGATAAAATTTAACCTTTCGAAATGATTAGTACGAGCATAATAACTTGCCCCGTGTATTTCCATAATTTACCTTCTTAAGTATGGCCTTAGTTTTTTGTGGAAGAAATTTAGGATTAACTGCAAATTATGTTCTGCTTGTTGTTCCAATTCAGTGGCCTTTGTGCATCAGCAGTTGTTTTTATTAAGGACAAAAGTTGAGTATTTAGTCAATATTTTACTATGAATAAAGAAAAAGGTATTTTACTAAAAATAAAGAAAAAGGTAGAAATAGTAGCTTGGCAATGCCTTTAAAGGTTATATTTTTGGTCATAGATTTACTTTTGCAAGTTATATTTGCATAACTCTTTTACTTCTCAAGATAGTAAGAATCCTGATATAACTTAGATAGGCCTAGTCAGTGAGTTACACATATTTATAAGTAGTAGGTTAAATATGTCACTGAGTTATATATTTCTGTATATAACTTATATGCCTAGTCAGTGAGTTACACATATTTATAAGCAGTAGGCTAAATATGTCACTCAGTTATATATTTCTGTATATAACTTATATAGGCCTAGTCAGTGAGTTACACATATTTTAAGTAGTAGGCTAAATATGTCACTCAGTTATATATTTCTGTATATAACTTAGATAGGCCTAGTCAGTGAGTTACACATATTTATAAGTAGTAGGTTAAATATGTCACTGAGTTATATATTTCTGTATATAACTTATATGCCTAGTCTGTGAGTTACACATATTTATTAGCAGTAGGCTAAATATGTCACTCAGTTATATATTTTTGTATATAACTTATATAGGCCTAGTCAGTGAGTTATACATATTTTAAGTAGTAGGCTAAATTTGTCACTCAGTTATATATTTCTGTATATAACTTAAATAGGCCTAGTCAGTGAGTTACACATATTTATAAGTAGTAGGTTAAATATATCACTGAGTTATATGTTTATGTATATAACTTGTATGCCTAGTCATTGAGTTACACATATTTATAAGCAGTAGGATAAATATGTCACTCAGTTATATATTTCTGTATATAACTTATATAGGCCTAGTCAGTGAGTTACACATATTTATAAGTAGTAGGCTAAATATGTCACTCAGTTATATATTTCTGTATATAACTTAGATAGGCCTAGTCAGTGAGTTACACATATTTATAAGTAGTAGGCTAAATTTGTCACTGAGTTATATATTTCTGTATATAACTTATATAGGCCTAGTCAGTGAGTTACACATATTTTAAGTAGTAGGCTAAATATGTCACTGAGTTATATATTTCTGTATATAACTTATATGCCTAGTCAGTCAGTTACACATATTTATAAGTAGTAGGCTAATTATGTCACTCAGTTATATATTTCTGTATATAACATATATAGGCCTAGTCTGTGAGTTACACATATTTATAAGTAGTAGGTTTAATGTGTCACTGAGTTATATATTTCTGTATATAACTAATATAGGCCTAGTCAGTGAGTTATGTATATTTATAAGTAGTAGGTTAAATATGTCACTGAGTTATTGCCTTTTCAAAACAAAAGTGATCCGTTTATCTGGCCTCCCCCAGGCCATTCAGCATGTCCCCAGGTGGCGATAGGGGAACACTCTACAAATATGTAGGGTACCTCCATAGGAGGCATGGACCAAGGGGGGACCTTGTCCCTGGGGGTCCATAATAGAATCTGGGGCACCCTTGCCCGGGGTCATAAATACAGGCGGAGGAGGAAGAAGACCCCTCAAATGTACACTCAAAAGGGCCCACTTGTTTATCCACAAGTTCCATGAGTTGCAAACCTTCTCCCAGCAATGGGTTAAATTGCATGGTGATGCAGAACACCATCACGGGAGGATCCTCTATAGGAGGACAACTGTGGCAGGGCGTAAGATCCAGATCTATGGACAACGGCCTCTGCAAAGGGCTGCCTCGACCTTTTCGGGGTACCTGCAAGACTGGGGACCTTGCGGTCAACTCTATTCCCACTTGAGGAGTGGCGCCCCTCGAGGAAATTATAGCCTAGTAAACGACACAGCATTCGCACGGGATTCTGACTAATGGACAATTCTTCTGGGATTGGTATGTTTTGATGGGCGTCTTTGGGCTGAAAAACCTCTTCCTAGCTAATTTATCTATTACGGGTTGCCTCCCCGTAGTAGCATAATATTTGTAGGCATGAATATATAATGAGTCGGAGGTAATAGGCTTGAGATTGTCTGTGCAGGATTTCGACTCTTGTTGATAGAAGAGCATCGCCAAGCGCTGAAAACCATGTTGTGACCAAGATGGGCCCAGGATTGCACAAAGCCTCCATTCATGGAGGTCCCAGGGACTTCTTGCTGTCCGGTTCTAAGCCGGCTTAAGCACTTCGGTGTAGACTTGAGAAGATATGTGATCCCCGTCCTGCACTGGTATCCGGGATCATTGCTTTTCCTGAGGCGAAAAAAATTTCAATGATTTAAAGAACATGAAAATTGGAACTTGGAATGTTACGACATTAAAAAATGACCATCGTATCGACATTTTGACTGACGAATTCAGACAATTCGAACTGGATCTATTAGGAGTTTCAGAAACTCATATCCCAGGGGTAGGAAGCATGAAATTAGGTGATATAGAATTTGTTTACTCAGGCAGGAAGGATGGGTTACATAGACAGGGAGTAGGGCTCATGATGAATAAGGAAGCTGCTAAGTCTTGTTTAGGCTGGGAAGGTATTAATAATAGAATACTAATTGCTCATTTTATGACTAGAAAGTTCAAGGTATCAGTTATAGTAGTATACGCCCCTGTAGAACCGACTGATGGAGATACTAGTGACTCAGATGAATTTTACTTACAGTTACAGGAGCAAATAGACAAGGTCCCAGGTAGAAATATGATGTTATTGCTGGGAGATTTTAACGCCCAGGTTGGTAGAAATATGGATAGATGGTATCCCAGCTTAGGTAAATTTGGTGTAGGAAAAGAAAACAGTAATGGATACAGACTTTTGCAATTTTGTAGGTATAACAATCTAGTTATAACCAATACGGTGTTTGGTCATAAAATGGCTCATAAGCTAACATGGTATTCACGTGATGGTAAGACAGCAAACCTTATTGATTATGTTATAGTAAATCGAAGACTGGCAGGATCAATACAAGATACTAGGGTATATAGGAGTGCTGTTATTGATGTTAAAAGTAAAGATCACCATCTAGTAGTGTCAAGGGTTAATTTAAAGCTGAAATATCGGAAGGGTAATTACCTCCCAGGAAGTTATGATGTTAGTAGACTCCAGGATGAGAATTTGAGAGAAACTTTCCAGGAACAGTTGAATACTAAACTTGAGAGCTTAAAATTTGATAATGTGGAAGATGGTTGGAATAATTTTAGAAAAATAATTTGTGAAGTTGCTGAAGGTGTATTAGGGAAGAAAGCTAGAACTGCAGCTAAGAATATTAGTGAAAAAGCTTTAAGTTTAATAGAAAGGAGAAAGGACTTGTACAAGAATTATCTGAGTGATAGATCACATGAAAACAAAAGAAATGTAAAGAAAGTGGAGAAAGCATTGAAATATGAACTAAGGAGGTGTGAAGTGGAGGCCATGGATAAAATTGCCGAGGATTTAGAAGATGCAGCTAGACGGCATAATAGTAAAATATTGTACTGGCACGTTAACAAATTGAGAGGTAGTAGTCAATCCGGACTTGTCCCAGTTAAAGATAGGAATGGGGTGGCAATTAGCGATAAGACAAAAGCTAAAGCGAGATGGGCCGAACATTTTGAGAATTTGCTTAACCGAGATAGAGTTGCAGGAAAAAATATAGAGGAAAATGAAAAAGTTTGTGATACCTTGGATGTGAAGGAAGATTTGTTTTGTGAGGAGGAATTAGAAACAGTACTAAAAGGATTAAAGAATAATAAGGCTCCAGGTGCTGATAGGGTAGTAAATGAGTTTCTTAAATATGGTGGCTCTGAGGTTAGAAATAAGTTATTGGAGATTATGAATATGATTTTTGAAAAAGGGGAAGTACCTAATGATTTTAGGAAAACCTTAATTAAGCCACTTTATAAGAAAGGTGATAAAAGTGAGTGTGGTAATTATCGAGGCATTAGTCTGGTCTCTGTAGGTAGCAAATTGCTTAGTAATATGATACTTTTTAGACTGAGAGATGCCGTAGACAAAGTTTTAAGAGAAGAGCAGTGCGGTTTTAGAAAAGGTAGAGGATGTGTTGACCAAATTTTCACTCTTAGGTTAATAATTGAGAAGTGCCTAAGTTTTCAAACACCTTTGGTCCTTAGTTTTATAGATTATGAGCAAGCGTTCGATTCTGTTGATAGAGGAGCTTTAGTAAAGGTTTTATCCTTGTATGGTATACCAGACAAATACATTAAAGTGATTAGTGCTATGTACGAGAATAACACTGCTGCGGTTAAGGTAGGAAATGAGGTTAGCAGCTGGTTTTGTATTAAATCAGGAGTTAAGCAGGGTTGTGTTCTATCCCCCTTTATATGGATTATTTTGATGGACTTTGTTTTAAGGAGCACAGGAAAGGCAATGGGAGACCACGGAATCAAATGGGGAGGAAAAAGTCTCCTGGACTTGGATTATGCTGATGATTTAAGCATCCTAGATGAAAGTGTGAGCAAAATGAATGAAGTTTTAGAGGTTTTGCGAGTTCAGGGTGCTAGTATTGGTTTGAAAATTAATGTTAGGAAGACCAAGTCACTAAGGCTAGGAATAAGTGAAGATGAAAAGGTGACGTTGGGTAATGAAAAGATTGATCAGGTGGGCAGTTTCACTTACCTTGGTAGTATTATTAGTAAAGATGGTGGGAGCAGTGAAGATGTTAAAAATAGAATAGCCAAGGCTCAGGGTGTTTTTTCACAGTTAAAAAAAGTCTGGAAGAATAGGAAGATAAGTCTGCAAACCAAGATTAGAATCTTAGAAGCTACAGTGATGACAGTGGTCAAATATGGCTCTGAAGCATGGACGCTCCGAAAAGCGGATGAAGATTTGCTAGATGTTTTCCAGAGAAATTGCTTAAGGATTGTTCTGGGTACCCGGTTGACTGACCGTATTTCAAACAATAGGCTATACGAAAAATGTGGTTCAATACCACTTTCTAGGTCTATAATGAAAGAAAGGTTGAGGTGGTTAGGGCATGTTGTTCGGATGAAGGATGACAGATTGCCGAAGATTGTTCTTTTCGGCCAACCATCTAGGGCTAAACGGAAAGCAGGTCGTCCCCGTCTGGGTTGGGAGGACGTCATAAAGAAAGATTTAAAGGAAATGGGAACTTCGTGGGCGGGTGTAAAAAGGGAGGCTTTGAATAGCTTGGGGTGGAGGAGGAGCGTGCGTAGCTGTGTTGGCCTCAGGCGGCTTGGTGCTGCGATGAGTTGTTAGTAGTAGTAGTAGTACACAAATCTAAAGTTAAAAACAAATTTTTCAGTACATTACAGCTTAAATAAGGCCTAAGCATTTTGAAGGAAAACAATTAGGATTTGATTAATGAGTTGGATAAAGATTAATACGAAAAATACATTGTCTTGTCTGAAACTAGAGAGCGATTATACATTTTCTTAATCATACAACTTAAATATAGCTTAAAATTTATGCTCAAAGTGTCTGCTAAAAGTAAACATAAATAATAAACAACTGAAAAGTCAAAAATAAACATTTTACATATCCTCAAGAAGTTTGGCAACCTCCCAAGTACAACAGAACAATCATATCAAAGGCAAATGCATCGTTCGTAAAAACAGAAGTTGACAACATTTGTGGTTGGATGGGCCACAGAACCACCTTTGTCCCCTAATTACACAGATTCAAAATCTGTTCATTATTCTGGTTAAAACAAATCGTACCATCGCTACCTTAATGTTAAAAGCCCAAAAATAGAAAGGTTTGGGGTTAGAGTTTCAACGTGCCAACAGTTACTTCAAACACGTGCACAGTTCTCACTTAATTCGGCTTCTAAAAAGTTGCAAAAAGCTGACCTTTCCGCCGAAAAAACTGGGGTCAGGGAGATTAAGGAGGCTCACATTTCTGAAAATCATCATCGTCTTGTCCCACTGAACCAAAATGAAAAAACACAAACTTATCCACTGCCCTTGTTTGTAGGGAGGCATCCACCCCATGGGACAAGGAAAGACTAAAATAAACACTTTATGTTAAAGCCCTCCTCCCAGCCAAAGGACTTTAGCTTACTCTGAGAACTATAAAGGGACTTACTTGACAGAGTACGCTAAAAGTTTCGCAGTCAACAATTATCACTCGTCGGCTTAGGGTCGTCAACACCAGGCTAGACTGATGGTGGTTTTTTGCCAAGGTGCTTAAGGTGGTGATAGTGTCCTATAAGGGCATATTACCTTCAAAATATGAGTATAAAAAAGAAACATAGCACAGCTTTGAATTTTTCAGACAGAAAATTAGCATTAATGTGAAATTATGCTTATTTTTAAGAGAAACTAAACAGTTTAAAAACTTAAGTTCCATCTTCTAATATATATATATATATCTATTAGAGTTAGCTATTTCCCCTTCCTGTTTCTAGCCGTTCCTGGAAACATGGGGACTGTGGCTTAAGCCAGCCTGTCACAGTTCCTTATCCCTCGAGGAGTGGCATTTGTTGGTATAGCCAAAAATTTTAAATATATTAAAACATGAGCATTAAAAAAAAAAAACTGTAAAGCGAAGCATGGAGTTTTTTAGAATGAAAACAAGTATTAGTTTCAAATTATGTGTATGATAAAAGAAACTGGATTGTTTAGAAACATAAGTTTTTCTTACTCTAGAAGATATTTCTATTAGAGTAATCCGACTGCAGTTCAATTTTCAGCCGTGTCTTGTAACTCGCGGGAGTGTAGTTTAAAACAGTCGTCACAGTGCTTTATCATAGGCAGCGCGCTAGCGCTGCCTAAATAAAGAACGATGCGGGCACAATGTGTTTTTTTTTCACCATACCCGGGCACTTCGTATCAAAGGAGTTGTCGTAGAAAATTCGAAAAGGGCTCATTCGATTGGAAATTGGAGTGGCTAGTGCCCTTTTTAATAGTCGAAAGTGATTGGAGAACAACTAGCCCCCCCCCCCTCCACGCCCATAATTCCCCCAAACATATCCAATCAACATTTTGAGATAGCCATTTTGTTCAGCGTAGTTGATTTCAAGATAAAAAATATGTATTTGAGGAGGACACTCCACCCCCAACCCTGGGGGCAAGGGTTTTGAGTTATGCCCTGAGGGAATATAAGAACGATGTTAGCACAATGTACTATTTATTATTTTTTTTTCCTTTAGAGCAGGGACCTTCATATGGAAGGGGTCGTCGTAGAAACTTCAAAAGGGGTTCATTCAATTGAATATTGAGAGTTCTAGTGCCCTTTTTAATAGTCGAAAGTGATTGAAGGGCAACTAGCTCCCCCACGCCCATTATTCCCCCAAACAAATCCAATCAAAATTTTGAGATAGCCATTTTGTTGACCGTAGTTGATTTCCAGATAGAAAATAAGTTTTTGAGGAGGACACTCCCCCAAAATTCTCAGGGCAAGGGTTTTAAGTTATGCCCTGGGGGCATATTAGGTTTTTATAGAAGGCGTGGCCGTAGAAACTTCAAAACAGGTTCATTCGATTGGAAATTCGAAGGGCTAGTACCCATTTTAATAGTCGAAAGTGATAGGAGAGCAACTAGCCCCCCCCCCCTACGCTCATCATTCCCCCAAACACATCCAATCAATATTTTGAGATAGCCATTTTGTTCAGCGTAGTTGATTTCCAGATAGAAAATATGTTTTTGAGGAGGACACTCTCCCACAACCATCAGGGCAAGGATTTTAAGTTTTGCCCTGGGGGCATATATGGTTTTTACATAAGGCGTTGTCGTAGAAACTTCAAAAAAGGCTCATTCGATTGGAAATTCAAAGGGCTAGTGCCCTTTTTAATAGTGGAAAGTGATGGAGGTCAATTAGCCCCCCCCCACGTCCATCATTTCCCCAAGCACATCCAATCAAAATTTTGAGATAGCCATTTTCTTCAGCTTAGTTGATTTCCAGATAGAAAATATTTTTTTGAGGAGGACACTTCCCCAGAGCCCTCAGGGCAAGGGTTTTAAGTTATGCCCTGAGGGCATATAAGGTTTTTATTGAAGGCGTTGTCGTAGAAACTTTAAAACAGGCTCATTCGATTAGGAAAGTCAAAGGGATAGTGCCCTTTTTAATAGTCGAAAGAGATTGGAGGGCAACTAGCCCCTCCCCCCCAATCATCATTCCCCCAAACAAATCCAATCAAAATTTTGAGATAGCCATTTTCTTCAGCTTAGTTGATTTCCAGATAGAAAATATTTTTTTGAGGAGGACACTTCCCCAGAGCCCTCAGGGCAAGGGTTTTAAGTTATGCCCTGAGGGCATATAAGGTTTTTATTGAAGGCGTTGTCGTAGAAACTTCAAAAGGGGCTCTTTCGATTGGAAATTCAAAGGGTAGTGCCCTTTTTAATAATCGAAAGTGATTGGAGAGCGACTAACGCCCCTCTCACGCCCACCATTTTCCCAAACACATCCAATAAAGATTTTGAGATAGCCACCTTGTTCCATGCAGTTTAAAGTTCAGGAAATTATACCCTTGAGCAGGACAATCCCCCCATAGTCTTCAGGGCAAGGAATATAAGTTATGCCCTGGGGGCATATAAGGTTTTTAATGAAATCTTTGTCGTAGAAACTTGAAAAAGGACTCATTCGATTGGAAATTCAAAGGGCTAGTGCCCTTTTTAATAGTCGAAAGTTATTTGAAGGCAACTAACCCCCCTCTCACGCCCATCTTTTCTCCAAACACATACAATCAATATTTTAGATAGCCATTTTATTCAACGTAGTTGAAAGGTTTGGAAATTAGGTCTTTAAGGATGACAACCCCTCCCCCCACACCCCTCAGGGCAAGGGTTTTACGTTATGCCCCTGGGGGCATATATGGTTTTTATTGAAAACGTAGAAACTTGAAAAGGGCTCATTCAATTGGAAATTGAAAGGGCTAGTGCCTTTAATAATAGTTGAAAGTGATTAGAAAGCGACTAACGCCCCTCTCACGCCCACCATTTTCCTAAATACATCCAATCAAAATTTTGAGATATCAATTTTGTTCAACGTAGTTGAAAGTTCTTGAAATTAGGTCTTTAAGGATGATAACCCCCTCAGAACCCTCAGTACAAGGGTTGTAAGTTATGGCCTGGGGGAATAAAAAGTTTATATAGAAATTTGTTATAGAAATTTCAAAAAGGGCTCATTTGATTGGAAATTGAAATTGCCCTTCTTAATAGTCGAAAATGAATAGAGTAATTAACCCCCCTCTTACGCCCACCATTTCCCCAAAAACATTCAATTAAAGTTTAGAGATAGCCATTTTGTTCAACGTAGTTGAAAGTTCTGGAAATTATGTATTTAAGGATGACAAACCCCCCAAAGCCCAAAGGGCAAAGGTTGTAAGTTCTGCCCTGGGGACATATAAGGTTTTTATACATAGAGTTGTCGTAAAACTTCAAAAGGGGCTCATTCAATTCGAAATTGAGAGGGCTAGTGCCCTTTGTAATAGTCAAAAGTGATTGGAGGTTAACTAACCCCCCTCTCACGCCCACCATTCCTCCAAACACATCCAATCAAAATTTTCAGATATCAATTTTGTTCAACGTAGTAGAAAGTTCTGGAAATTATGTCTTTGAGAATGACACCCCCCCCCCCCCCCCAGTACTCAGGGCAAGGGTTATAAGTTATGCCTTGGGGGCATATAAGATTTTTATTGAAAGTTTTGTCGTAGAAACTTCAAAAGGGCTGATTTGATGTGAAATTGAAAAGGCTAGGGTCATTTTTAACAGTTGAAAGTGATTGGAGAGCGACTAACACCCCTTCCAAGCCCACCATTTCCCCAAGCATATCCAGTCAAAATTTTTAGATAGCCATTTTGTTTAACGTAGTTGAAAGTTCTGGAAATTCGGTCTTAGAGGATGACACCCGCCCTAACAGACCTTAGGGTAAGGTCTGTAATTTATGCCCTGGGGGCATATAAGGTGTTTATAAAAAGCGTTGTCGTTTCGAAAAGGGCTCATTCGATTGGAAATCGAAAGGCCTAGTGCCGTTTTTAATAGTCGGATAATCGAATAGCGGTCTCAATTTCAGCTCGTCACACCAATGTTGTCGCACATCGTCATATGTAATCGCAAAAATGTAGTAGGGATACTTACTTGTGGTGCAGACGTATATGATGTTATCATTGCATATCTATCAACCTCAGTTGCTAAACTCAAGGACTGAACGAAAAGAGATAAATCTGAGCCATCTAGCAGAAGCCTACTCATCTCTTCAACCTCTTCATTAGATGAAGATTGCCTTACCTATAATCATTACAGAAGTGGTAATTCAAAAGGCATTATGTATTTTTTTTTTGTTAAGTGGGGTTTTTAGTCTATGTTTTCAAGAAAATAATTTTCTATCGATCGTTTCGATCAATTTTGCTTTATTTATTTTGCTATCAAGATGCTTGATTTTTTTTTTCTTGAAAAGTAGATTTGAACTGTCTCAGTTTTTAAAATAAACAGAAAAACTTTTGTATCAAACCGTTTTCGTTGTATCTCTGATGCTCAAAAAAAAAAAAAATACAAAAAACTTTAATGTCAGTCAAAAATCCAAAACACATTTATAAGCTTTTATACGTTCTTCTGAAACATTTAAGATAGATAAGATAAGAACATAAGATAGATATTTATTGGCAAAAAGACTATCACAAACCCTAGTGGGCCGAAATCACATTTCTTAGTAAAAAAAATAAATAAAAATACAATAACAAAATTATGCAATAACAACATATATTTACCACTGTAACAAAACACAACAGGTAACAGTCAGAAAATACAAAATACAAAAGTCATGAATATAGGTCATAATTATAAAATATTTTATAATAAAATATTTTTGACCTATATAATACAATATTTTATAGGTCATAATATAAAGAGATAAAAAGAAAAACAAATAAAATAACCAAATTTTCAAAAAATACAAAATAATATTTGCAAAACAATTTAACTTTTTGGCAAACTTAGGGGTCATGATTTTGGTTGATTTTATTTGTATAAAAGAGAAAAAGTTTTTTTTATATAGCGTAACGTAGAAAAGGGTATAGGAGAAAGGATGGGGATGGGCTGGGATACTATACGGGGGTGGCAATTTCTTATGGGTGAGTGGTGGCTGGGAAAGTGGTTTTCAGTATGGGGGTTTATTTGTGCTGACTTTCCCAAACAGAGAGGCACACATTTTTTTTTCTGGACTCGAGGGTATCAAGTTTTAAGCCCCAATCCTTGCCTGCAATGTCATGGAGGATACCCATTGGATTGCTATAAAATATTTTTATAACACGTCTCTACAACTGTTAGGTCATCGAAAAATTTCCACCTGTCAGGGTAATCTATTGAAAGGCCATTGATCATGAAAGTAAACAGGAGGGGGTCAAGAATAGTGCCATGGGGAATACCATTGTGAATACGAGGGTGGCAGGAATAGCAATCTTGATATTTGACTGCCTGTGATCTGTTTTAAAAAAATGAGGCAACAAGCTTGAATAAAAAGGTTTCGACTTGGATTTCTTTGATAAGTTTTCTATCGAGATATTATGGTTAACCAGGTCGAAAGCATTTTGTAGGTCAACAGAAATTAGGTTTATCCAGGAGTTTGGTCTCTCAAGTAGTCTCCCCATGGAGTGAACGAGGTGGATAAGGTAATGTGAGGTTGATGTAGATTTAAGATTTAATTTCCAAACTGTTTAGGATCAACGAGGGGATGGACTTGGTCCCTGAGCCAGTCAGCAAGAAAGCTTTCATATAATTTTGAAAAAATAGAAGTCAGAGAGATTGTACAAACACCATCAACAAATTTCTTTTGTTGTTTTGTTTTTTCATGTATTAAAAGTGAGGAGAAAACTGAAAACAAATCTGGTTTTTTAAATAGTCCAAGAGTAAACTTTCACAGCCCTACTTGTATTTAACAACTAGGAAAAACTGGGAATTCAATTTTATGAAAAAGATCTTCATTTGCAGTACTACAGTTTTGACTGCAGCAGGTTTAAAATTTAAAAAGAAGAAACATGGGTGAAAAATCTGTTAAAAGTATATAAACCAAAACTGTGTGACACCAAACAGCTAAGGAAGTGTAGCTTTCTTTTCGAGGTTTGTATCTTTGGCAATCAACAGGTATTTAATATTTGAGTTTTACGGACACAAAGCGCTGTCAAATTCAAAAAATTAGTTTTTATTATTAATTCTCACGCTTCAACATGGCAGCACTGCCAAAAATTAAGTGATGATCTTCAAACTAGATAATTTTTAAACAACCAAAATAAGTATCTTAGAAATCTTAGTTTTCAGGCATGAATAGACATAGATGGTTCCATGGGGTGAAAATGTTCTTATTCTGATGTCCAGGGTACTTAACGGAGGAGGAGTTGCTAGATGTTGTTTTTTCGGAAAATTGATGACGGATTGTTTTGGGTACCCGACTGACTGACCGTATCTCAAATGGTAAATTTTACAAAAAATGGGGTTCAACCCCGTTTTCTAGGGCTATGATGAGAGAGAGAATGAGATGGCTAGGACATGTTCTGCGGGAAAAGGATGACATATTGCCAAAGACTAACCTTGTTGTCCAATCGTCTAGGAAAAAAAGAAAACTAGGTCGTCCTCGTTGGGGGCGGGAGGATGTCGAAAGAAAATATTTAAGAGAAATAGGAGTTTCTTGGGAGGGTAAAAAGAGGGAGGCTTCGAATAGATTGGGATGTAGGAGGGGCGTGCGTAGGTATGTAGTAGTAGTTATAGTAGCAGTAGTAGTAGGCACTTAAAACAAATATCAAATCTATTTGTTTAGTTTGTACAGGGGTTCCACTGGGAATGGATTCTTGAATTTTCGGGATACATTACTGCATGGATTTAGGGATTCCTTTAATTATAATTAACCCCTTGCCGGAATCTGGATTCTAGAAAGTTAGCAAAAGTTCAAATCTGCCAATAACACATTTTCATCAAACAAAATTTATCCAACAGAACCTTTGTGTACTTCCACGGAACTCAGAAGTGTATTAACATCTAAATTGATTTCTAAACTGAATTTCAACACATTGTACAAGAAGTTTGTCTTTGAGACAATAATCGAAAAGGAGATTTCTTTTAATATTGCTTCACTTACCTTCTTAGAATTTCTTCTTCGTGTTCAGGAATTTCAATGGCAGGTATTTTAAATTTGAAGAACGGCTTCATTAATTTGTACATGTATAGCACATCTTTGCAAGCAACTGCTACTATGCCTAGAATTATTTCTATCTTAAAAACCTGAATATATCTACTTTGAATATATCTACCTAACCTGAATATATCTACTTTGAATATATCTACCTAACCTGAATATATCTACTTTGAATATATCTACTTAACCTGAATATATCTACTTTGAATATATCTACCTAACCTGAATATATCTACTTTCATTAATTTTCATTGCTGTGGTGGTTAAATTTAAAAGGAGGACTTTTATGGACACTTCGTCCATAAAAGTGGTTGAGTTTCATGTGGTCCCAAAGTCATTGGATCCAGTTGCCCAACACTGGAAAGGGAGTAAGTATAACTTAAAGAAATCCCTACATCCATGCAGGAATGAATAAAAAAAATTCAAGTTCTTTAGAACTTTTAAAAAGCTTATTGTTCCAATCAAAAGACCATAGGCGGGTGTGCCTTGTTTGCCTCTTTTTGAATTCTTGATCAGCATGCCTAAGACTCTAGGCAGGCATGCCTTTCCAAAAACTAACCTGACAAGTATGTGTCCAATAAGAGAGTCATGCATACTCCTGCCATTTACCCGTGCCCCAGCCATTTAAACATTTGCCTCTCAATTACTTTGGACTATCTGTCTTGACTTTTCTCTGTCCTACAGTTACCCAGCCCAGTCTTGACGCAACCTATACAACCTATTGTAAAATACTTGATAACTTCAATTCAATTTGTTTCAGGAGTCAATCTTAAATAATTTGAACCAAAAGTCAAATTTTAGTCTAAAGAGCGAGGAATTGGGAAGTGGGGAAGCACCCATCACATATGTATAAATTTCTGTTCGGTTTAAGTCTTGATGTTGTTCCTAACTTGAATTTGAAAAAAAAATTGTTTTTTAAAATTTAATTTCTGATCCTTTTTAAATAATGCCGGAAAATACGGCTCCATACAATATTCCTTCCTTCCATGGATGATCCACCCATGGAAAGTTCTTCCCACGTAAAACACGCCCTGCTCCACCAGGAAAATTCCCCTAGACAATTCCATTCTAGCTGAAAATTCACTTTGCAGAATTCATCCTGTAGGAAACTCCCCCGTAAAGAATTTTCCCGTGAAAAAATCCCCCTCCCCCCTATGGAAAGATAGATTAGATAATTCCAGTCCGGTAAGAATCCACCCAGACTGTTTCCCTTAAGACAAATAAAAATAATTTCATATAGGAATTCTGACAAATACCCCCAGTGTAAAATTTCCATTAGAAAGTTCACCTCTCGGAAACTTCCCTCCCACGTAAAATTCTCCCCGTAGAAACTCTTTCAGATAGAAATTCATCTCCGCCACTTCACCAATGGAAAAGTTTCTGTTTACTTCCCCATAACAAATGCTATATTTAAACAATGGGAAAACTTCATGAGTTACATACCTTTCCCCAGCGGCTGTGAAGGGTCATGTTATTCCTAAAGGCATAGTTACTTGACTCTTCAACTATGCTGAACAAAACGACTATCTGAAAATTTTGATCGGACAACTTTCAGGGAAAAAAGGAAGTGGGAGGGGGACTAGTTCCCCTCCAATATTTTTGGTCATTTAAAATAGCACTAGAAATACCACTAGAACGTTCAATTTATGCTCCAATGAGCCCTTTTGCGATATCTTAAGACAATTGGTTCGATGCGATCACACTTGGGGAAAACAAACAAAAAAACAAACAAACAAACAAATGAACACGCATCAATGATCTTTCCTCTGGCAAAAAAATAGAAAATTCCACATTTTGAAGATTAGAGATTGAAAATTCTACTATAGGGTTCTTGGATACTCTGAATCTGATGGGGCGATTTTCATTAATTTTCCTTTACTTTTAGTGGGTGTTTCCCCCTTTTTTTGAAAATCAGGCAAATTTCTCAGGCTTGTAGGCTTGGATGGGTAAATCTAAACTTAGTGAGTCTTATAAATTTTGAATTAGCACAATAAGCCTATTCTTTTGGTATATCTATTGATATAAAAATTCCTTTTTTAAGACTTTCGGTTACTATCGAGCCGCATCGCTCCTTACTTGAAGTTCGCTACCACAAACTGTTTGATTTAAAGTAATAACAATTCAGATTTCTTCAACAGAATACTTAAGAAAAATCACAATAGTATTCTAATTTAGCACTAATACCCCTTTTCGTTTATTACTCTTTGTTTGCCTATTGGGACAAGCCTCTATGCCAGTGGCTCCCAACCGATTTCAGACTGAGCCATTTCTTAAAGCTGATGACACCCTCCCTCTTGATATTTAAATTTTGTTGCTAAAAATTTTACGTGCATTCACCTGAAAGAAGCTTAAAAGGCCATTAACTTGGTATCTTTTTTCAGATTGTCCTCTAGGCATGTTCTACGCTAATGAAAAATATTGTCTGTATAAAACACTTTTTTATAAAATGCATGATATTATTGCAATACTATCATGAATCTTTTTTGCTCCTTCAATGCGACATCACTCACGTGAAATTTTTTTTTTCTTTAATTAACCAAAAAATAAGTTTTTCAAAAAAATAAAGAACTCCATTAAATCAAAAATGAACAAAAATAGAATCAAATAATCTACCAAGCATACAACTACCACAAATCAGTATCAATAAATAAATAAAACCCAAAACAAACAGAAATTAAAATAAGTCAAATTCAGAACAAGCAGAAATTAATCTGAGTAGGGCTGTAAACCCTATGCTTTCTAAGAGCCAGAATATAATTTTTACTTTACTGAAAAAAAATTCAAATGAATTTACTGAAAAAAATATGCGTTGTCAGTTTTAATATATATATGCCGATATTTATTCGTTAAAATCTTAATTAATTTTTGATTTCTTGAAGTTATAAAAGTAAAAACATTAAAAAAAAAATGTTTTCAGCAAAGTACAAATTATATCAACTATGTTGAACAAAATGTCTATCTCAAAATTTTGATTGGATGTGTTTGCGGAAATGGTGGGCGTGGGAGGGGCGTTAGTTGCCCTCCAATCACTTTCGACTATTTAATAGGGTACAAGCGCTTTCACTTTCCAATCGAATGAGCCCTTTTTGAAGTTTCTACGACAACGCCTTCTGTAAAACCTTATATGCCCCCAGAACATAACTTACAACCCTTGCGTTGAGGGCTATGGGGGGAGTGTCATCAAATTCATAAGAAACTCAAACTCAAAGACATAATTTTCGGACGTTTCAACTACGTTGAACAAAATGGCTATCTCAAAATTTCTATTGGATGTTTTTGGGGAAATGGTGGGTGTGGGAGGGGTGTTAGTTTTCCTCCAATCACTTTTGACTATTAAAAAGGCATAGACCTTTAAAGTTTCGAAGTTTTCGAAATTTCTATGACAACAGTCTCTAAGAAAACCTTATATACCCCCAGTGCATAACTTACAACCCTTGCCCTGAAGGGTTTGGGTGGTTTTTCATCCGCAAAGACATAATTTCCAGAATTTTCAAATACACTGAAGAAAATATCTATCTTAAAATTTTGATTGGGTATGTTTGGGGAAATAATGGGCGCGAGAGGGGGTTAGTTGCTCTCCAATTACTTTCGACTATTAAATAGGGCACTAGCCCTTTCAATTTCCAATCTACTGAGCTTTTGTTGAAGTTTCTACGACAACGCTTTCTATAAAACTCTTATATGCCCCCAGGGCACTTACAAACCTTGCCCTGAGGTCTGGGGGGGGGTTGTTATTCTTAAAGACCTAACTTCCAAAACTTTCAACTACGTTGAACAAAACAGCTGTCTAAAAATTTTGATTGTATGTGTTTGGGGAAAAGGTGGGCGTGAGAGGAGGGTTAGTTGCCCTCCATTTACTTTTCACTATTAAAAAGGGCACTAGGCATTTCAATTTCAAATCGAATGAGCCCCTTTTGAAGTTTCTACTTTAATGCTTTCTATGAAAACCTTGTATGCCCCCAGGGCATAACTTATAACCCTTGCCCTGAGGGCTGTGGGGGGGGGTTGTCATCCTCATAGACCTAGTTTTCAGACTTTCAACTACGTTGAACCGAATGGCTATCTCAAGATTTTGATTGGATGTGTTTGTGGAAAAGGGGGCGTGAGAGGGGGGGTTTGTTGCCCTTCAATCACTTTCGACTGTTAGAAAGGGCACTAGCCCTTTGAATTTACAATCAAATGAACCTTTTTTGAAGTTTCTACAATAAAACTTTCAATAAAAATCTTATATGCCCCCAGGGCATAGCTTACAACCCTTGCTCCGAGGGCTGTGGGGGAGTGTACTCCTCAAAAACATAATTTCTATCTGAAAATCAACTACGCTGAACAAAATGGCTATCTCAAAATTTTTATTGGATGTGTTTGGGGAAATGTTGGGCGTGGCAGGGGTGTTAGTTGCCTTCCAATCATTTTCGACTATTAAAAAGGACACTAGCCACTCCAATTTCCAATCGAATGAGCCCTTTTCAAAGTTTCTACAGCAGCTCCTTCGATACGAAGTGCCCTGGTGCCAACATCGTTCTTTATTTAGGCAGCGTGATTTGCGCTGCCTATGATTAAGGCTCTAAAGTATAGCCTGCCAAAGGGTGCACGGCCTGCCCATGACTCACCAAAACATTGCCATGCCCCATTGGTTAGGCCTGTATCCCACATTGGGAATCACAGCCCAATACTAATTAAGACGGGGCTTTACATGGCCTTTGAGTTATTTAAAGTAGCCTTAAAGGAACTGTGCAGAGTATCTAGTTAATCAAGGGAATCCATTTTGAACCTTTTATATGACTTGTAATTGAATTATTATCTTTTAATAGATATTCGATAGGCTATCGACAGGCATAACAGCCTTTTTTAGCAATGAACCTTATGTATTGCTACACAAGCAGTCTGTTGGACGGTAGTAAGCCTATCTGACGATCAGATCTTTTTCCGACGATCCGACGATCACTCCGTTACATAGAGATAAAATCGTATGTTAATTTGGAGCTAATTTCGATCCCATCTGAGAAATAAAATAAAAAAACAAGTTTTTCCAACTGAAAGTAAGGAGTGACATTAAAACTTAAAACGAACAGAAATTATTCCGTATATGAAAGGGGCTGTCCCTTCCTCGGCGCCCCGCTCTTCACGCAAAAGTTTTTTATTGTTTTAAAAAGTAAAGTTGTGAGAAAGAGTCAAACTTTGATGTAAAGAGTGGGCCGTTGAGGAGGGGACAGACTCTTTCATATACAGAATAATTTCTGTTCGTTTTAAGTTTTAATGTTGCTACTTACTTTCAGTTGAAAAAACTTGTTTTTTATTTAATTTCTGATCGTTTTTTAAATAATGCTAGGATAGCCAGCGCCCACTTCAAGTAAAATTCCCTTCCCCCATATAAAAGTCCTCCATGGAAAGATACTCCCACGTAACCTTCTCCCCCCCCCCGAATCCCCCTCCCCACCAGAAAAAATCTCCCTGAAAATGTTTATATACTTCCAATAACCAATACTATATATAAACAATGGGCAAAGTTCACAACTTGCAGCCCTTCCCTCGGGGATCGTGGGGGATGAAGTCATCTTCAAAGACATAGTTTTTAGATTTTTCGACTACGTTGAATAAAATGGCTATCTCAAAATTTTGATCGGGTGACTTTGGGGAAAAATGAGCATGAAAGGGGGCCTAGTTATCCTCCAATTTTGTCGTCACTTAAAAAGGGCACTAGAACTTTTAATTTCCGTCGGGAATGAGCCCTTTCGCGATATTTTAGGACCACTGGTTCGATACGATCACCCCTGGGAAGAAAAAACAACAACAAATAAACACGTATCCATGATCTTTCTTCTAGAAAAAATTACAAAATTCCATATTTTTGAAGATAAGAGCTTCAAACCTCTACAGTACGGTTCTCTGATACGCTGAATCTGACGGTGTGATTTTCATTAAGATTCTATGACTGTTATGGGATTTTTCTTCCTTTTCTAGAAAAGAAGGCAAATATTCTCAGTCTCGTAGCCTTTGATGGGTAAGACTAAATTTTATGGAGCTTATATATTTGAAATCAGCATAAAAATTCAATTCTTTTCATGTATCTATTTGTATCAAAATTCACTTTTTAGAGTATCGACTACTATTGATCCGGGTCGCTCTTTACTTACAGTCTGTTACCACGAACTGTTTGACAACGAGACTAACGAATAAGGAACTTACAAGGGGCAAATGTAGATCTTGAAACTCCAGCAGAAAAACACACAAGGCCAGAAGGTGTTCCAGGTATCTTTGCAGAAATAGCTGCATCTTTATTGACAACCTGGAAATAAGAGTATTTTGACTTTTCCTTATTAGCGACAACAAAAAATTTAAATATTCCCCTGTAGAGCCGACTCATGGAGATACAAGTGACTCAAAGAAATTTTACTTACAGTTACCGGAGCAAATATACAGGGTCCCAGGTAGAAATATGATGTTTTTACTAGGAGATTTTAACGCCCAGGTCGGTAGAAATAGGGATTGCCATTTGCAATTTTGCAAGTATATAACCAATATATAGAGCAATCTAGTTATAACCAATAGGGTGTTTGGTCATAGAATGGCTCATAATTTAACATGGTATTTACGTGATGGTAAGACAGCAACCCTTATTCATTATGTTATAGTAAACCGAAGACTGGCAGGATCAATACAAGATACTAGGGTATATAGGAGTACTGTTATTGTAGTTAATTTAATTTAATTTAAAGCTGAAATTTCAGAAGGGTAACTACCTCCCGGGAAGTTATTGGTAGACTCCAGGTTGAGAATTTGAGAGAAACTTTCCAGGAACAGTTGAATACTAAACTTGAGAGTTTAAAATTTTAATATGTGGAAGATGGTTGGAATAATTTTAGAAAAATAATTTGTGAAGTTGCGGAACGTGTCTTAGGGAAGAAAGCTAGGACTGCAGCTAAGAATATTAGTCTTAAGAATTCGCTAAACTGAGATAGAATTGCAGGAAAAGAAATAGCGGAAAATGAAAAAGTTTGTGATACCTTGGATGTGAAGGAAGATTTGTTTTGTGAAGAAGAATTAGCGACAGAACTGAAAGGATTAAAAAAATAATAAGGCTCCAGGTGCTGTTAGAGTGGTAAATGAGTTTCTTAAATATGGTGGCTCTGAGGTTAGAAATAAGTTTCTGAAGATTATGAATATGATTTTTGAAAAAGTGGAAGTACCTAACAAATTTAGGAAAACCTTAATGAAGCCACATTATAAGAAAGGTGACAAAAATGAGTGTGGTAATTATCGAGGCATTAGTCTGGTCTCTGTAGGTAACAAATCACTTAGTAATATGATACTTTTTAGACTGAGAGATGCCGTAGACGAAGTTTTAAGAGAAGAACAGTGCAGTTTTAGAAAAGGTAGAGGATGTGTCAACCAAATTTTCACTCTTAGGTTAATAATTGAGAACTATGAGAAGTGCCTAAGTTGTCAAACACCTTTGGTCCTCAGTTTTATAGATTATGAACAAGTGTTCGATTCTGTCGATAGAAGAGCTTTATTAAAGGTTTTACCCTTTTATGGTATACCAGACAAATACATTAAAGTGATAAGTGCTATGTACGAGAATAGAACTGCTGCGGTTAAGGTAGGAAATGAGGATAGCAGCTGGTTTTGTATTAAATTAAATAAAAAAAAACAAGTTTTTTAAACTGAAAGTAAGGAGCGACATTAAAACTTAAAACGAACAGAAATTATTCTGTATATGAAAGGGGCTGTCCCCTCCTCAACGCCTCGCTCTTTACGCTAAAGTTTTTTATTGTTTTAAAAAATAAAGTTGTGAGACAGAGTCAAACTTTAGCGTAAAGAGCGAGGCGTTGAGGAGGGGACAGCCCCTTTCATATACAGAATAATTTCTGTTCGTTTTAAGTTTTAATGTCGCTCCTTACTTTCAGTTTAAAAAACTTGTTTTTTTTATTTAATTTCTGATCGTTTTTTAGTTAATGCAGCTTTTATTTGCATAAAAATTTTAATTTTCTTTTGCTAAATGGATGTCTTTACAAATTAACTTACGTAACTAACTTCTATATTCGTATATTTTTCTTCTGGCAAAAAATACAAAGTTGCAGATTTTTGCAGATATGAGCTGGAAACCTATGTAATAGGGTTTTCTGATACGCTGAATCTGACGGTGTGATTTTCATTAAAATTCTTTCACTTGTAGGGGATGTTTCCCCCCTCTTTAAAAAAACGAGTAAATTTTCTCAGGCTCGTAGCCTTTGATGAGTAATACTAAACTTAATAAAATTTATATATTTAGGATCAGCATTATAAACACATTCTTTTGATACATTTATTGACATCAAAATTTCGTTTTTAAAAGTTTCGATTACTATTGAGCCGTATCGCTTGTTTTTTTATTGTTTTTTTTTATTACGTATATGTTATTACTTATATGAAGGGGTTCTCCCCTTAGTCAATACCACGCTCTTTACGTTAAAAGTTAAAAAAAATTTTTGATTCACAAACCCCTGAATCACAAAGGCCGTTTAATTAGAATAGATAGCTCTTTTGAAAGCACTAAAAAAAACTGTAGCGTAAAGAGCGAGGTATTGACTTGGGGGAGAACCCCCTCACATACGTTATAATTTCTGTTCGTTTTAAGTTCTAATATTCCTTCTTACATTTCAGTTGAAAAAACTGGTTTTTTTTTATTTAATTTCTGATCGTTTCTTAAATAATGCTTGGAAATCCGGCGCCCCCTTCATAGAAATGTCCCTTACCCCAAAGAAACATCCTCCACGGAAATATTCTCCAGAGTAACCCCCTCCTCTAGCCCCCCCCCCTCCAGAAAAAATCCTTCCTGAAAATGGTTGTATACTTCCCAATAACCAATAAATAATGCTGGCAAGTCCGGCGCCCCCTTCATGGCAGTTTCCCTTCCCCCATGAAAACTTCCTTCATGGAAAGATCCTTCCATATAGCCCCCGACCCTCTCCTTCCCCCACCCACCAGAAAAAATCTCCTCTGAAAAAGTCTGTATACTTCCCAATAACCAATACTATATGTTAACATTGAGTAAAGTTCATAACTTTCAGCCCTCCCCCTGGGGACTTTGGGGGATCAAGTCATCCTAAAAGACATTTTTATCATATTTTCGACCATGCTGAATAAAATGGGTATCTCAAAATTTTGATCGGGAGACTTTGGGAAAAAAATGAGCGTGGGAGGGGGCCTAGTTGCCCTCCATTTTTTTTGGTCACTTAAAAAGGGCACTAGAACTTTTAATTTCCGTTCCAATGAGCCCTCCCACGATATTCTAGGACCACTGGGTCGATACGATCACCCCTGGGGAAAAAAAAAAAAACAAAAAAAAACAAACAAACAAACAAATAAACACGCATCCGTGATCTTTCTTCTGGCAAAAAATGGAAAATTCCACATTTTTGTAGATAGGAGCTTGAAACCTCTACAGTAGGGTTCTCTGATACGCTGAATATGATGGTGTGATTTTCATTAAGGTTCTATAACTTTTAGGGGGTCTTTCCCCCTTTTTTCGAAAATCAGCCAAATTTTCTCAGGCACGTAACTTTTGATGGGTAGCACTAAACTTGATGAAAGTTATATATTTGAAATCAGCATTGAAATCTGATTCTTTTGATATATCTATTGGTATTAAAAACCCGTTTTCTAGAGTTTCGGTTACCATTGAGCCGGGTCGCTCCTTACTTACAGTTCGTTACCACGAACTGTTTGATCAGGAGTTAAGCAGGGTTGTGTTCTATCCCCCTTTATATGGATTATTTTGATGGAATTTGTCTTAAGGGGCACAGGAAAGGCAATGGGAGAACACGGAATCAAATGGGGAGGAAAAAGTCTCCTGGACTTATATTGTGCTGATGATTTAAGCATCCTAGATGAAAGTGTAAGCAAAATGAATGAACTTTAAAAAGTTTTGCGACTTCAGGGTGCTAGAATAGGTTTGAAAATTAATGTTAAGAAGACTAAGTCACTAAGGCTAGGAATAAGTGAAGATTAAAAGGTGACGATGGGCAACGAAAAGATTGATCAGGTGAGCAGCTTCACTTACCTTGGTAGTATTATTAGTAAAGATGGTGAAGATGTTAAAAGTAGAATAGCCAAGGCTCAGGGTGTTTTTTCACAGCTAAAAAAATTTGGAAGAATAGGAAAATAAGTCTTCAAACCAAGATTAGAATATTAGAGGCTACAGTGATGACAATGGTCAATTACGGCTCTGAAGCATGGGCGCTCCGAAAAG
The DNA here is from genome assembly GCA_027921565.1 of Artemia sinica. Lineage (NCBI taxonomy): Eukaryota > Metazoa > Arthropoda > Branchiopoda > Anostraca > Artemiidae > Artemia > Artemia sinica. Next base: position 60,881,451 of record CM051259.1, read on the forward strand.
CGGATGAAGAATTGCTAGATTTTTTCAAGAGAAATTGCTTACGGATTGTTCTGGGTAGGCGGCTGACTGACCGTATTTAAAAAATAGGCTGTACGAAAAGTGTGGTTCAATACAGCTCTCTATGGCTATAATTAAAGAAAGGTCGATGCGGCTAGGGCACGTTCTGCAGATGAAGGATTGCAGTTTGCCGAAAATTGTCATTTTCGGCCAACTGTCTAGGGCTAAAAGGAGAGCAGGTCGTCCTCGTCCGGAGTGGGAGAACGTCATAAAGAAAGATGTAAAGGAAATGGGAACTTCCTGGGAGGGTGTAATAAGAGAGGCTTTGACCAGATTAGGATGAAGGAGGAGCGCGCGTAGTTGTGTTGGCCTCACACGGCTTGGTGCTGTGATGAGTTGTTGTTAGTAGTAGTAGTAGGAGTAGTAGTAAAACAAAAGGGTTTTTTTGATGTTTTAAAACCACACTTTTTCATAGTAGATGAGGAAAACGATTCTTACTAATACTGCGGATTCGATGCCCGATCTTCTGCTCTTTTGAAGTAAATCTGATTACAGCTTTGCGGTATGACTGCCCTAGGAAAGCCAGGAATTAAATTAGATTGCATTATAATATCTCCATGTATATAAGGTAGACCAACGATGGATACTTTTTAGCACAAAAATAAAGTATAAATCTTGTGACTTTATATTTTTGGTTCTAGAGGTTGGAGGCAATACATCAGCAAAAACTGGCCCTAGTATATTCACTATAATAGGCAAATAATTATCTCGGGGGTGCACTATATTTTCCAATGGGAATATCATGTCATACTTTGCACTTAACTGAAAACATTCCGAGCTCTGTTTCTATTTTTCATAAAATCAAAAAAAGGAAAAAAAATCCCCAACGCAACCAAGCCTACTGAAAGAAACAACAGCAAATGATTGCGAATTGACAGCTAAATATATATGGCAAAATGTATTATTTATTTATTTATTTATTTTTTTGGTTTGCTTGTTTGTGTCGAAGTTTGTATCGAAGGAGTTGTCGCAGGAACTTCAAAAAGGTTTCATTTGAATGGAAATTGAAAAGGGCTATTGCTCTTTTTAATAGTTGAAAGTGACTGGAGGACAACTCACGCTCTCCCACGCCCACCATTTCCCCAAAGACACACAATCAACCTTTTGAGACAGCCATTTTGTTCAAATTAGTTGGAAGATCCGGAAATGATGTCTTTGAAGATGACCCCCCCCCCAGCCCTTAGGGCAAAGGTTGTAAGTTATACCCTTGGGATATATAAGGTATTTTATAGGAAGCGTTGTCATAGTAACTTGAAAAAGGCCTCATTTGATTGGAATTGAGAATACTAGTGAAGTTTTATTTATTCAAAACTGATCGGGAGGTAAATCCCCCTCCCCCGACGCCCTTTATTTCCCCAAACATTTCCAATCAACATTTTGAGATGGCAATTTTGTTCAAAATAGTTGCAAGGTCCGGAAATTGTGTCTTTGAGGATGACAAATCCTCCCTCCAGCACTCAGGGCAAGGGTTGTAAGCTATGCCCTTGGGGCATATAAGTCTTTTTTATAGAAAGCGTAGTCATATAAACTTTGGAGGAGACTCATTGGATTGGTAATTATAAGCTCTAGTGCCTTTTTTAAGAGTCAAAGTGATCAGAGGGCAGATGCCCCCCCCACACACACACTTCTTATTCTCCCGAAATACATCTAATAGAAATTTTTATACAACCATTTTATTCAAAATGGTCTAAATAGTATATAACAAGGCTTTTGCGGATGAAACAAACCCCCATAACCTGGGGGTAAGGGTTGTAAGTTATACTCCGGGGGAATTTAAGGTTGCTACGGAAGGGATGGTTCTAGAAGCTTTAAAGGAGGCCTAATTGATTGAAAATTGGAAGTTCTAGCTCCCTTTTAAGAGCCAAAAGTGACAGAGGGCGGCTCGCCTCCCCTCCCCAAGCTACCACTCTTCACCAAACGAACCTGATTAAAATTGTGAGATAGCGAATTTGCTCAAAATGGTTCAAAGAACATATAGCGATACCTCTAGGGTTGACACAACCCCCCAGTGCCCTGGGCATGGGGTTTTAAGTCATGCCCTAGGGGCACATAAGTCTCTAATGGAATGGTGTTCGTATAAACTTCAAATGGGGCTCATTTGATTTTAAACTGGAAGCTATAGTGCCAGTGCCCTTTTAAAGAGTCAAAAGGGATTTGAGAGCAGCCAGCCCCCTCCCCTCTCATCATTTTCCCAATGACATATCTTATCAAAATTTAGAGATAACAATTTTTTTCACTGTAGTTAAAGGGTCCAGAAATTATGTCTTTGAAAAAGACACCCCCGCCGCCACAGCTCTTAGGGCAAGGGCTGTAAGTTATGCCCCGGGGGATATAAGGTTCTTATAGAAAGGGTGGTCGTATATATTTCGGAGGGGATGGATTGGTAATCTGAATTTCTAGTTCCATTTTTAAGAGACAGAGGGATCAGAGGGCAGCTACACGTCGTGTTTTCCCGAAATACATCGAATAAAAATTTTTGAGACAGTCATCTTATTCAAAATAGTCCAAAGATTATATAACAAGGCTTTTGGGGTTGATAAAAACCACCAGAGCCACACGGTCAGGGTTGTAAGTTATGCCGCGGGGCAGTCAAGGTTTTTATGGAAGGGATGGTTGTTTAACTTTAGAAGAGGCTGATTTGGTTGAAAATTGGAAGCTCTAGTTGCTTTTTAGCGTCACAAGTGATGAAGGGCATTTAGATCCCCCCCAACAAATATTCTTTTCACCAAATCCATCTGATTGAAATTATGAGATAGCGATTTTGTTGAAAATAGTCCAAAGAAAATTTAATAATATCTGTAGGTTTCAGACAATCCCCAGCGCCCTGGGGACGGGGTTGTAAGTTTTGGCTTGGTTCAAGGTTCTATGTTTTATTATTGATACCATATTTATACAACATATTAAATTCCCGACAGAGAGAAAAATCGAAAGAGTCGGGAATATGTACAAGCACATTCACACATATATACCAATATACGTATACATATATGTACACATACACACACATATTAACAAATTACATCTTCATTAAGCATTCCTTAATTTTATTTTTTATTGTTGATAGGGGAAAAGATAGATTATAATTTTCACCGAACTTATTCCATACTGTAACTAAAGTATTTCTTAGTGAAAAACGCGATCTCTTAATTAGCGGCTGACGGACCATCCACCGCCTCCTGGACTGTCAACAAGAATCCACCTCATCCAATACCTGTAACAGCTCAGATTCATAAAAACATGCAGGCAATGCCTTCTTACGATACAAAAAATAAATAGAACTGACAGAAAAATTACAAACTGGTTAACTGGAAGGATATTCAATACAACATACATACTCTGATTACTTGATTTGTTTGGTAACAAAACATGAGATGGAACATATTCCTTCAATACACGTAAGCCATTATTCTGTTGTCTCTGGAGTGGCAGTAGGTGGCTTCTAAATGTATTGGAACAAACAAGTGGGCAATAATAAAGGTAAGAATGTACTAAGTTAAAATAGACGGCCCTCGATGCATTATAAGGTAAAATAAACCTTAGGTGACGCATCATTCCAATATTTCTGCTTAATTTCAACTAAAGATGGCTAACATGGTGCTTGTATGACAGGTTTTCATCAACGATAATTCCTAAGTAACGTACAAAGCTAACCCGCTCAATACGCACGTTGTTTGAAGCCTCAACTGATTGGAGTCCAGGACAAGAAGATGAAGACCGAGAGTAAATAATAAATTTCGTCTTCTTAGAATTTGCTGTCAGACGATTAGACTTAAACCACAATAGAATTCTATCAATTGACTGACATATATTTTGTCGAAGTATCAAAGCATTGGGTCCAGAGACACTACACCCCGTATCATCAGCAAAAAACACAGTAAGTCCGAGATCCTTTGACAAATCACCCAAGTCATTGATATAAATCAAGAAAGCAAGGGGCCAAGTACATATCCTTGAGGGACCCCAACGTTGTTCGACTGCTGCACTGTTCTTGATGCAGAGTCACCGTCGGCAACGAATTGTGTCTGGTCAAGTAAGTACGACATAATTAAAGAGCAGGCTGACCCTCTTATCCCATAATGATGCAGTTTATGTTTCAAAATACGATGGGAAATCGTGTCGAATGCTTTTTTGATGTCAAAAAGCACAGTTGCTGGAATATTACCTTTATCTAAAACGTCATGAATAAACTGAGTAACAGCTAAAACTGCATGTTGGGCAGAATGGTTTCTCCTGAAACCAAATTGTGACTTGAGAAAGAAATTAATCTTCCCTAGTAACGAAACCAGACGATTATATAAACAACGTTCAAGAAGTTTAGAAAAAGCCTATAAAATCGAAATTAGACGATAATTATTTGAATCTTTTGAATCACCTCCCTTATGTAACGTGACTATTCTAGCAATTTTGAAGCAATCAGGGAATTTGCCGTACTTAAAACAAAGGTTAATAGCATGAGCCAAGCACTCCGCAGTTTCTGGGATAATCGTCTTCTGTAAATTTGTGCTAGATCCGTAAGACCCTTATGATTTTCCGTTTTCAAAAGCCTGGAAATTGCCAATGATTCTTAAGCCAATACAGGAGAAAGAAATCTTGATAGGTCATTCGATGGAGGTAAATACTTCTTGAAATCAGTATCCACAGCTGACTGCAATACAGCTGTTGGTGCTGAAGTCATTTCACCAATAGTAGCAAAGTGGTGGTTAAGTAGGGCAATCACTTTTTCATTCCCTTTCACAGTTGTCCCATCTGTTGCTGCCATTTCTTCGGGGACTTCATTTTGTTTCGTCCGATTCAGACAATCATTAATTAATTTCCATGTCTTTCTCGGCTACCCTTCCGCCTCCAGGAATGTTTGTTTGTAATAGCTGCGCTTTGATGCCCAAATTAATTTTGTTAATGTGTTTTATAATTCTTAAAATTTTGCTTATTTTCTTTAGTCGAATTTGATAAGTATTTCCGATACAGCTTATTCTTTACATTTATAAACTTGAGTATACTTGATGTAATCCAAGGTTTAGTTGGCTGTTTAAGTCTTCTGTTTATAATACAACGGCCTTGTCAAGCGCATTTTTAAAGATTTCTAAAAGCCTCTTTGCAACCTCATCCGGGTCTTCGGACTCATAACAGGGTAAAAAATTGGCGTCCCTCAGCAACTCCTTTAGTTTAGCGGTATCCATAACTCTTACGTTTTGCTGCTGCCTGGTAAAAGTTGGCATAATACCGGTAATTAGATCACACACCACCATAAAATGATCTGATGTGTTTCGAACTTGAATATTCGTAAAAGTCTTGTCAATAAGAGACTGGGAAGTTTCGGTAACTCTAGTTACCGGTATAACTGTAGTTACCGGTAAACGACATGCAGGGAGACATCCGGCGGCTAAAAAAGTAGACAGCATTTCCGATGCTATGTCATAAGTGTGTAGATTACTCGTACTACGGTTACGTAGTAAAGATACATCAACATTAAAATCACCCATAATGATAGACTTACGGTATTTACGTGACAATATACAAGGACATTCCTGTAAAATTTCAATATACCTTTTCGCACTTCCACTTGGAGGACGATAACACACACAACAAACTATTGGCTCATGATTAACCTCAATTTCTACCGCTAATATTTTAAACAGCATCTCCACGTTCAAATGTTCAACATCACTAATAATTTTAACAGGTATTGATGACTTGACAAAAAGTCCAAGTCCTTCTTGCTTATTATTCTGGCAGTTCTTAGACACAAACTTATAACCGGGAAGATTAACTAACGTTTCAGTTATAGAATTTAAGAATGTTTCACACAACCCAAATACATCCAATTCACTAGACGAAATAAAAGAAGAAATGTGATCCAATTTATTAACGAGACCACGGCAGTTAAGGAACACTAGCCGAAAATCACCCGGAAAATAATGTGTACTAGACAAATCTTTGGGGAAAATATACTTGTAACTAGGTGAAGTAATTACTTCCAGATCCAGGTATTCTGTTTCAGAAGACGAATTAGAAAAAAATCATTAAGATCATGCGGGCTATTCTGAAGAGAAAAAAACATCTCCATCCCCTGCCGGCGAGTTTAATCATTTTTAATTAAACTCAACTTATCAAATATCCTGGGTGGGAATCTGGAGCAGTGAGTGAAAAAGATAGTTGATATGATAGATATATCATCAACGGCTCATTATCAGTATCATAATGTGTTCCTAAAAAGCAAGAAAATACACGCCAAAAATTGATCCTTGAGTAATGCAAAAAATAAGGAAGAGAAAACCTATAAGTTAAACACAAAAGAAATAAATATTGATAAAAAGAAAAATCGCAAGGACAGCAAATACTTGCTAATCCCGGAATTTTTGAACATGCTTCAGAAGAACTCAATCTTTGACACAGATAAACACTGAGGTTGAATACGCATATCAATTGTCTAACTACTTCACGAACCAAGAAAAGGAAACTCAAACCTAGCCTCGCTATTATTAACGAAACAATACTTTGCTTATGGTTTAGTCGCTTAGCACACACGACCTTTTTAACCATGCAACACCTTCCGTATCCCTTTTGTTTCCCAAAGGTGCGCAAATATTTCCAACAAATTAAAAAAATTCTCCAACTGCAAATGTGTCTTTGAGAACGGGGAACGAAATTCTTCTATAAAAACAAAAAATAATTTTTTCATCAGCAATACACGACACAAGAGGGAATAGAACATAGAAGGGGGGAGACTAATTGCAATTATAATTAATTAAATTTCACTTTAATATCACAAAACATAATCGAAAAATTTGTGTAGAAGAAAAACATAAAAAATAAAATATAATGGCACTGGAAATTTAATCATAATTCACTTGATGAAATCAAATTGGGCGTGAAATTGACAGTTGAAATCCACAAAAGGCTACAAAAAAAAAAAAAAAAAAAAAAAAAAAAAAAAAAAAAAAAAATAGTAACTTACACGTTAAAAAATATGTATTTTACATAGAGTAAAGGGTGATTAGCCATACCCCTACTAAAAATGATGCTTCGCTATTCATCTTGGCAAATGACCAGTAAACATCTTAAAAAGATAAATTTGTGTGAAGCCTGGCATGAGGGCAAATAAGGTTTTTATGGAATGGGCAGTCGTATACACTTCATATGGGGCTCATTTGATTTGAAGTTGGAAGTTGTATTGCTCTTTTTAAGACTCAAAGTGATTCGGGAGCAACCAGCCCCTTCTCCACGCTCATCATTTCCCTTAACACCTCCAATCAAAATTTGAAGATAACAATTTTGTTCAATGTAGTTGAAGGGTCCGAAAATTATGTCTGTGAGGAAGACGACCCCCCCCCCCTACAGCTCTCGGAGCAATGCTTGTAAGTTATGACCCGGGGAAAAACTAGGATATTATAGAAAGGGTGGCCGTATATGCTTTGGAGGGGACTCATTGGATTGGTAATTAAAAGTTCTAGTTCTCTTATAAGAAACAATAGTAACGGAGGTCAGTGATGGAGGTATCTGATTGACATTGTGCGATGGTAGTTTTGTGTAAGATAGTCCAAAGAACATATAACAATACTTCCAGGGTTGGCCCGACCTCCCAGAGCCCTTGGAAAAGGGCTTTAAGTTATGCCCTGGGGCCATATAAGGTTTTTACGGAATGGGTGGTCCTATTAAATTCGGATGGGTCTCATTTGATTTTAAACTGGAAGTAGTAACCATACAATTCGTTGAAAACCTACACGCAAACCTACGCCTGAGGCATGGATATGTGTGTAGGTTTTCAACGAATTGGGGTTACCAGGGTCATTTGCAAAGAGGTACCGTTTCTATAGAAGCTATAGTAATTTGAAATATCATATGGAATTTGCTTGAAGGTATATACTTTGCGTACGCGCCCGTAGCAAACAGGTTGGGTATAATCTGTTCTGGTTCAAGTTTTGTCTGGCACAATTAACTGAATTTCTATTTCATGATAAACAAGTTTTTTTTTTTTAGGTTAGATCCGTGTCGGAAAAACAGGTGTATCTTTTTAGTTTTCTTTACAATTCATATTAGTAAGAGAATTGAATTCAAAGAGAATAGTTTTTATTTGCAAGAATATTAGTAGAGGAAAAAAATGAGGGGTGCATTTACATTATTGGAGATTAATGATGGAGCTAACAATAGTGATGTAATTACTTCTTTAGTTTACGAGATTTGCGAATTTTTTGCGAAGAGGTATTAGCGTAAAGGTATTGCGATGGTTAAGAATGCCTCACGGGATAATTAAAGAATGGGGTGCTTACATCAGATACTTAATAGATTTGACGATTACAAGAGACATTGCTAGAGTCAAATATATTTGGTGTTGGTGATATTATGACCCTCCAAGTCCCCTGGAGAAAGGGCTGCACAGTGTATCGGTATCGGACGTATTATTTTTGGGCGTATTGCTATCGCAGGTATCTATACAGATTTTTAGTAGCTCGTATAAAAGATATTACTCATATCTACGTTCTTCCTATAAATTCAATCATCAGCAACTTCAAAACGGCACTAAAAACGGCACTTTTGGTGCAATGTCTCAAGTGGAAAAGCTGGGGCTAGTGGACTACCAGCACTTTTAGATTGACGTTTAATGGGTCATTCGAAAGCTAATGCTCGTATCTACGTGATGTTTATCATTTCTACCATCACTTAAAACAATACTTTTGATGTCACTTCTTAAGTAGATTAAATAAAAAAAACAAGTTTTTTTTTTAAATTAAAGCAAGGAACGACGGTAAAACTTAAACCGAACAGAAATTATTCCGTATATGAAAGGGGCTGTCCCCTCCTCAACGCCTCGCTCTTTACGCTAAAGTTTTTTATTGTTTAAAAAAAAAGAGTCGTGAGAAAGTCAAACTTTTGCGTAAAAAGCGAGGTGTTGAGGAGGGGACAGCCCCTTTCATATACAGAATAGAGTTTTATGGATATTGGTAAAAGTGGTATTTTACTTTTAAAAAGTTCAATATTCGAAGCTAGCTTCAGCAGGAGCTTAGGTTAGTAGTGGTGACAATTGAGATATAAGGAGCAATTGCCCCCTATTTTTGAAAAAATACCTTTTTGTGGCATTTATACTTTTAAAAAATACAAAGTTCAATATTCGAAGCTAGCTTCAGCAGGAGCTTAGGATAGTAGTGGTGACAATTGAGATATAAGGAGCAATTGCCCTCTATTTTTGAAAAAATACCTTTTTGTGGCATTTATACTTTTAAAAAATACAAAGTTCAATATTCGAAACTAGCTTCAGCAGGAGCTTAGGATAGTAGTGGTGACAATTGAGATATAAGGAGCAATTGCCCCCTATTTTTGAAAAAATACCTTTTTGTGGCATTTATACTTTTAAAAAATTCAATATTCGAAGCTAGCTCCAGCAGGAGCTTAGGATAGTAGTGGTGACAATTGAGATATAAGGAGCAATTGCTCCCCTATTTTTGAAAAAATACCTTTTTGTGGCATTTATACTTTAAAAAAATACAAAGTTCAATATTCGAAGCTAGCTTCAGCAGGAGCTTAGGATAGTAGTGGTGACAATTGAGATATAAGGAGCAATTGCCCCCTATTTTTGAAAAAATACCTTTTTGTGGCATTTATACTTTTAAAAATACAAAGTTCAATATTCGAACCTATCTTCAGCAGGAGCTTAGGATAGTAGTGGGGACAATTGAGATATAAGGAGCAATTGCCCCCTATTTTTGAAAAAAATACCTTTTTGTGGCATTTATACTTTTAAAAAATACAAAGTTCAATATTCGAAGCTATCTTCAGCAGGAGCTTAGGATAGTAGTGGTGACAATTGAGATATAAGGAGCAATTGCCCCCTATTTTTGAAAAAATACCTTTTTGTGGCATTTATACTTTTAAAAAAATACAAAGTTCAATATTCGAAGCTAGCTTCAGCAGGAGCTTAGGATAGTAGTGGTGACAATTGAGATATAAGGAGCAATTGCCCCCTATTTTTGAAAAAATACCTTTTTGTGGCATTTATACTTTTAAAAAATACAAAGTTCAATATTCGAACCTATCTTCAGCAGGAGCTTAGGATAGTAGTGGGGACAATTGAGATATAAGGAGCAATTGCCCCCTATTTTTGAAAAAAAATACCTTTTTGTGGCATTTATACTTTTAAAAAATACAAAGTTCAATATTCGAAGCTATCTTCAGCAGGAGCTTAGGATAGTAGTGGTGACAATTGAGATATAAGGAGCAATTGCCCCCTATTTTTGAAAAATACCTTTTTGTGGCATTTATACTTTTAAAATCAAAGTTCAATATTCGAAGCTATCTCAGCAGGAGCTTAGGATAGTAGTGGTGACAATTGAGATATAAGGAGCAATTGCCCCCTATTTTTGAAAAATACCTTTTTGTGGCATTTATACTTTTAAAAAATACAAAGTTCAATATTCGAAGCTATCTTCAGCAGGAGCTTAGGATAGTAGTGGTGACAATTGAGATATAAGGAGCAATTGCCCCCTATTTTTGAAAAAATAACTTTTTGTGGCATTTATACTTTTAAAAAATACAAAGTTCAATATTCGAACCTATCTTCAGCAGGAGCTTAGGATAGTAGTGGTGACAATTGAGATATAAGGAGCAATTGCCCCCTATTTTTGAAAAAAATACCTATATGAGGGGGTTCGCCCCTTCGTCAATACCTCACTCTTTAGGCTAAAGTTTGTTTATTGCTTTCAAAAGAGCTATTTATTCTAATTAAGCGACCTTTTTGATTCAGGGGTCATTTTTAAAGAATTGGAACAAAATTTGAACTTAGCGTGAAAGGCGAGGTGTTGAGGAGGAGGGAACCCCCCTCATATACGTAATAATTTTGGTTCATTTTAAGTTTTAGTGTTTCTCCTTACTTTCAGTTGAAAATTTTTTTTGAATATTTCTAATGCACTAAAACATAGAGCGCTACAAACATCAGAATCAACTTTAGAGGGACAATTTATCTGTAAAAGAGGGGTTATTATTTCCTTACTAAATTTTTCTTCTTTTTTTTTAAGGAGGAAGTGGATTCATGCAATTACTCTCCCCCTGAAAAACGACCGAGATGGAACGATACCACATCGATGCAAGCTACCAAAATACACGGTGAAAATATCCCTTTACACATTGACAACGATTCGAGTGAAACAAGAAAACAGTTAAGGACACTTCTAAAAACACAGAAAAAGGACAAACATACCCTTCTGTATAATGGTAGAGATGTGAGACGCTTTAGTCTATTAAATCACGCAATGAAATACCCTGTGATATCGTTATACCCCGTGATATCGTTATGCTAAGCATTCCAAAACACGAAAATGCTTCAGCGACCAAAGAGATTTTTTTTTTTTTTAATGTTTCTGTACATTGTGATTTAGAAATTAAAGGCTATTAAATGTTTCACAAGTTCAAAACGGTTAATAGACGACTCGAATTTCACTTTAAGCAATTGTAACAATAGTAGATTTTCAACAGATGATAAATCTTCCATCAAATCATGAGTAGAAAATACACTTTCAGATCCAGCATGCCAGGGAACACACTTTCATATTCAGCATGTAGGAGAGCCCTAAATGGTCACCCCCTAAAAAGGTAAGTTAACCCTAAATGGTTATTGGTTAGTGAACTGTAATCTGTTTGAGTATGATAAAAGCTTGTGGAGTACTACATTACGTTATATAAACAGACTGGGATTCTATGATAGAGTGATTACACCACTTAATAATACTGCTCAGGAACTGAGAAATGTCCAGGAGGAAGTCAGTGGAATTTGCAGCTTTTTCGGAGTTGAAGCACTCTACGTAAAGGGCAATGTACCTACAGATAAAGTTTTAATTCAAAAGTGTGACCCTAGGATTCCACTTTTCAATCTAGAAGAGTTTAAGTGTCCCAAATTTGAGGGGGGTTATCACCGTCCTGAAGACGAGGTTAGGTTCTTCGCACAGTGGATACCTAAGAACATACCTGATCGTGATAAATCCATAAGACATGTTAAAAACTATTCTATATCATGGGACCATCGTTTGTGGATGTTTAAGAGTGAACTCTAAGTACTATTTTTATGTAAACATTTGTTATTGTTTTTTTTTTCTTTCTCAAAAAAAAATCTTTTTTAAAACTTCGAAATTTTTCAACTTTATTTATTTTATTATTTTTGTACATAACTTAAAATGTCAAAATATGCTTACAGTTCTAACAATTGCGCTCTGTGATTGGTCAGAGACACGATGTGACTTCCCCACCGGTATTCTATGACCGGTTATTGACACTACCTAATCTATTGCATGTATTAAATCAGTATTTTTTACGCAGTGGAATGATAAACACATAAGTCATATCTTTAAAAAAAAAAAGTGAAGATGGAGCATTTTAATAGAGTGTGTTTACATAACAAGGTTATTGTAGCATTGAATGCTGACAAAGAGAAGTATTTAAACTTTGAAACAAGTACAGGTGGTAGCACTATTGGAAATGTATGCATGCATTGTCATGACAGTAAGGAATTAAATTTCTTTGGAATACCGAAAAAATTCAACTCTTATGTTGGTGGTTATGCGAGATTGAGATCTCCAGAGATGATTGCACTCAAAGAGAATGCCAACATAAAAATAATCATTGATGATAGAGGACAACTCCTTGTTACTGTTGCAGGTAACACATTACCTACTGATACATCCAATCGTCACCTTTCGGGTATTAGCATTCAACGGAAGATCAATAAAAGAAAGGCCTACTCTTCTACTAATATCGTAAACCATATCTTGTCTACGTGTCGAAACTGTTACCTGTGTAAAAATAATGTGATAATAGACAGTGAAATTGCCAGTAAAATAAAAAGGGCATTGTCAGAAAATATCACGATGGAATATAAAGATAAATCGATGAAAAACAAAGCACCAGCAAACGTTACTGCCATTGATCAAACAGTCATTGATCCAAATAATACCAAAGACGAAACGCATATTGAGCCTGTTGATGAGACACCAGTAAAAATTGTGTATGACTCAAAATGGAATAATGATTATTCTACTGATTACGAACTAAGAGAAGACAATAGCTATAATATCAAGAGAGAACATGGTGAACTATTTTATGGAACAGATTCAAAATGTCCAAAGTTAATCATTGATATTAATAGTGTATCATAATATATTTTTTGTATTAATATTCTACATAGCATTATTTCATTAAAAATATATTATGCATTACATTGTTATGTGTTCATTATTTTTAGAGTAAGCTAGCATATCAAACGTTTAGAATGTCTAATAAAACGTCGGAGATGTAAGAAAAGGAATTTGCATACATCTATTGTCAGACACATGGGAACAAATTCTTTCTTGAATTCGCCTCCTGGATAAATAAAAAAAAGACATTTCATTCAAGAAATTATGACGAAACTCTAAGTAAGCAACAAACTCTTTCTTGAAGTTACATCATGGATACACAATGCAGAAATTTCATTTAAGAAATTATCAAAAATTGTAAGTAAGTAGCAAATTCTTTCAAAAATATGTTAATACGTTTAAGCAATAAATATCTTTAAGCTTAACCCGTCTTTATTCTTTAGAATAGTTTTATGCATTTCATTAAATTATGAAGAAATTGTAAGTAAGTAACAATAGCTTTCTTGAATTCGCTTCCTGGACACAATACAGATATTTAATTCAAGAAATCATAATAAAATCGCAAGTAAGTAATAAAGTCTTTATTGTTTTCACCTATTGGATACACAATACTGAAATTTCATTCAAGAAATTATGAAGGAATTGTAAATAGGTAACACACACTCATGTTACCTCATGGATACACAATGCAGAAATTTCATTTAAGAAATTATCAAAAATTTTAAGTAAGTAGCAAATTCTTTCTTGAATTCGCCTCCTGGGATACACAATACGGAAATTTCATTCAAGAAATTATGAAAATATTTGTAAGTAAGTAACAAACTCTTCATTGATTTCACCTCTTGGATATACGACGTAGAAATTAAATTCAAGAAATTATGAAAAAATCGCAAGTAAGTAGCTTTTTTTTTCTCTCTTTATCACAAACAATTTTCACTTAGCTACGCGATGTAGAAATTTAATTCAAGAAATTATGAACAAATTCTCAGTAAGTAACAATTTCTTTCTTGAAGTCAACTCTTGGATACACACAATACGGAAATTTCATTCAAGAAATTATAAAAAATATTTGTAAGTAAGTAACAAGCTCTTTATTGATTTCACCTCTTGAATATACAGTACAGATACTTCATTCAAGAAACGTGATTAAACACGTTTTGAAACTACATGCTATTTGTATGCCTTTCCTTGGCACCTTTCCAAACGAGCGGGGATTCCCCACTGGTTCCTACACATTGCAAAAAAATGAGCAGTACGAAAACTCCACATTTTCAACCAGACTGGTTTTTTAGGGACCAATCGGGAGAGATATGTGATACTTCATTCAAGAAACGTGATTAAACACGTTTTGAAACTACATGCTATTTGTATGCCTTTCCTTGGCACCTTTCCAAACGAGCGGGGATTCCCCACTGGTTCCTACACATTGCAAAAAAATGAGCAGTACGAAAACTCCACATTTTCAACCAGACTGGTTTTTTAGGGACCAATCGGGAGAGATATGTAAAGTCGACATAGCTTTATTTCATTTTTTTTAAGGTTCATTTAGACGAGGTTACGTGCGCGCACGTAACCTCGTCTAAATGAACCTTAAAAAAAATGAAATAAAGCTATGTCGACTTTACATATCTCTCCCGATTGGTCCCTAAAAAACCAGTCTGGTTGAAAATGTGGAGTTTTCGTACTGCTCATTTTTTTGCAATGTGTAGGAACCAGTGGGGAATCCCCGCTCGTTTGGAAAGGTGCCAAGGAAAGGCATACAAATAGCATGTAGTTTCAAAACGTGTTTAATCACGTTTCTTGAATGAAGTATCACATATCTCTCCCGATTGGTCCCTAAAAAACCAGTCTGGTTGAAAACGTGGAGTTTTCGTACTGCTCATTTTTTTGCAATGTGTCGGAACCAGTGGGGAATCCCCGCTCGTTTGGAAAGGTGCCAAGGAAAGGCATACAAATAGCATGTAGTTTCAAAACGTGTTTAATCACGTTTCTTGAATGAAGTATCTGTACTGTATATTCAAGAGGTGAAATCAATAAAGAGCTTGTTACTTACTTACAAATATTTTTTATAATTTCTTGAATGAAATTTCCGTATTGTGTGTATCCAAGAGTTGACTTCAAGAAAGAAATTGTTACTTACTGAGAATTTTTTCATAATTTCTTGAATTAAATTTCTACATCGCGTAGCTAAGTGAAAATTGTTTGTGATAAAGAGAGAAAAAAAAGCTACTTACTTGCGATTTTTTCATAATTTCTTGAATTTAATTTCTACGTCGTATATCCAAGAGGTGAAATCAAGAAGAGTTTGTTACTTACTTACAAATATTTTCATAATTTCTTGAATGAAATTTCCGTATTGTGTATCCCAGGAGGCGAATTCAAGAAAGAATTTGCTACTTACTTAAAATTTTTGATAATTTCTTAAATGAAATTTCTGCATTGTGTATCCATGAGGTAACATGAGTGTGTTACCTATTTACAATTCCTTCATAATTTCTTGAATGAAATTTCAGTATTGTGTATCCAATAGGTGAAACAATAAAGACTTTATTACTTACTTGCGATTTTATTATGATTTCTTGAATTAAATATCTGTATTGTGTCCAGGAAGCGAATTCAAGAAAGCTATTGTTACTTACTTACAATTTCTTCATAATTTAATGAAATGCATAAAACTATTCTAAAGAATAAAGACGGGTTAAGCTTAAAGATATTTATTGCTTAAACGTATTAACATATTTTTGAAAGAATTTGCTACTTACTTACAATTTTTGATAATTTCTTAAATGAAATTTCTGCATTGTGTATCCATGATGTAACTTCAAGAAAGAGTTTGTTGCTTACTTAGAGTTTCGTCATAATTTCTTGAATGAAATGTCTTTTTTTTTATTTATCCAGGAGGCGAATTCAAGAAAGAATTTGTTCCCATGTGTCTGACAATAGATGTATGCAAATTCCTTTTCTTACATCTCCGACGTTTTATTAGACATTCTAAACGTTTGATATGCTAGCTTACTCTAAAAATAATGAACACATAACAATGTAATGCATAATATATTTTTAATGAAATAATGCTATGTAGAATATTAATACAAAAAATATATTATGATACACTATTAATATCAATGATTAACTTTGGACATTTTGAATCTGTTCCATAAAATAGTTCACCATGTTCTCTCTTGATATTATAGCTATTGTCTTCTCTTAGTTCGTAATCAGTAGAATAATCATTATTCCATTTTGAGTCATACACAATTTTTACTGGTGTCTCATCAACAGGCTCAATATGCGTTTCGTCTTTGGTATTATTTGGATCAATGACTGTTTGATCAATGGCAGTAACGTTTGCTGGTGCTTTGTTTTTCATCGATTTATCTTTATATTCCATCGTGATATTTTCTGACAATGCCCTTTTTATTTTTCTGGCAATTTCACTGTCTATTATCACATTATTTTTACACAGGTAACAGTTTCGACACGTAGACAAGATATGGTTTACGATATTAGTAGAAGAGTAGGCCTTTCTTTTATTGATCTTCCGTTGAATGCTAATACCCGAAAGGTGACGATTGGATGTATCAGTAGGTAATGTGTTACCTGCAACAGTAACAAGGAGTTGTCCTCTATCATCAATGATTATTTTTATGTTGGCATTCTCTTTGAGTGCAATCATCTCTGGAGATCTCAATCTCGCATAACCACCAACATAAGAGTTGAATTTTTTCGGTATTCCAAAGAAATTTAATTCCTTACTGTCATGACAATGCATGCATACATTTCCAATAGTGCTACCACCTGTACTTGTTTCAAAGTTTAAATACTTCTCTTTGTCAGCATTCAATGCTACAATAACCTTGTTATGTAAACACACTCTATTAAAATGCTCCATCTTCACTTTTTCTTTTTTTTTTTTAAAGATATGACTTATGTGTTTATCATTCCACTGCGTAAAAATACTGATTTAATACATGCAATAGATTAGGTAGTGTCAATAACCGGTCATAGAATACCGGTGGGGAAGTCACATCGTGTCTCTGACCAATCACAGAGCGCAATTGTTAGAACTGTAAGCATATTTTGACATTTTAAGTTATGTACAAAAATAATAAAATAAATAAAGTTGAAAAATTTCGAAGTTTTAAAAAAGATTTTTTTTTTTTGAGAAAGAAAAAAAAACAATAACAAATGTTTACATAAAAATAGTACTTAGAGTTCACTCTTAAACATCCACAAACGATGGTCCCATGATATAGAATAGTTTTTAACATGTCTTATGGATTTATCACGATCAGGTATGTTCTTAGGTATCCACTGTGCGAAGAACCTAACCTCGTCTTCAGGACGGTGATAACCCCCCTCAAATTTGGGACACTTAAACTCTTCTAGATTGAAAAGTGGAATCCTAGGGTCACACTTTTGAATTAAAACTTTATCTGTAGGTACATTGCCCTTTACGTAGAGTGCTTCAACTCCGAAAAAGCTGCAAATTCCACTGACTTCCTCCTGGACATTTCTCAGTTCCTGAGCAGTATTATTAAGTGGTGTAATCACTCTATCATAGAATCCCAGTCTGTTTATATAACGTAATGTAGTACTCCACAAGCTTTTATCATACTCAAACAGATTACAGTTCACTAACCAATAACCATTTAGGGTTAACTTACCTTTTTAGGGGGTGACCATTTAGGGCTCTCCTACATGCTGAATATGAAAGTGTGTTCCCTGGCATGCTGGATCTGAAAGTGTATTTTCTACTCATGATTTGATGGAAGATTTATCATCTGTTGAAAATCTACTATTGTTACAATTGCTTAAAGTGAAATTCGAGTCGTCTATTAACCGTTTTGAACTTGTGAAACATTTAATAGCCTTTAATTTCTAAATCACAATGTACAGAAACATTAAAAAAAAAAAAAAATCTCTTTGGTCGCTGAAGCATTTTCGTGTTTTGGAATGCTTAGCATAACGATATCACGGGGTATAACGATATCACAGGGTATTTCATTGCGTGATTTAATAGACTAAAGCGTCTCACATCTCTACCATTATACAGAAGGGTATGTTTGTCCTTTTTCTGTGTTTTTAGAAGTGTCCTTAACTGTTTTCTTGTTTCACTCGAATCGTTGTCAATGTGTAAAGGGATATTTTCACCGTGTATTTTGGTAGCTTGCATCGATGTGGTATCGTTCCATCTCGGTCGTTTTTCAGGGGGAGAGTAATTGCATGAATCCACTTCCTCCTTAAAAAAAAAGAAGAAAAATTTAGTAAGGAAATAATAACCCCTCTTTTACAGATAAATTGTCCCTCTAAAGTTGATTCTGATGTTTGTAGCGCTCTATGTTTTAGTGCATTAGAAATATTCAAAAAAAATTTTCAACTGAAAGTAAGGAGAAACACTAAAACTTAAAATGAACCAAAATTATTACGTATATGAGGGGGGTTCCCTCCTCCTCAACACCTCGCCTTTCACGCTAAGTTCAAATTTTGTTCCAATTCTTTAAAAATGACCCCTGAATCAAAAAGGTCGCTTAATTAGAATAAATAGCTCTTTTGAAAGCAATAAACAAACTTTAGCCTAAAGAGTGAGGTATTGACGAAGGGGCGAACCCCCTCATATAGGTATTTTTTTCAAAAATAGGGGGCAATTGCTCCTTATATCTCAATTGTCACCACTACTATCCTAAGCTCCTGCTGAAGATAGGTTCGAATATTGAACTTTGTATTTTTTAAAAGTATAAATGCCACAAAAAGTTATTTTTTCAAAAATAGGGGGCAATTGCTCCTTATATCTCAATTGTCACCACTACTATCCTAAGCTCCTGCTGAAGATAGCTTCGAATATTGAACTTTGTATTTTTTAAAAGTATAAATGCCACAAAAAGGTATTTTTCAAAAATAGGGGGCAATTGCTCCTTATATCTCAATTGTCACCACTACTATCCTAAGCTCCTGCTGAAGATAGCTTCGAATATTGAATTGTTTTTAAAAGTATAAATGCCACAAAAAGGTATTTTTCGAAAATAGGGGGCAATTGCTCCTTATATCTCAATTGTCACCACTACTATCCTAAGCTCCTGCTGAAGATAGCTTCGAATATTGAACTTTGTATTTTTTAAAAGTATAAATGCCACAAAAAGGTATTTTTTTCAAAAATAGGGGGCAATTGCTCTTTATATCTCAATTGTTCCCACTACTATCCTAAGCTCCTGCTGAAGATAGGTTCGAATATTGAACTTTGTATTTTTTAAAAGTATAAATACCACAAAAAGGTATTTTTTTCAAAATAGGGGGCAATTGCTCCTTATATCTCAATTGTCCCCACTACTATCCTAAGCTCCTGCTGAAGATAGGTTCGAATATTGAACTTTGTATTTTTTTAAAAGTATAAATGCCACAAAAAGGTATTTTTTCAAAAATAGGGGGCAATTGCTCCTTATATCTCAATTGTCACCACTACTATCCTAAGCTTCTGCTGAAGATAGCTTCGAATATTGAACTTTGTATTTTTTAAAAGTATAAATGCCACAAAAAGGTATTTTTTTCAAAAATAGGGGGCAATTGCTCCTTATATCTCAATTGTCACCACTACTATCCTAAGCTCCTGCTGAAGCTAGCTTCGAATATTGAACTTTGTATTTTTTTAAAAGTATAAATGCCACAAAAAGGTATTTTTTCAAAAATAGGGGGCAATTGCTCCTTATATCTCAATTGTCACCACTACTATCCTAAGCTCCTGCTGAAGATAGCTTCGAATATTGAACTTTGTATTTTTTAAAAGTATAAATGCCACAAAAAGGTATTTTTTTCAAAAATAGGGGGCAATTGCTCCTTATATCTCAATTGTCCCCACTACTATCCTAAGCTCCTGCTGAAGATAGGTTCGAATATTGAACTTTGTATTTTTTAAAAGTATAAATGCCACAAAAAGGTATTTTTTCAAAAATAGGGGGCAATTGCTCCTTATATCTCAATTGTCACCACTACTATCCTAAGCTCCTGCTGAAGCTAGCTTCGAATATTGAACTTTGTATTTTTTTAAAAGTATAAATGCCACAAAAAGGTATTTTTTCAAAAATAGGGGAGCAATTGCTCCTTATTTCTCAATTGTCACCACTACTATCCTAAGCTCCTGCTGGAGCTAGCTTCGAATATTGAATTTTTTAAAAGTATAAATGCCACAAAAAGGTATTTTTTCAAAAATAGGGGGCAATTGCTCCTTATATCTCAATTGTCACCACTACTATCCTAAGCTCCTGCTGAAGCTAGTTTCGAATATTGAACTTTGTATTTTTTAAAAGTATAAATGCCACAAAAAGGTATTTTTTTCAAAAATAGAGGGCAATTGCTCCTTATATCTCAATTGTCACCACTACTATCCTAAGCTCCTGCTGAAGCTAGCTTCGAATATTGAACTTTGTATTTTTTAAAAGTATAAATGCCACAAAAAGGTATTTTTTCAAAAATAGGGGGCAATTGCTCCTTATATCTCAATTGTCACCACTACTAACCTAAGCTCCTGCTGAAGCTAGCTTCGAATATTGAACTTTTTAAAAGTAAAATACCACTTTTACCAATATCTATAAAACTCTATTCTGTATATGAAAGGGGCTGTCCCCTCCTCAACACCTCGCTTTTTACGCAAAAGTTTGACTTTCTCACGACTCTTTTTTTTTTAAACAATAAAAAACTTTAGCGTAAAGAGCGAGGCGTTGAGGAGGGGACAGCCCCTTTCATATACGGAATAATTTCTGTTCGGTTTAAGTTTTACCGTCGTTCCTTGCTTTAATTTAAAAAAAAACTTGTTTTTTTTATTTAATCTACTTAAGAAGTGACATCAAAAGTATTGTTTTAAGTGATGGTAGAAATGATAAACATCACGTAGATACGAGCATTAGCTTTCGAATGACCCATTAAACGTCAATCTAAAAGTGCTGGTAGTCCACTAGCCCCAGCTTTTCCACTTGAGACATTGCACCAAAAGTGCCGTTTTTAGTGCCGTTTTGAAGTTGCTGATGGTTGAATTTATAGGAAGAACGTAGATATGAGTAATATCTTTTATACGAGCTACTAAAAATCTGTATAGATACCTGCGATAGCAATACGCCCAAAAATAATACGTCCGATACCGATACACTGTGCAGCCCTTTCCCCAGGGGACTTGGAGGGTCATAATATCACCAACACCAAATATATTTGACTCTAGCAATGTCTCTTGTAATCGTCAAATCTATTAAGTATCTGATGTAAGCACCCCATTCTTTAATTATCCCGTGAGGCATTCTTAACCATCGCAATACCTTTACGCTAATACCTCTTCGCAAAAAATTCGCAAATCTCGTAAACTAAAGAAGTAATTACATCACTGTTGTTAGCTCCATCATTAATCTCCAATAATGTAAATGCACCCCTCATTTTTTTCCTCTACTAATATCCTTGCAAATAAAAACTATTCTCTTTGAATTCAATTCTCTTACTAATATGAATTGTAAAGAAAACTAAAAAGATACACCTGTTTTTCCGACACGGATCTAACCTAAAAAAAAAAACGTGTTTATCATGAAATAGAAATTCAGTTAATTGTGCCAGACAAAACTTGAACCAGAACAGATTATACCCAACCTGTTTGCTACGGGCGCGTACGCAAAGTATATACCTTCAAGCAAATTCCATATGATATTTCAAATTACTATAGCTTCTATAGAAACGGTACCTCTTTGCAAATGACCCTGGTAACCCCAATTCGTTGAAAACCTACACACATATCCATGCCTCAGGCGTAGGTTTGCGTGTAGGTTTTCAACGAATTGTACGGTTACTACTACTGGAAGTTATAGTGACCTTTCTAAGTGTCAAAGTAATTTAAGAGAAACCACCACCTCCACCCCCCCCCCCCCCACACCCGTCATTTTCCATAACAAACATCCAAACAAAGTTTTTGAGACATCAATTTTTTCCAGCATTGTTGACAGACTCAGTAATTACGCGTTTGGGGATGTCAGCCCCCCCCCCCCGAGGCCTCAGGGCAATGACTCCAAGCTATACAATTTGTTCATTGTTTATATATATGGATATGTTATTGAGAAAAGGTATGCATGTTTTGTCTCAACTTTCCCAAAATACGATGGGCATTAAAATGAGTATTTCAGGGAATGTTGAGGGAAGTGTTGGACTAAGTCATAACTTGTTATATATATATATATATATATATATATATATATATATATATATATATATATATATATATATATATATATATATATATATATATATATATATATATATATATGGGTTGTCAAAAGGGCGTAATTCAGGAATGACTGAGTATACTAATTTGGAATTTTCAGGAAATAATAAGGGAGATGATCAATTGACCAAAAAGGCAATATTTGCACGCTACTACTACTACAACTACTGTTGCTTCTACTGCTACCACAAGTACTATTACTACTACCTCTACTATCACTAAAACTTGGCTGTCCTCTGAAAAAACCAAGTATCTAAATTTTTCAAGTTTCCGAGAAAATCGGAAATAGTTATTTTTTTCCATTTTCTAAGCTAGAATAGCTGATGACGATACACAACTTCGTCAACAGGCATTGAGGAATCGGCTTAGTAGCGAGAAGCATTTTTTTGTACACTTTTCTTTATAAAATTTCAGTAAATATAGATACGCGGTTTTGGCAGGGGTTTTCTTTGCTAATAAACAGAGTATTCCACTGCCAAAATCTAGCATCTACACCAAATTTTATTAAAAAAAAAGATCTTCAAGTAACAATGAAGATAAACTGCTACTTCAAATAAAAGGAGAGGAGAAAGGTACAATTAGCTTATCAGAGAGGCTTATTCTTCTTATGTGTCGTCTTCATCCTCGATGAGATCTAGGCCTTCGTTGGAAACCGTCAGCTCCTTCCAAAATTGTCTTCGATTTGCTGGCATCGTCGGACACAGCTTGTTAACAGTTGAAACTTTTTTCTGGCTTTGAACACCCGTCGGGACAGAGCTGGGCTTGGGAAGCTGCTTGATATTGAATTTTTTTCTGAAAAAACAAGCATTGCTTTTCCTCTCCGTCGAAATCTTGGAAAATTTCATACCGCGGAACCCTTTTGAGAGGTAGCTGCAACAATTGACTATTACTTTGGTAGGGGGTAAATCCTTTTTACCGGGGGTTCCTTTCTTAGATTTCCAATCCCTGAAATCCTTCAACTCTGTTTCAGAAGCCCCCTTCCTGCATTTTGCAACACACTCAACAAAGTCAGGGAATTCATAGCATTTTCTCCTTTTTTCCTCATTTTCGGTTGAATGTTGCGGTGTATGCCGTCTGCTCCATTGTGCGTGTACCCTTTTGTCAAATACTTTAACTTCATCCTCTTGGGCACTTATTCTCTGTTGACCATTATCACAAGAGAAGTATAACGCCCCCAGTTCGTATTCAGACTTGAACAATTGATCATCCAGAATATGAATTTAATCTGCTATCTGCTGTAACTACAGTATAAACAGAACCGACTATGTTTCGATTAATTAAAAAAAAAACTTTTTCCACAAAATAAGTTTTTCAAAAAAAAAGTAAAGAACTCCATTAAACCAAAAATGAACAAAAATAGAGTCAAATTATGTACCAAGCATACAACTACCATAAATCAGTATCAATAAATAAATATAACCCGAAACAAACAGAAATTAAAATAAGTCAAACTCAAAACAAGCAGAAATTAATATGAGTAGGGTTTTAAACCCCATGCGTTCTAAAAGCTAGAATATAATTTGTATTTTACTGAAAAAATTCCAATGAACTTAGTGAAAAAAATGTGTATGGTCAATTTAATGAACAAAATAGAATCAAATAATCTACCAAGCATACAACTACCCCAAATCAGTATCAATAAAAAAAATGAAACCCAAAACAAACAGAAATTAAAATAAGTCAAACTCAAAACTAGCAGAAATTAATCTGAGTAGGATTCTAAACCCTATGCTTTCTAAAAGCTAGAATATAATTTTGTACTTTATTCAAATTTTTTTTTTAATGTTTTCACTTTTATAACCTTAAGAAATCAAAAATTAATTAAGATTTTATGGAATGAATATATGCATATGTACATTAAACTGACAATGTATATTTTTTTTTCAGTAAATTCATTTGAATTTTTTTCAGTTCTTTGCTGAAAACATTTGACACTAAGAGTTCAAAATCCTATTCTATGGCCCAAAAAATTTATTCATAATTAATTAAATTTCTAAAAATAACCTTGAAAGCAGTGGCGTTTCAGGCGGGCAATGATTTGGAGAAAAATGATTCTATAGCCCGTGCTTTTGACTTTTTGGATGGCAGGGACGGATCCAGGATTTTTTAGGAGAGGGGGGGGGGTGCAAAATAGGTTGATCCGATAAACTTGCGTTAAAAGCCAGTTTAATTAACGCAAACTTGGGTTATTTAAGTACTACTACTTTAGACAACGCTAGGGGGCGGGCGCCCCCTAGCCCCCCCCTCGGGATCCACCACTTTCAGATGGAGATCCATATCCCCCCCCCCAATAAATTGTTTTAGCTACATCCCTGCTTGAGAGCTCCGATTCAACTTTGTAATTCCCAGTAATTTTAACATGACGGCTAATAAGGTAATTTCTAACATGAGAAGAATTGTTATTGTATGTTAGTCATCATTCGAGCTTAAATTATTGCTAGACGCCCACCTATATATGTATTTATTAATAGTCAAGAAAGTGTGTCAAAAACGGTATTAATTTTTTTGTTTTTCATTTTAATTTTTCAAATGTGTTTTTATTCCACAGTCACAGAATTTTCATTCAAAATTTTCAAGGGAAATGCTACATTTTCGTCTAAATCACTACGGTGCAAAAAAAAAAAAAAAAAAAAAATAAGCAAAGCTAGTTCATTAGATTCGGCGCGTTTTTCGTCTTTAAAAGCTTAGAAATTAATAATTTTATGAGTCGAAAGACAATCTATCCTTCACAAATACTTTAATTGCTTAGGCTATTATCTATAGGTTTAGGTGTTTTCTCTTCGAAAATTCTCCAATTCCATTAAAACTACTCCCTGAGGAAAATTACCCCCTCTCCCCGTCATAGTTGAATTTTATTTTTTTTCAATTTAATTTCAATTTTTTTTTTTTAATTCATGCCAAGGCTTAACCAAGATATGATGTAACCAAGACTTAATCTGAATAGGGTTCTAAACCCTATGCTTTCTAAAAGCCAGAATATAATTTGTACTTTACTGAAAAGAATTCAAATGAATTTACTGAAAAAAAATCTGCATTGTCAGTTTAATATGCATATGCTGATATTTATTCTTTAAAATCTTAATTAATTTTTGATTTCTTAAAGTTATAAAAGTGAAAATATTAAAAAGAATTTTTTTAAAGAATTGCTATATAAGAATTAAAAAGATAAAGAATAATTTTTTTGCCATAGAATAAGATTTTGAGCTCTTAGTGTCAAACGTTTTCAGTAAAGAGCTGAAAAAAATTCAAATGAATTTACTGAAAAATGTATTCATAATTAATTCTTTTTCTAAAAATACCCTTCAAAGCAGTGGCGTTGTTTCAGGATGGAAATGATTTGGAGAAAAAAAGATTCTATAGCCCATGCTCTTGGCTTTTCGGATTGAGATCCCTCTTGCCCCCCCCCCCCTCCCCCCAATAAGATGTTGAAGCTACATCCCTTCTTGAGAGCTCAGATTCAACTTTGTTATTCCAAGTAATTTTAACATGACTGCTAATAAGGTAGTTTTTGACATGAGAAAAATTATTATTGTAAGTTAGTTATCTTTCGAGCTTAAATTATTATTACACGCCCACCAATATATGTATTTAAAATTAGTTAAGAAAATGTGTTAAAATCGGTATTAATTTTTTTCTTTTTCATTTTAATTTTTCAATTGTGTTTTTATTCCACATTCACAGAATGTTCATTCAAAATTTTCAAGGGAAATGCTACGTTTTCGTCTAAATTACTACGGAGCAAAAAATAAGCAAAGCTAGTTCATTAGATTCGGCACGTTTTTCATCTTTAACAGCTTAGACACTAATAATTTGATAAGTCCAAAGACAATCTATCCTTCAGAAATACTTTAATTGCTTAGGCTATTATCTATAGGTTTAGGTGTTTTCTTTTGGAAAATTCTCAAACCTCATTAAGTATACTCCCCGCGGAAAATTACCCCCTCCCCAGTCATAGTTGAAAATACTTTTTTTTAATTTAATTTTGATTTTTTTTTTAATTAATGCCCAGGCTTACCAACACATGATGCAACCAAGACTTAATCTGAATAGGGATCTAAACACTATGCTTTCTATAAGCCAGAATATAATTTGTACTTTACTGAAAAAAAATTCAATTGGATTTACTGAAAAAATTCTGCATTGTCAGTTTAATCTACATATACTGATATTTATTGCTTAAAATCTTAATTAATTTTTGGTCATAAATTGCAACCCTGGCCCTGAGGGCTGTGGGGAAGTGTACTCCTCAAAAACATAATTTCTATCTGGAAATCAACTACGCTGAACAAAATGGCTATCTCAAAATTTTGATTGGATGTGTTTCGGGAAATGGTGGGCGTGGAAGGGGTGTTAGTTGTCTTCCAATCACTTTCGACTATTAAAAAGGGCACAAGCCACTCCGATTTCCAATTGAATGAGCCCTTTTCGAAGTTTCTACGACAACATCTTCGATACTAAGTGCCCTGGTCTAAAGAAAGAAAAATAATAAATAAAACATTGTTCCAACATCGTTCCTATATGCCCCCAGGACATAACTTAAAATCCTTGCCCTGAGGGTTGTGGGGGAGTGGCCTCCTCAAAAAGATATTTTCTATCTGGAAATCAACTACGCTGAACAAAATGGCTATCTCAAAATTTTGATTGGATGTGTTTCGGGAAATGGTGGGCGTGGAAGGGGTGTTAGTTGTCTTCCAATCACTTTCAACTATTAAAAAGGGCACAAACCATTTTAATTTCCAATTGAATAAGTCTTTTTGAAGTTTCTATGACAACTTCTTCGATGCGAAGTGCCCTGGTCTAAAGCAAAAATATAATAAATAATACATTTAGCCAACATCGTTCTTAAATGCCCCCAGGTCATAATTTAAAACCCTTGCCCTGAGGGTTGTGATGGAGTGACCTCCTCAAAAACATAATTTCTATCTGGAAATCAACTACGCTGAAAAAATTGACTATCTCAAAATTTTGATTGGATGTGTTTGGGGAAATGGTGGGCGTGGAAGGGGTGTTAGTTGCCTTCCAATCACTTTCGAGTATCCAATTTCGACATTCCAATTTCAAATCGAACGAGCCCTTTTCGAAGTTTCTAAAACAACTCCTTCGATACGAAGTGCCCTGGTATGAAAAAAAATAAAATAAATAAATAAATAATACATTGTGCCAACATCGTTCTTTACTTAGGCAGCGCGATTGCGCTGCCTATGATTAGGACCAGGGGTCCAACAATAAGTATCTTGGCAAGTAATTGATGTCAGCTAGGAGACATAAGTGCCCTAGTACTGACTCCTGTAGGCAAGGACGCATCCTGGATTTTTTTTTCAGGGGGGGGGGGGGGTATGAATTTTTTTTTTTGACGAATCGAAAATTTATATGAATTTTTGTTACATTTTCACCAGTCGAACATAAGTGACATGGGGTTGAAACCCCTTATCTCCTCCCACTAGATCAAGAAAACTGGGTCCTGATACATTACCATATTCCTCCGCATGACCTTGTTGACCTTGCAAGCAAGATTTTAATTCCCACCCTATTGAATGTTTTTCCAGTCTATATTTTAACAGTTCACGCTGTTTTGTTTAGCCCAATATGTTTGAAAGTCTGATATACTTAAAATTTGATATACATACATATATGCAAGCTTTGTCGTTATTTTCAGTGCATAAAATACATGAGTTATTCCCATTTCCATCAATATCTCCAAAGGTAAAAAAATTTAGCGATCCATTTATTTTTCCTAACTTCTCACACTTCCACATAGCGGCTTACTTGCTAGTTGAGAATAAACTTTGCAATAGATCAGCGTATCCTGGCAACGCTTTGGAATAACATAATAAAAAAAAAACTTTTGAAAGACAATTTGACGCCATGGGCAAAATTACTGCAAAAATATTCTAACAACACGGGATTGTTTATGTTCTTAGCAGTGACTCCCAGAACGTCCATGCGAACTTATTTCAATGGGAAGGGATGTGCCCCTGGAAGAAATCAAGTAGGAAATGCACCTAGTGTATAAACAATTTAAATGAAGTTTTCATTATCTTTGAGAATGGGGAGGGGGCTGACCCAATACCCTTAAAAAAACAATATGCAGTTTGAACACTGTGGTGTATATTTGTCCCAACATAAAAAACACCAACAACATCAAAATTCAAATCCCCATAATAACAAAGATAAGAGGTAACACTCTAGAAGTGTTACCTCTCAAATAGATATTAATAAAAATTCTGTTTTTCCAAAGGAAAAGAATTATAATTTTCATCAATTTTTATGAATAATTTTGTTGAACTTAATCCACTCCTCCGAGCCAAGACATAGGAAAAGAATAGAGGCCAGAATTTGGAAAATTTGGGTGTCAGATTTCGCCCTTAACCCGACTGGCTAGTGGAAGAATGGAATTAATAGCAAAGGCCAGTACGATTCTAATTTCTTTTCTTTTTTTTCTATCTCTATGACTGTCTAATTTCGAGTACAGGCCATGGAGGCCATGGGGCCTAGTCAGTGAGTTACACATATTTATAAGTAGTAGGCTAAATATGTCACTGAGTTATATATTTCTGTATATAACTTATATAGGCCCTGTCAGTGAGTTATGTATATTTATAAGTAGTAGGCTAAATATGTCACTCAGTTATATATTTCTGTATATAACTTATATGCCAAGTCAGTAAGTTACACATATTTATAAGTAGTAGGCTAAATATGTCACTCAGTTATATATTTCTGTATATAACTTATATAGGCCTAGTCAGTGAGTTACACATATTTTAAGTAGTAGGCTAAATCTGTCACTCAGTTATATATTTCTGTATATAACTTAGATAGGCCTAGTCAGTGAGTTACACATATTTATAAGTAGTAGGCTAAATATGTGACTGAGTTATATATTTCTGTATATAACTTATATAGGCCTAGTCAGTGAGTTACACATATTTTAAGTAGTAGGCTAAATATGTCACTGAGTTATATATTTCTGTATATAACTTATACAGGCCTAGTCAGTGAGTTACACATATTTATAAGCAGTAGGTTAAATATGTCACTCAGTTGTATATTTCTGTATATAACTTAGATAGGCCTAGTCAGTGAGTTACACATATTTATAAGTAGTAGGCTAAACATGTCACTGAGTTATATATTTCTGTATATAACTTATATAGACCTAGTCACTGAGTTACACATATTTTAAGTAGTAGGCTAAATATGTCACTGAGTTATATATTTCTGTACATAACTTATATGCCTAGTCAGTGAGTTACACATATTTATAAGTAGTAGGCTAAATATGTCACTCAGTTATATATTTCTGTATATAACTTATATAGGCCTAGTCAGTGAGTTACACATATTTATAAGTAGTAGGTTAAGTATGTCACTGAGTTATATATTTCTGTATATAACTTATATAGGCCTAGTCAGTGAGTTATGTATATTTATAAGTAGTAGGTTAAATATGTCACTGAGTTATGGCCTTTGCAAAACAAAAGTGATCCGTTTATCTGGCCTCCCCCAGGCCATTCAGCGTGTCCCCAGGTGGCGATAGGGGAGCGCTCTACAGATATGTAAGGTACCTCCATAGGAGGCACGGACCAAGGGGGGACCTTGTCCCTGGGGGTCCATAATAGAATCTGGGGCACCCTTGCCCGGGGTCATAAATACAGGCGGAGGAGGAAGAAGGCCCCTCAAATGTACACTCAAAAGGGCCCACTGGTTTGTCCACAAGTTCCATGAGTTGCAAACCTTCTCCCAGCAATGGGTTAAATTGCATGGTGATGCAGAACACCATCGCGGGAGGATCCTCTATAGGAGGACAACTGTGGCAGGGCGTCAGATCCAGATCTATGGACAACGGCCTCTGCAAAGGGCTGCCTCGACCTTTTCGGGGTACCTGCAAGACTGGGGACCTTGCGGTCAACTCTATTCCCACTTGAGGAGTGGCGCCCCTCGAGAAAATTATAGCCTAGTAAACGACACAGCATTCGCACGGGATTCTGACTAATGGACAATTCTTCTGGGATTGGTATGTTTTGATGGGCGTCTTTGGGCTGAAAAACCTCTTCCTAGCTAATTTATCTGTTACGGGTTGCCTCCCCGTAGTAGCATAATATTTGTAGGCATGAATATATAATGAGTCGGAGGTAATAGGCTTGAGATTGTCTGTGCAGGATTTCGACTCTTGTTGATAGAAGAGCATCGCCAAGTGCTGAAAACCATGTTGTGACCAAGATGGGCCCAGGATTGCACAAAGCCTCCATTCATGGAGGTCCCAGGGACTTCTTGCTGTCCGGTTCTAAGCCGGCTTAAGCACTTCGGTGTAGACTTGAGAAGATATGTGATCCCCGTCCTGCACTGGTATCCGGGATCATTGCTTTTCCCGAGGCGAAAAAAATTTCAATGATTTAAAGAACATGAAAATTGGAACTTGGAATGTTACGACATTAAAAAATGACTATTGTATCGACATTTTGACTGACGAATTCAGACGATTCGAACTGGATTTATTAGGAGTTTCAGAAACTCATATCCCAGGGGTAGGAAGCATGAAATTAGGTGATATAGAATTTATTTACTCAGGCAGGAAGGATGGGGTACATGGACAGGGAGTAGGGCTCATGATGAATAAGGAAGCTGCTAAGTCTTGTTTAGGCTGGGAAGGTATTAATAATAGAATACTAATTGCCCATTTTATGACTAGAAAGTTCAGGGTATCAGTTATAGTAGTATACGCCCCTGTAGAACCGACTGATGGAGATACTAGTGACTCAGATGAATTTTACTTACAGTTACAGGAGCAAATAGACAAGGTCCCAGGTAGAAATATGATGTTATTACTGGGAGATTTTAACGCCCAGGTTGGTAGAAATAAGGATAGATGGTATCCCAGCTTAGGTAAATTTGGTGTAGGAAAAGAAAACGGCAATGGATACAGACTTTTGCAATTTTGTAGGTATAACAATCTAGTTATAACCAATACGGTGTTTGGTCATAAAATGGCTCATAAGCTAACATGGTATTCACGTGATGGTAAGACAGCAAACCTTATTGATTATGTTATAGTAAACCGAAGACTGGCAGGATCAATACAAGATACTAGGGTATATAGGAGTGCTGTTATTGATGTTAAAAGTAAAGATCACCATCTAGTAGTGTCAAGGGTTAATTTAAAGCTGAAATATCGGAAGGGTAATTACCTCCCGGGAAGTTATGATGTTAGTAGACTCCAGGATGAGAATTTGAGAGAAACTTTCCAGGAACAGTTGAATACTAAACTTGAGAGTTTAAAATTTGATAATGTGGAAGATGGTTGGAATAATTTTAGAAAAATAATTTGTGAAGTTGCTGAAGGTGTATTAGGGAAGAAAGCTAGAACTGCAGCTAAGAATATTAGTGAAAAAGCTTTATGTTTAATAGAAAGGAGAAAGGACTTGTACAAGAATTATCTGAGTGATAGATCGCATGAAAACAAAAGAAATGTAAGGAAAGTGGAGAAAGCATTGAAATATGAACTAAGGAGGTGTGAAGTGGAGGCCATGGATAAAATTGCCGAGGATTTAGAAGATGCAGCTAGACGGCATAATAGTAAAATATTGTACTGGCACGTTAACAAATTGAGAGGTAGTAGTCAATCCGGACTTGTCCCAGTTAAAGATAGGAATGGGGTGGCAATTAGCGATAAGGAAAAAGCTGAAGCGAGATGGGCCGAACATTTTGAGAACTTGCTTAACCGAGATAGAGTTGCAGGAAAAAATATAGAGGAAAATGAAAAAGTTTGTGATACCTTGGATGTGAAGGAAGATTTGTTTTGTGAGGAGGAATTAGCAACAGTACTAAAAGGATTAAAGAATAATAAAGCTCCAGGTGCTGATAGGGTAGTAAATGAGTTTCTTAAATATGGTGGCTCTGAGGTTAGAAATAAGTTATTGAAGATTATGAATATGATTTTTGAAAAAGGGGAAGTACCTAACGATTTTAGGAAAACCTTAATTAAGCCACTTTATAAGAAAGGTGATAAAAGTGAGTGTGGTAATTATCGAGGCATTAGTCTGGTCTCTGTAGGTAGCAAATTGCTTAGTAATATGATACTTTTTAGACTGAGAGATGCTGTAGACAAAGTTTTAAGAGAAGAGCAGTGCGGTTTTAGAAAAGGTGGAGGATGTGTTGACCAAATTTTCACTCTTAAGTTAATAATTGAGAAGTGCCTAAGTTTTCAAACACCTTTGGTCCTCAGTTTTATAGATTATGAGCAAGCGTTCGATTCTGTTGATAGAGGAGCTTTAGTAAAGGTTTTATCCTTGTATGGTATACCAGACAAATACATTAAAGTAATTAGTGCTATGTACGAGAATAACACTGCTGCGGTTAAAGTAGGAAATGAGGTTAGCAGCTGGTTTTGTATTAAATCAGGAGTTAAGCAGGGTTGTGTTCTATCCCCCTTTATATGGATTATTTTGATGGACTTTGTTTTAAGGAGCACAGGAAAGGCAATGGGAGACCACGGAATCAAATGGGGAGGAAAAAGTCTCCTAGACTTGGATTATGCTGATGATTTAAGCATCCTAGATGAAAGTGTGAGCAAAATGAATGAAGTTAGGAAGACTAAGTCACTAAGGCTAGGAATAAGTGAAGATGAAAAGGTGACGTTGGGTAATGAAAATATTGATCAGGTGGGCAGCTTCACTTACCTTGGTAGTATTATTAGTAAAGATGGTGGGAGCAGTGAAGATGTTAAAAATAGAATAGCCAAGGCTCAG
This sequence comes from Artemia sinica, assembly GCA_027921565.1. NCBI lineage: Eukaryota > Metazoa > Arthropoda > Branchiopoda > Anostraca > Artemiidae > Artemia > Artemia sinica. Next base: position 60,914,618 of record CM051259.1, read on the forward strand.
GGTGTTTTTTCACAGTTAAAAAAAGTCTGGAAGAATAGGAAGATAAGTCTGCAAACCAAGATTAGAATCTTAGAAGCTACAGTGATGACAGTGGTCAAATATGGCTCTGAAGCATGGACGCTTCGAAAAGCGGATGAAGATTTGCTAGATGTTTTCCAGAGAAATTGCTTAAGGATTGTTCTGTGTACCCGGCTGACTGACCGTATTTCAAACAATAGGCTATACGAAAAATGTGGTTCAATACCGCTTTCTAGGTCTATAATGAAAGAAAGGTTGAGGTGGTTAGGGCATGTTGTGCGGATGAAGGATGACAGATTGCCAAAGATTGTTCTTTTCGGCCAACCATCTAGGGCTAAACGGAAAGCAGGTCGTCCCCGTCTGGGGTGGGAGGACGTCATAAAGAAAGATTTAAAGGAAATGGGAACTTCGTGGGCGGGTGTAAAAAGGGAGGCTTTGAATAGATTGGGGTGGAGGAGGAGCGTGCGTAGCTGTGTTGGCCTCAGGCGGCTTGGTGCTGCGATGAGTTGTTAGTAGTAGTAGAAGTAGTAACACTCTAGTTTTGCCTGTATAATAAGGATTTATGAGGTTTCGAAGTATTATGATTTATTTATTTATTTTTATTATTTCCCAGAGCAACTCCACTTAGGAGAAGTGGTCATACAAACTTCAGAGCGGGTTCATTCGAATAGAAACTGAGAGTTCGTGTGCCTTTTTTAAGAGTCAAAAGCGATCGAAGGGCAAACTAACATCCCTTCCACGCCCTTTCTTCCCAGAAGACCAAATTTTGACCAAAATTTTGAGACAGCCATTTTGCTCAAAATAGTCAAAGGTCAAATAACAACACCTCTGGGGTTGACAACCCCCTTAACACCTCAGGGCAAAGACTATAAGCTATGCAAGTTACCCATTGTTAACATTTAAGGTTTTTGTGTTGGATAAATTGGGTAGGATGGACCCTGGGCCGTCAGGAACACTTAGGATATTAAGGTTTTATACATCAATTATTTAGTTTAATTTATTAGTTCTTTCTAAAGTTGTTCAAGACGAATATAGTTTCACTAAAAACAAGAGTTTGGATACTGCCCCCTTCCTTAACTGTAAATAAGAACCAAAAGCCTACTCCGTCTTTAGGGCTTAACTGAAAACGAATTATATCACAAATATTTTCTTTTCCAGTTCTTACAGAATTGAAAATAAAAATAAAATTACACTGAAAAAAATTCTTTAACTGATGGATCTTTCAACAATTAATATCATTATACATCAAATATTCAATTTGACGTTGTTTATACTTCCCAAGACTGTTCAAGACGCATATAGTTTTCAGTAAAGTGCCAATGACGCAGTAGGTATTAGACTTTTACAAAGAGAGAAGAGGGCGATGCCCAAACTCTTGTTTGTAGTGATTTTTGTTCATTTTAAGCTTGATTTGCATATTCAATTTAAGTTTCACTCGTTTTAATATTTATTTATTCATTAACATTAATAGCTATTGTATGTTTGTTTGCATTGATTGTTTATTTAATTTCTGTTCGTGTCGGGTTTCATTTATACTTCAACAACAGTAGAGATGCCATAATATCTCCGATCAGAACCACGTGGTTTATGGTTTTTGTCAGTGAGAATTTGAAAAACAGGAATTTTGTCACATTTATGGATGGTTTTATGGACTTTCTCAGTGAGAATGAAAAAAACAGGAATTTTCTCACATTTATGGTTGTTTTCATGGATGGTTATGTGTGTTGATTATTTGATGGTTTTATGGATTTTGTCAGTGAGAATGGAAAAACAGGAACTTTGTCACTCCCTTCTTGTTGTTGTTCAAGCCAGATGTTATGAGTTTCCGGGAGATCGCGTGTTTCCAATATTTCTTTTTCAAGCCAGATGTTATGAGTTTCCGGGAAACAGTATTTGTTATTGTTGTTCAAGCCAAATGCTATGAGTTTCTGGGGAACACCTGTGCTGTCAGTCATTAATCAAATTGTTTCCAGGGAATGTCTGACAGATGACGTCAAGTTTATTAATGTCTGGAGTTCTTCCAGAAGAATCGTTTCCGAGCAAATGTTTTGATCTTAGCGCGCGAAAAGGTTTCCAAATAATTGAAATAAGCCAGCGCAGGGATGCCAAACAAAAGGAACATGCCAAAATTCCGTTTGGGGATAATTTTGGCAAAACCGTTTTAGCTATTTTATGGAACTATTTCGACAAAACAGTTAGAGACATTATAAAATATGATTTTTGAAGAGATTTTAGAAGAGAATTTAATGGTGAAACTCTGTGGTCGTTATAATACACAAGTTCCATTTGAACAGTGTTGTGAGATCCCACTACCCCAACCCCAAAGAGCTCCAATCCCCCTAACCCAAACCCAAAGGGTTCCAATCCCCCTACCTCAACCCCGAAGGAAGCCCCAGTCCTCAAGGGTCCCCCCAAGCTCCCAAAAGGCCCCCACACCCCCAAAGGCTCTCCCCGGGCCCCCCAAAGGCCCTCCCCCGGTCCCCAAAGGTCCACCGGGCTCCCAAAGGACCATTCGACCCTCAAGGGTCCCCCCAGACCCCAAAGGCCCTCCCCCAGTCCCCAAAGGTCCCCCGGACCCCCAAAGGCCCTCCCCGATCCTCAAAGGCCCCCCCAGACACCCAAAAGGCCCCCCCGAACCCCCAAAAACCCTCCCCCGGTCCCCAAAGGTCCACCGGGCTCCCAAAGGGCCCCCGGACCCCAAAGACTCCTGAGCCCCACATTATAATACTTTTTTAAGGCTTTATTATTTCTTTTAAGAACAAATTATTATTTTAGGGAATTATTTCGGCGAAACAGTTAGAGACATTTTAAAGGGGAATTAATTTGGAGTTCTAACAAGAGAATCGTTTCCGAGGCAAAGTTTAGATCTTAGCGATGAATTGTTTTAGCGCGGGAATCAGGTTTCCAAATAATTGAAATGTGCCAGCCCAGGGATGCCAAACAAAAGGAACACGCTGAATTACGTTTAGGGATTATTTGGGCGAAACCCTTTTAGCCATTTTATGGAATTATTTCGACGAAACAGTTAGAGACGTTATAAAATATGATTCTTGAAGAGATTTTAGAAGAGAATTTAATGGTGAAACTCTGTGGTCGTTATAATACACAAGTTCCATTTGAACAGTGTTGTGAGATCCTCTACCACAACCCCAAAGGTCTCCGATCCCCCTACCCCAACCCCAAAGGGTTCCAATCCCTCTACCCCAACCCCAAAGGTCCGACGGGCTCCCAAAGGACCAATCGGCCCTCAAGTGCCGCCCAGACCCCTAAACACCCTCCCCAGGCTTCCAAAGGCCCTCCCTCGGTCCACAAACGTCCCCCGGGCTTCCAAAACACCAATCGGTGCTCAAGGGCCCCCTCAGACCCCCAAACGCCCTCCCTGGGCCCCAAAGGCCCTCCCCTGGTCCCCAAAGGTCCCCTGGGCTCCCAAAAGACCAATCGGCCCTCAAGTGCCGCCCAGACCCCCAAAGGTCCACCGGGCTTCCAAAGGCCCTCCCCCGGTCCCCAAAGGTCCACTGGGCTCCCAAAGGACCAATCGGTGCTCAAGGACCCCCTCAGACCCCCAAACGCCCTCCCTGGGCCCCAAAGGCCCTCACCCGGTCCCCAAAGGTCCCCTGGGCTCCCAAAAGACCAATCGGCCCTCAAGTGCCACCCAGACCCCTAAACACCCTCCCCAGGCTCCCAAAGGCCCTCCCCGGTCCCCAAAGGTCCCCGGGCTCCCAAAAGACCAATCGGTGCTCAAGGGCCCCCGGATCCCCAAAGACCTCCCCGGCCCCCCCCCCCAAGAGTCCCCTCTCCATTTTTTTAATACTTTTTTATGGCTTTATTATATCTTTTCTGAACAAGTTCCTTTCATAATTTCATCCCTAAACCCATTTTCCAACCTCAAAGAGTCCCCTCCCCATTTCGTAAATACTTTCTTGAATTTTTTAACATGTTTTTTTTTTTTTACTTTTTTGCGGATCTTGAAATGACATGAACACAAAAAAAACTCACACACACACACACGCACAAAAACTTACACACACACACAAAACTTACACACACACACGAAAACTTACACACACACGCCAAAACTTACACACACAAAAACTTACACACACACACACAAACAAACTTACACACACACAAAAAAACTTACACACACAAAAACTTACACACACACACAAACTTACACACACACACAAAAAACTTACACCCACAAAAAAGCTTACACACACAAAAACTTACACACACACACAAAAACTTGCACCCAAATGCAAATACTTACATGCACACAAAAACTTACATGCACACAAAAACTTACACACACACAAAAACTTACACACACGCACAAAAACTTACACACACACACACACAAAAACTTACACACACACATGAAAACTTACACACACACACGAAAACTTACACACACACGCCAAAACTTACACACACACAAAAACTTACACACATACACACACACAAAAACTTACACACACACACACACAAAACTTACACCCACACGCAAAAACTTACATGCACACAAAAACTTACATGCACACAAAAACTTACACACACACAAAAACTTACACACACACACACACACACAAAAACTTACACACACGCACAAAAACTTACACACACACACACACACACAAAAACTTACACACACACGCGAAAACTTACACACACACACACGAAAACTTACACACACACACACACGCCAAAACTTACACACACACAAAAACTTACACAAACACACACACACACACACACACACAAACTTACATATGCACACGAAAACTTACATGCACACAAAAACTTACACCCACACGCAAAAACTTACATGCACACAAAAACTTACATACACACAAAACTTACACACACACAAAAACTTACACACACACACACAAAAACTTACACACACACACACACACAAAAACTTACACACACGCACAAAAACTCACACACACACACACGAAAACTTACACACACACACACACGAAAATTTACACACACACGCCAAAACTTACACACACACAAAAACTTACACCCACACGCAAAAACTCACATGCACACAAAAACTTACATGCACACAAAAACTTACACACACACAAAAACTTACACACACGCACAAAAACTTACACACACACACATACACACAAAAACTTACACACACACGCGAAAACTTACACACACACACGAAAACTTACACACACACACGCCAAAACTTACACGCACACAAAAACTTACACACACACACACACACACACACAAACTTACATATGCACACGAAAACTTACATGCACACAAAAACTTACACCCACACGCAAAAACTTACATGCACACAAAAACTTACATGCACACAAAAACTTACACACACACAAAAACTTACACACACACACACACAAAAACTTACACACACACACACACAAAAACTTACACACACGCACAAAAACTCACACACACACACACAAAAACTTACACACACACACGAAAACTTACACACACACACAAAAACTTACACACACATGCCAAAACTTACACACACACAAAAACTCACACACACACACACACACACACACACACACACACACAAACTTACACATGCACACGAAAACTTACATGCACACAAAAACTTACATGCACACAAAAACTTACACACACACACATTTAGACAAAAAATTACGATATTTATGCACAGTTATGTTTAAGCAATAAATATCTTAAGCCCCAACCGTTTTTATTCTTTAGAATAGTCCATCGCCACGAAAATTATACTTTCAGATTCAACATGTCAGGGAACAAACTTTCAGGTTCAGCATGTAAGAGAACCCTAAATGCTCATCCCAAAAAAAAGGTAAGTTAACCCTTAAACGCTCAAAGAATTTCTCTGAAATTACACTTTCAGGTTCAGCATGTAAGAGAACCCTAAATGCTCATCCCAAAAAAGGTAAGTTAACCCTAAACACTTAAAGAATTTTGTCACAAAAACTTACACACACACACACACACACACACACACACACACAAACTCACACACACACACACACACGCAAAACTTACACCCACACACAAAAGCCTACACACACAAAAACTTACACACACACACACACAAAACTTACACCCACACGCAAAAACTTACATGCACACAAAAACATACATGCACACAAAAACTTACACACACACAAAAAATTACACACACACACACACACAAAAACTTACACACACGCACAAAAACTTAACACACACACACACACACACACAAAAAAAAACTTACACACACACGCGAAAACTTACACACACACACGAAAACTCACACACACACGCCAAAACTTACACACACACAAAAACTTACACACACACACACACACACACAAACTTACACACACACACACACACACGCAAAACTTACACCCACACACAAAAGCCTACACACACAAAAACTTACACACACACACAAAACTTACACCCACACGCAAAAACTTACATGCACACAAAAACTTACATGCACACAAAAACTTACACACCCACAAAAACTTACACACACACACACACAAAAACTTACACACACGCACAAAAACTTAACACACACACACACACACACACACACAAAAACTCACACACACACGCGAAAACTTACACACACACACGAAAACTTACACACGCACACAAAAACTTACATGCACACAAAAACTTACACACACACAAAAACTTACACACACACACACACACACAAAAACTTACACACACGCACAAAAACTTAACACACACACACAAAAACTCACACACTCACACACGAAAACTTACTCACACACACGAAAACTTACACACACACGTCAAAACTTACACACACACAAAAACTTACACACACACACACAAAAACTTACACAAACACACAAAAACTTACATGCACACAAAAACTTACATGTACACAAAAACTTACACACACACGAAAACTTACACACACACGCCAAAACTTACACACACACAAAAACTTACACACACACACACACACAAAAACTTACACATGCACACGAAAACAGTAGTGTTTTGTCATGGGTTACCTTGTCACAGTTACATTCTCTTGATTTTTCAAAGTTCATTTTGGATTTCATTCCCTGAAATGCAATAGTTGGAATATTTCAGTAGCGTTTTGCCATGGTTTACCATGTCACAGTTACATTCTCTTGATTTTTCAAAGTTCATTTTGGATTTCTTTCGTTGAAATGCAAGAGTTGGAATATTTCAGTAGTGTTTTGTTATGGTTTACCTTCTCACACTTACATTTTCTTGATTTTCCAAAGTTCATTTTGGATTTCTTTCATTGAAATGCAAGAGTTGGGATATTTTAGTAGTGTTTTGTCGTGGTTTACTTTGTCACACTTACATTCTATAGATTTTTCAAAGTTCATTTTAGATTTCGTTCATTGAAATGCAAGAGTTGGAATATTTCAGTAGTGTTTTGTTATGGTTTACCTTATCACAGTTACATTCTCTTGATTTTTCAAAGTTTATTTTGGATTTCTTTCATTGAAATGCAAGAGTTGGAATATTTCAGTAGTGTTTTATCGTGGTTTACCTTGTCACAGTTACATTCTCTTGATTTTTCAAAGTTCATTTTGGATTTATCTCATTGAAATGCAAGAGTTGAATTATTTCAGTGGTATTTTGTCGTGCTTTACCTTGTCACGGTTACATTCTCTTGATTTTCCAAAGTTCATTTTGGATTTTTTTCGTTGAAATGCAAGAGTTGGAATATTTCAGTAGTGTTTTGTCATGGTTTACCTTGTCACAGTTACATTCTATTGATTTTTCAAAGTTCATTTTGAATTTCTTTCATTGAAATGCAAGAGTTGGATTATTTCAGTAGTGTTTTTTCGTGGTTTACCTTGTCAGAGTTACATTCTCTTGATTTTTCAAAGTTCATTTTGAGTTTCTTTCATTGAAATGCAAGAGTTGGAATATTTCAGTAGTGTTTTGTCGTGGTTTACCTTGTCGCAGTTACATTTTCTTGATTTTTCAAAGTTCATTTTGACTTTCTTTCATTGAAATGCAAGAGTTGGATTATTTCAGTAGTGTTTTGTAGTGGTTTACCTTGTCACAGTTACATTTTCTTGATTTTTCAATGTTCATTATGGTTTTCTTTCATTGAAATGCAAGAGTTGGAATATTTCAGTAGTGTTTTGTCATGGTTTACCTTGTCACAGTTACATTCCCTTGATTTTTTCAAAGTTCATTTTGGATTTCTCTAGTTGAAATGCAAGAGTTGGAATATTTCAGAAGCGTTTTGTGGTGGCTTACCTTGTCACAGTTATATTCTATTGATTTTTCAAAGTTCATTTTGAATTTCTTTTATTGAAATGAAAGAGTGGGATTATTTCAGTAGTATTTTGTCGTAGTTTACCATGTCACAGTTACATTCCCTTGATTTTTCAAAGTTCATTTGGATTTCTTTCATTGAACTGCAAGAGTTGGAATATTTCAGTAGTGTTTTGTTGTGGTTTACTTTGTCATACTTACATTCTCACGATTTTTCAAAGTTCATTTTGGTTATCTTTCATTGAAATGCAAGAGTCGGAATATTTCAGTAGTGTTTTGTCGTGGTTTACCTTGTTAAAGTTACATTCTCTTAATTTTTCAAAGTACATCTTGGATTTCTTTTGTTGAAATGCAAGAGTTGGAATATTTCAGTAGTGTTTTGTCATGGTTTACCTTGTCACAGTTACATTCTCTTGATTTTTCAAAGTTCATTATGGATTTCTTTTTTGAAATATGTTTTGTCGTGCTTTACCTTGACACAGTTAAATTTCTTGATTTTTGTTAGGCTAGGTTAGGTTAGGTTAGATCAAGTTAGGTTAGGTTAAGTTAGGTTAGGTTAGGTTAGCCTACGTACGCGCGCGTATGTAGGCTAACCTAACCTAACCTAACTTAACCTAACCTAACTTGATCTAACCTAACCTAACCTAGCCTAACAAAAATCAAGAAATTTAACTGTGTCAAGGTAAAGCACGACAAAACATATTTCAAAAAAGAAATCCATAATGAACTTTGAAAAATCAAGAGAATGTAACTGTGACAAGGTAAACCATGACAAAACACTACTGAAATATTCCAACTCTTGCATTTCAACAAAAGAAATCCAAGATGTACTTTGAAAAATTAAGAGAATGTAACTTTAACAAGGTAAACCACGACAAAACACTACTGAAATATTCCGACTCTTGCATTTCAATGAAAGATAACCAAAATGAACTTTGATTAATCGTGAGAATGTAAGTATGACAAAGTAAACCACAACAAAACACTACTGAAATATTCCAACTCTTGCAGTTCAATGAAAGAAATCCAAATGAACTTTGAAAAATCAAGGGAATGTAACTGTGACATGGTAAACTACGACAAAATACTACTGAAATAATCCCAA
>CM051259.1:60929041-60991541 GCA_027921565.1 Artemia sinica
CCGGGGGAGGGCCTTTGGGGCCCAGGGAGGGCGTTTGGGGGTCTGAGGGGGCCCTTGAGCACCGATTGGTGTTTTGGGAGCCCGGGGGACGTTTGTGGACCGAGGGAGGGCCTTTGGAAGCCTGGGGAGGGTGTTTAGGGGTCTGGGCGGCACTTGAGGGCCGATTGGTCCTTTGGGAGCCCGTCGGACCTTTGGGGTTGGGGTAGAGGGATCGGAACCCTTTGGGGTTGGGGTAGGGGGATCGGAGACCTTTGGGGTTGTGGTAGAGGATCTCACAACACTGTTCAAATGGAACTTGTGTATTATAACGACCACAGAGTTTCACCATTAAATTCTCTTCTAAAATCTCTTCAAGAATCATATTTTATAACGTCTCTAACTGTTTCGTCGAAATAATTCCATAAAATGGCTAAAAGGGTTTCGCCCAAATAATCCCTAAACGTAATTCAGCGTGTTCCTTTTGTTTGGCATCCCTGGGCTGGCACATTTCAATTATTTGGAAACCTGATTCCCGCGCTAAAACAATTCATCGCTAAGATCTAAACTTTGCCTCGGAAACGATTCTCTTGTTAGAACTCCAAATTAATTCCCCTTTAAAATGTCTCTAACTGTTTCGCCGAAATAATTCCCTAAAATAATAATTTGTTCTGAAAAGATATAATAAAGCCTTAAAAAGTATTATAATGTGGGGCTCAGGAGTCTTTGGGGGTCCGGGGGCCCTTTGGGAGCCCGGTGGACCTTTGGAGACCGGGGGAGGGTTTTTGGGGTTCGGGGGGGGCCTTTTGGGTGTCTGGGGGGGCCTTTGAGGATCGGGGAGGGCCTTTGGGGGTCCGGGGGACCTTTGGGGACTGGGGGAGGGCCTTTGGGGGTCTGGGGGGACCCTTGAGGGTCGAATGGTCCTTTGGGAGCCCGGTGGACCTTTGGGGACCGGGGGAGGGCCTTTGGGGGGCCCGGGGAGAGCCTTTGGGGGTGTGGGGGCCTTTTGGGAGCTTGGGGGGACCCTTGAGGACTGGGGCTTCCTTCGGGGTTGAGGTAGGGGGATTGGAACCCTTTGGGTTTGGGTTAGGGGGATTGGAGCTCTTTGGGGTTGGGGTAGTGGGATCTCACAACACTGTTCAAATGGAACTTGTGTATTATAACGACCACAGAGTTTCACCATTAAATTCTCTTCTAAAATCTCTTCAAAAATCATATTTTATAATGTCTCTAACTGTTTCATCGAAATAGTTCCATAAAATAGCTAAAACGGTTTTGCCAAAATTATCCCCAAACGGAATTTCGGCATGTTCCTTTTGTTTGGCATCCCTGCGCTGGCTTATTTCAATTATTTGGAAACCTTTTCGCGCGCTAAGATCAAAACATTTGCTCGGAAACGATTCTTCTGGAAGAACTCCAGACATTAATAAACTTGACGTCATCTGTCAGACATTCCCTGGAAACAATTTGATTAATGACTGACAGCACAGGTGTTCCCCAGAAACTCATAGCATTTGGCTTGAACAACAACAACAAATACTGTTTCCCGGAAACTCATAACATCTGGCTTGAAAAAGAAATATTGGAAACACGCGATCTCCCGGAAACTCATAACATCTGGCTTGAACAACAACAAGAAGGGAGTGACAAAGTTCCTGTTTTTCCATTCTCACTGACAAAATCCATAAAACCATCAAATAATCAACACACATAACCATCCATGAAAACAACCATAAATGTGAGAAAATTCCTGTTTTTTCATTCTCACTGAGAAAGTCCATAAAACCATCCATAAATGTGACAAAATTCCTGTTTTTTCATTCTCACTGACAAAAACCATAAACCACGTGGTTCTGATCGGAGATATTATGGCATCTCTACTAACAACAAAATAGCAGAAGAAGATTTGCTAGATGTTTTCCAGAGAAATTGCTTAAGGATTGCTCTGGGTACCCGGCTGACAATAAGCTATACGAAAAATGTGGTTCAATACCGCTCTATATGACTCTAATGAAAGAAAGGTTGAGGTGGCTAGGGCGCGTTGGGCGGATGAAGGATGACAGATTGCCAAAGAGTGTTCTTTTCGGCCAACCGTCTAGGCCAAACGGAATTCAGGTCGTCCTCGCTTGGAGTGGGAGGACTTCATAAAGAAAGATTTAAAGGAAATGGGAACTTCATGGGCGGGTGTAAAAAGGGAGGCTTTGAATAGATTGTGGTGGAGGAGGAGCGTGCGTAGCTGTGTTGGCATCAGGCGGCTTGGTGCTGTGGTGAGTTTTTAGTAGTAGTAGTAGTAGTAGTAAGGGTATAAAGGTAAAATTTTCAGAGAATACATCTGAAAATTTCTGTTGTACGGATGACAACCTGCCATCCGTATGCAGGTTGTCAAAAGCGCATATCAGTAATATCTTAGGAACAGTTTCATGCTTGAAATTAAAACTTACAACGCTTGTTGTGGGGGATGGTGAAATAACCAAAAGATAATATTTGCATCATAGTATTAGTGCTTCTAATCCTACATTTTGGAGATTTGGGTTAACAAATAAACTTTCAAATGGGGATACATCCATTTATTTAGACAGTGCAAAACAGGTACAGAAGTCCAGATATTTCGGTCACATATACAGCGACTGTCTTCAGTAGAAATACTAGAACAGTATTTAGACAGTGTGATCTAAGAAAACAACACCTAATTTAAAGGTGTTATGTCGAGATTAGGGTTGTTTTCATTCAAACAGGGTTAGTCTTTAAGGGTGGAAAAATACTTTGTACGAGAAGAGAAGAACACATATATGTCGTCAAGGATGTTAAAAAGCTCGACTATAAAAAGGAGATGAATTGCAACTATGTTCTATAACAATGTTTTGTCCGTGGACCTGGCAGTAATTATAAGGCATACAGTATCAAGAGGTTCAGATATATTCTGCTGGGCTCCATTAAGTATACCAGACATTGCACTTGCATAGTCATAAGACTGCAAAGCTAGCTTATCAAGAAGAATTCGTCTGCTTGACAATGTTCCCATTATATTTTCTGCCGTACCCTGCTTAGTTTCGTCATTAGCCTCTTTAACATGTAATAGCCTCTTTCTCTGTGTCCCTTCCGAGCTGGTATTGCAGTTACGACCGCAAGCTTATCAGAAAGTGAAGTATCGGGTATTGTATTCGCCATTACAGACTAAAATTCGGAAACCAAGAATTCCCCGATGATCTTCTCCCTGTTTTTTGCTGAAAGAAAGTCAATTAACTTGTTCTGAGGAATTTTGCGTGAATAGATACATTTTTATGGTTATATCGGGGAGCAAGAGCTGCCAAATATCTTGCTAAAAGTTGAACAATTTGAACAAATTTTCCATTTTTTTTCCACAGTTCTCCTAAAGCCAACACTGTTTTTTGAATTGGTTGCTCCTGGGACAACTATAGAAAAGGAAACACATGAAGCAGAAGGCAGCACCTTTCTCGATATTGTATTCTAAAAACGGGTAATCCTCACACCGTCCCGGATGAAAGCGCCACTCTTTCAATTTTTTATACTGAAGGATCAACTGGGAATAGTCTCAGCTTTGGTTGATTAGGACCACTTAAGATAAGGTACTACCTTTAGTTTTCGCTAGAGATTGGTTTTCTTATTCCTCGACCTTTGTAAAGTATACTTTCAAAATCCTCATTACAACTTTGGACAACAACTCCACTAATTGTTGAAATATTAAGAAATTCTTCAGTGCAATTGACTGTTAACTCTTTGCATAGGTCAAACACAGAACATAATGTAGATTGTATTTCACCAACGTATCTTTTAAATTCAATGTAAAATTTTCCCAGACACTCTTAACAATGTTACTGGAACCAGCAACAAATAATGTAATGTATTCCAGCTTAGTAACACATGAAAAAATACCTTATTGGGGCTTTTATCGGAAACACCTTCCCCCCCTATATTGACCCCTTCTCGTCATTTGTGTTTATCAATGGCATGACATCAAAAATTGCCGTTAAGAGCCGGAGGCAAACATTTAGAATATTTTCTTATCTAACTTCTGTTCGTTATAACTTTTAACGCTGCTCTTTACTTTCATCTCAGGCAAAAACTTACCTCCCGACTGGAATTAGGTATCCCAGCGTCTTCAAACGCACTCTTGTCCTGGGGAAAAAATATCTGGGTACAGAGCCAAATCTTACTTGTTCTTTTCAAGTGTTGTATCCATCTTAACCTCGTATTGTAATCGAGTTTTTTCACTGCCCCGTATGCACTTGCTTTGAAAGGCTCTCGTGGGGTTCTTTTCTTTGAACTCTAATTAATTTTCCATTGTGCTCAAAATTTGTTTGCCTTTTTTCCATTCGTAGTCAAAGTTTGATCTTGTCAGGCTTCAGTTGAAAATTCCCATACTACTGAACAGTCAAACAGAAATAAATCAAATACAAACACTAACCGATTTTGAAGGCAAGTTGTTAAGCTACCAGTCCAGTCCCTTTAAACCTGGTTTAATTCAAAAGACTGTATGGAAATCCAAAATTACTAAAAATAAGAATTAAACGATAAAATGAAACGCCTCTTTGCTATTTACATGTAAATTCGGTTTTCGGTATCTACGACTGAAGCTAAATAGTGCTAAAATCAACCATTTCTCCACTGATAAGTCTGAAAATCCCAAAGTCTTTTCATAAGAAGGAAAACACAAGGTGGACTGTCCCTGACTGAATTGAGCGCCCAAGAACTGGATAAGGCCAAAATAAACGACTTAAATGACTTCACAAAAAGTAGCGCTAGATGTGAACGATCTGACAAAAACAAATCATGTGCGACCATAAGCAGGTTTTTAAAGCACGTGTTATTACCAGGTTTAATTTAAAAAAAACTCTGTTTAAAAGCGAAATTAAAAACTAAATTTAAACGCTAAAATAAAATGATACTATTCTTTTTACATGCGAATTCAGTTTTTGGTATTTATGTCTGAAGCCGAGTTTTGTCAAAATCAGCCATTCCTCTACCGCGAAGTTTGAAAATGCAAGTGTTTCTAGGAGAAGGAAATACAACTTAGACTGTCTCAGGATTGAGAACCTGGGACCTCATTGAGGTTAAAATAAACTACTTATATGACTTTTCAAAAGCTATGGAGATGAGTCACCCCCTCACCCCCTTCCCCCACGGAAACTCCTCCCATGCAACCACCATCCCTCCACCAGGAAAATTCCCCTTGAAAAACTCCCCTTGAAAAGCCCTTCCCCCGGGGACTATGGGGCTCAAGTCATCCTCAAGGACTTATTTATTACCTTTTTTGACTGTCTTGAAAAAATGGCTATCTCAAGCTTTGATTGGGCGACTTTGGGAAAAATTAGCGTGGGAGGGGGGCTAGATACCCTCCAACATTTTTGGTCGCTTAAAAAGGGCACTAAAACTTTTTATTTCCGATCAAATAAGCCCTCTCTGGATCTTCTACGATCACTGGTTCGATGTGATCATCCCTGGAAAAATAAATATAACAAAACAAACACGCATCCATGATCTTGATCCATGAAAAATGCAAAGTTCCACATTTTTGTACATAGGAGCTAGAAATGGACCTTAGAGTGAATTAATAAGGACAAAAAGGATATTTAACTAATAAATAGGGTAAGAGGTCCAGCAATGAGTCTAGAAAAAAAATTACAAAAAGGGCATTTATTTGATAATTAGGACCAGAGGCCCAACAATAAGCATCTTGGCAAGTAATTGATGTCATCTAGGAGAAATAAGTGCCCTAGTACAGGCCCCTGTAGGGAAGAACGCATCCAGGATTTTGTTGTGGGGGGGGGGGTATAACAAAATTTAAAAACATATCATAAATTTATATGAATTTTTGTTGCGTTTTCACGAGTCGGACATAAACTTCATGGGGTTGAAACCCCTTACCTCCTCCTCCTGGATCAAGAGAACTAGGTCCTGATATATGACCATATTCCTCCGCATGAACTTGTTGGCCTTGTAAGTAAGACTTCAATTCCCACCCTATTGAATGTTTTTTCAGTCTATATTTTAACAGTTCACGCTGTTTTGTTTAGCCCAATATGTTTGAAAGTCTGATATACTTAAAATTTGATATACATACATATATGCAAGCTTTGTCGTTTTTTTCATTGCATTAAATACATGAATTATTCCCATTTCCATCAATATCTCCAAAGGTAAAAAATATTTAGCGATCCATTTAGTTTTCCTAACTTCTCACACTTCCACATAGCGGCTACCTTGCTAGTTGAGAATAAACTTTGCAATAGATCAGCGTATCCTGGCAACGCTTTGGAATAACATAATAAAAAAAAAAAATTGAAAGACAATCTGACGCCATGGGCAAGATTAATGCTAAAATATTCTAGCAACACGAGATTGTATATTTTCTTAGCAGTGACTCCCAGAACGTCCATGCCAAATTATTTCAATGGGAAGGGATATGCCCCTGGAAGAAATCAAGTAGGACATGCACATAATGTATAAGCAATTTAGAGGAAGTTTTCATTATCTTGGAGAATAGGGAGAGGGGCCTACCCAACGCCCTTAAAAAACAATATGCAGTTTGAACATTGTGGTATATATTTGCCGCAACATCAAAAACAACAACAACATCAAATTCAAATCCCCATAATAACAAAGATAAGAGGTAACACCCTAGCGTTGCCTATATAATAAGGATTTATAAAGTTTCAAAGTATTATGCTTTATTTATTTGTTTCTATTATTTCCCAGAGCAACTCTACTTAGAAGTAGAGTTGGTTATATAAGTGGAAACTTCAGAGCGGGTTCATTCGATTAGAAACTGAGAGTTCTAGTTCCTTTTAAGAGTCAAAAGCGATCGAAGGGCAAACTAACACCCCTTCCGCGCCCTTTCTTCCCAGAAGACATCCGACCGAAAGTTTCAGACAGCCTCTGAATAGTCCAAAGTCAAATAACCACACCTCTGGAGTTGACAACCCCCTTAAAGCCCCAGGGCGAGGGCTATAAGCCATGCAAGTTACCCTCCCCCCTAGTTTGCAAATATATAGCCCAAATTTGTTTCTAAAGTAACGAAGAAACTAACAAAGAAACCGGTGTGTTCTCGAGTTTTACATATTGGGTGTCTACGTCTTGAAGTGAGAAAAGGCAAAGTATTTCGAAAGTATTCATAATTAGATCATATTGCAGATTCAAAGATGTATATATAATCAGGGAGAAGAAAGGAACAAGTGAAAATTTGAACGGGGGGTGGGGGTTAAATTCTACGGGCGACAGGGGCATACCTCCAACATTTTTAATTGGGAGAGGGGGCCAAGAGGGGTCCATATCCGGATAGTCAAGGGGCATGGGCTATATAATAATTTTGGCACTTGTTAATTATTCAGAACACACTCAAGAATGTTGATCTATAGATCTGTAAGAACCGGTTTCATATTTCATAGCCACAAGACTTATTTAGTTCGACAGAATGCATTGGACTAGGACATAGCCTAATTTGGGCTATATATTTGCGCAGTAGTGGGTGGGGGTAAAGTATTTGGAGAGTGTGAAGTTAGAAAACAATTCCTACTTCATAATATGCAGAATAATTTTAGCTAACACATTTTGCATGCAGACCCACTATACTTTACCCCCACTTCCCTAATATCAAATATAAAGCCCAAATTATTCAAGTCCAATGCATTCTGTCATCCGTTACTTTTCTTTGTGGTTATGAAACCGGTTTTCTCAGATTTTACATTCAGATCATACGTCTTGAGTGTGCCCTGAATAATTAGCAAATACCATAATTTGTTTCTCCAAATTATTGAGGTTGGGGCAACTGTCCCCATTGCCCCTTTCCCAAACGACGTCGCTGACAAACGGCTTTGTTATTACCCGGATTTAGAAAGGAGTATTTCTCATTTTCCTGTTTTACAATATTTAGTGTGTTTTTTCCATGGGGGTAGGGCCTCGTTCTCTGGCACACTCAGATGGCACCCTTCGAAGACTGTTTCTTAATTATGCGTATCTGTCGATGGGTCGCTCTCTCTCTCAGAAATCCTGCACACCAGGTGGCGGCTGCCAAGCGTGATGGAACTGTGTGGCACATGTGATGTTTTGAAATACACACCACGTGGCGAGAATAGGGCACTCCCTTGGTGCCTCTGCCATGAAATTTCAAAGATGGAAATTTTGAAAACATAGAATTTAGATAATAACATTTTTAGTGAAATGAATGTATTTTTAGAGTTTTGATAGTTTAGAGTGCGATAATATTTTTTTGAAATAACGCTTCGGAAGACGAAGTTTCTTCAAATA
This sequence comes from Artemia sinica, assembly GCA_027921565.1. Lineage (NCBI taxonomy): Eukaryota > Metazoa > Arthropoda > Branchiopoda > Anostraca > Artemiidae > Artemia > Artemia sinica. The sequence goes on from CM051259.1 coordinate 60,937,283, forward strand.
TGAACAAATAAGATGCAAAGCTGATGTTAGAAACGAGAAGATTGATCAAGTGCGTAGTTTCGTTTGGCTAGGCAAAAGTTTAGTAAGATTCATAAATGTAGATAAGATGTAAAATGTAAAATGGCCACGTTGTAGGGTGTTGTTCTGCATTTGAAAAAGGTTTGGAAGGATAAAAAGACAAGTTTTCGAACTAAGATTAGAATATTAGAATCTATGGCAACGACAGTGGTCAAGCACGGCTTTGATACGTAAGGGCTTTGAAAGGTTCTCGAAGATATGCTTGATGCTCTCCATGGGAATTGTCTAAGGATAACTTCAGTTACTGGGTTCGATGACCGAATATCAAACAAAGGGTTCTACAAAAATGTGGTTATATCCCACTTTCTAGGGCTATAATTAAATAAAGGATAAAAAGGTTAGGTAGATTTTTACTGTTGAACAATTGATAGTCTGGCGAAACTCAGCCCGTTTGTCAATGCGTCTGGGGCCAGACAAAAGGAGAACAGCCTAAACTAGAGTGAAACTAGGTCGAAAGAAGGGAGGAATAAAAACTTCGTGAGAGGGAGTACAGAGGGGAGCTCTGAAAAGAACAGACTGGAGGAGGAGTTTAAACAAGTTAAGAGGCCGTTGTGATTAATTATGACAAAAAAAGAGAGAAAATATAGGACAGCGAAAAAAAAAAACGAAGAAAATTCTGCGTTATAAAATAAAGTGCTTTATTGATATCTGGAACCAATTATAGATTTAAAGTCCTTCAAGCTGATTTGAAAACAATGCACAAATTCAAAATTCCAAAGAAGAAAAGTGAAAGAGAAATTATATTAAAATATCATTCAGTATTTCTTTATAATTTTTTGTATATTTACCTAAACGTTCATGATACAGAAAACTAAATTTTTTAATTCGCCAACTAATTTTATTGGCAGAAAAACCTCTTAAGATCAGTTTTTGGCTAAGCTTTTTACATCTATTTTAAAATCTGTGTTAATTACTGCAAGTTCTTGCATACCTAAATAATTGGCAATAATAAGCTGAATAAGTAATATTTGAATGTATATTACTTTCAAGGAATGGAAAATTAATTACTTCAAAATTAAAATCATCCGTTTTAGTATATATTTTACAAACCAATTTATTATTATCTGAAATATTAATATTTAAATCTAAGAATTGGTCACAGTGTCCTTTCCCATAGCTAGGCTCCAGAATTAACTCTTGTGGATAAATATTTTTTGAAATCTCAATAAACTTCGCGCAATTTATTACTGAGAGATCGTCCAGATATCTTTTATTATTTGAAAGGTTATATTTTACATTGCTTGGGCTATTTTTATTTATCATATATTCATATTCTAATTGACTTAAAAACAAGTCCGCTATAAATGGACTGGCATTCCCACCCATAGGAATGCCAACAGTTTGTTTATATAAATTACCATCAAATCTTATAAAAGTATTGAACAGAAAAAATTCCAATAAATCGTATACCATGTCCAAGCTATAACATCTTGAGCTAATAGTACCTCTAAACAAATTTGTCCATCGGGCTTTTTTTTAAGCATCAACTTTCAAAAATCCAATATTAGACAAAAGAAAACATTTCTTAATGACCATTTTCAATTTTTCGAAAACTAAACTAAGTGACAGATTTGTATACAGAGTAGTAAAATCAGATGAATCGACTCTTTTAGCTGAAACAATAGCCAAAGAATCTATCACTTGTAATGAATTATTAACACTCCAATATGGATTAAAGTTTGAAAATTTATTAACTCCAGAGCAATATGCTTTAAATTTATTTCCAATTTCTCCTAAAATTAAAGATAGGTCAGTGGCCGCAATTCTGGTTGGACACCTCGCTGCCCCAGCAATAAAACGTGGTTTTAGTGGATTTTTATGAAATTTTACCGTCCAATATAAGAAAGGAAACTTTTTATCATTATCATTAATTTCAATAATGAATTTTTTCAAAATTCTTTCTTCTATATTTTCAATTAAACTATTCTCCTCTATATGAGTCTTTTCGTATGTATTCGTTCTTTGTAACTCTTTTGATAAAATATCACAGTAGAGTTTTTGACAAATTATGGCAAAATTATTGCTAGCTTTATCAACTGGTACAATTACAAATATATATATACTATCTTTATAACTGAGCAATAATTGTATAGGTATATATATATCTATATATATATATATATATATATATATATATATATATATATATATATATATAATATATATATATATATATATATATATATATATATATATATATATATATATATATATATATATATATATATATATATATTTTGTCTCGAAAACAGCTCCATATTTTTTCGGGAAAATTGGTATCCTGGGATATTCTTGAATAAAAAAAGATCTAGATAAGTCAGAAGTCTGAAAAAATTTGTTAAGAGCATTAATTTTGGTTTTTGCAAATGATGCCATGTACTATGTTAGCACATCATATAAGCACTTGCTTATATGACGTCATGCATAGCATAAGTAAGATTGTTGAGTTTCCAACGCATCAGTTATTTATATAATATAATGTCTGTTGGAAGGCCCCAAAAGCAGAATTTTCAGTTGCAATCACAATAAATAGTGATTCTTTGGAACCAACACCTGAACTATCAAACGTGATAAGATGTGAAAATCGACAGCCTGGATTATCAATTGCGACAACACCAATACATGCAGCTAAAGCAATAGCCATTGCTGAATTATGTGTCAAAAATGAAAATGAAGAGCAAAGACACGGGCGGTTAGAAAATATGCGAAAACGGCAATGAGAGCATGCCAAAAATGAAAATTAAGAGCAAAGAAACACACGCTTAGAAGACCTGCGACACCGAGCAGGTAAGACAGTCAAAAATGAAAATGAAGAGCAAAGACACACGCGGATGGAAGAAATGTGGCGGCGTGTCAAAAATAGAAATGAAGAGCACAGACACACGTGGTTAGAAGACATGCGACACCGAGCATGTGAGCGAGTCAAAAAACAAAATGAAGAGCAAAGAAACATGCGGTTAGAAGACAAGTGACACCGAACATGTGAGCGAGTCAATGAAAACCAACCTGGACAGCAAGATTCAAAACGTATCAAAATTGAAAAATGATAGCGATGATGACTGGGTTTGGGATTTTGACATGGATAAGGTCATGAATGCCTACCATACCTTTGTTAAAAAAAAAAAGGTTTGGCGATATATGTTTCATAATGACAAAAAACAAGCCGAGGTAAAACAAACCAAACAAATTGAAAATGATAACGATGATGATTTGGTTTTGGAGTTTGCATGGATAAGGTCATCAATGCCTACTATATCTTTGAAAATTAAAAGCCTGGACTAGATAAATCGTTGGAAGAAAAAGAAGTTTTTGTCCTACCACCTGAACAATTAAAAGAAACAAAGGTTCGACGATATGTCTTTCATAATGACAAAAGACAAGCCGAGGCCAAAGAAGAAGTTTTTGTCCCACACCATGAACAATTAAAAGGGGAAAGGTTGGTCATCAGTACCTACCATTTCTTTGAAAATCACAATCCTGGACTAGATAAATCGTTGGAAGAAAAAGAAGTTTTTGTCCCACCACCTGAACAACTAAAAGAAACAAAAGTCCGGCGATGTGCCTTTCATAATGACAAAAGACAAGCCGAGGCAAAAGAAGAAGTTTTTGTCCCACTACCTGAACAACTAAAAGAAACAAAGGTTCTGCGATATGTCTTTCATAATGATGAAAGGCAAGCCGAGGCAAAAGATAAAGGTCCAATAAAAAAAACATAATTTTACAAAGGCATTACTTCTAATTTAAGGTCCATTTGGACGTCGTGACATCAAGAAAAGGCTCAAATTGTCAACGTTTTGAAGACAAGCCACAGTTAGAATCCATATATAGAAGCCTGACGTGTGCGGAGTGCCGGAGCCCGGCGGTGAAGCCGCCAGGCTCTCGGTACTATATATATATTCATATATATATATATATATATATATATATATATATATATATATATATATATATATATATATATATATATATATATATATATATATATATATATATATATATATATATATATATATATATATATATATATAATATATATATATATATATATATATATATATATATATATATATATTATATATATATATATATATATATATATATATATATATATATATATATATATATACAGACCCCGGCGTCGCGCGGGCGGATCGACCGAACGCCGCCGACGAAAGGCCCGACTGAACGCCGCGGAAGTGTCGTAACGTCGCCGGCGCGTCACAGGCGCGCCACCACCGGCAGAGGCGTCGGCGTTTGGTCGACTTCAAATTAATTTTGCGGCCGTTCTTTATTGCGTCAACCGCAAAGTCGGAGCTTTTCCTTCTCGTGTGGTTTAGAATTTCGATTTTCCTGATTAGAAATCAAGTAGAGCTTGCACTATCCCCGAATTTTCGTGTATTTCCCCGAAAATCTATCCGTCACCCTGAAAAAAAAATTGGTTCCCCGAATCCCCGAAAATCACGTAATCACGGTGCCACCCCTAGCGATTTATCACCAGTGATTTTCCCTGCCAAATATTGCTTTGCATACCATAATTCTTCACTACTCTCTTGTTTATTAATTTTCGTCTCTTTTGTTACTTTGCATAAAAACCAGACAGATGCAATGTGCAATTGCAAATATTGCAATATACACAGTTCTTCATATGCTGACAAAAAGTATCGTCTTTATGAAGTGAGTTTAAATAATTTCGAATGCAGTTTCCTAATCACTATTTTTTACATCATTCGTAGTTAAGAATTTTATTTTCAAGTTGAATAGAATTATAGAACGCATTCACTGCTATACAGCGTCAGCCTTCAGTTGAATTTTGAGATTGACAGCCGACAGATTGTTTCTACAGATGAATTGTAAGTTTGCGGTTTTTTTTGTTGTTTTTAGATAAGATTTTCTTAATGTTTAAGGCTCAATTGTTGAACGCCTGATAGAAAATACAATCTTCTTTCTGAAAAATTTTTACTCCCCCCCCCCAAAAAAAAAAACTTCTATTGAGACAACAGTTAGCTATAGACTAAGCGATGTACATTGTTGGGGAATTAAAGATTGAACCGGAAGTTACTCCAAAAATATGATTCATAAATAAATTGTAAATTATTGCCTATAGGGGGGGGGGGATAGGGGGCTATCATTTTTAAATGATAATACCTCATTTTTTTATTGAAAGCAGGGATACAAAAAGATAATAATTTTTTCATTTAAAGGGGAGACAGAAGAAAATGATATCAAATTCCCTGAGAAACCATTGAAATATTTTGATAGACCCAGGGCCCCCCATTAGGGCTTGTTCATTGTATTGGGTATTTTGCGATTTCTCATAGGTTACTGGCCTAGTTTGCTCCCTTTTAATTAGATTCTTTGGATCTCACTGAATGCCATGGCGAATCTATGACTCAGTTTTCCAATAATTTGAGGTATATCTGAATAATTTTGACATTTTTGTTGTTGTCTTTGTACCCCTTTACTCATACCCTCAATTTTTTTTTTTTTTTAACGTTATTTTGCGTGTTTGTTTGAACAATGGTATGACCTAGTTAATTATTAAGTAAATTATTTTTCTAATGAAAGCTGAGACGGTATCCTATCAAGATGGTATCCAGAGAGGGGGGGGGTAGGGAGGTATTACATTTAAATGATAATATCTCGAAATTTTTTTTATTGAAAGCAGGGATCTCAAAAAGTTAATTTTTTTTAATTTAAAGCATAGACGGCATCCTATCAAGGGGTATCCCGAGGAGGGGGGGGGGTAGTGAGCCATCATATTTAAATGATAATACCTCCTTTTTTGAAAGCAGGGGTGCCAATAAGTTGTTTTGTTTTTTTAAGCAGAGAGGGTATCCTATTAAGATGGTATCCAGAGGGGGGGGGGCATTGGGAGTTATTATATTTAAGTGATAGTACCTTGATTTTTTTTTATTGAAAGCAGGGATGCCAAAAAGTTGAAAAGTTGACAAAAATTAACAAGATTTTCGTGAGTTATACTTGATGCAGCACTTGCATGGTTTTGTCGTCCAAAGGGAAAGGGACATATGCGTCAAACCCGTTTTTTTTTCTTATTGAAGAAACGGGTTTACTTTGAAAACATTCATTCATAAGTACCAGACAGATTCACATTAAAACGACTTGGTGTAACAAAAGCGATATCGACATCCCCACCTAACGTTGCGCTCGAGTGACAATTACGCCCTTGGTCCAGTGCCCAAGTTACATTAAAAGGCCAGGTCATAATAAAAGCTTTCAATTTGGGAGGTTCAAGGAGGAGTCTTTGACAGTCTTATGACCTCAGGGTGCTAGATGTTGCAACGTTCTTACGTATCTACAGCGGTTTAAAAAATTCGATCACCCCACAAATGATTACCAAAAATATGCACAAATATAAGAAATGTAACATTTGGAATATTATAACACTTTTTTCAAAGCTTTGAAGAAAAGCAAAAAAGGCTAAGAGTAGAAAGCTATCTTATAGTCCCATCCCTCACCCCTGCTGCCATCTACAATTTAGTTTAATGCCGACGGGGGTCTATATATGGGCATAGAGTCCCAAGGGAGAACACCTGTGCTGTCAGTCCCGATCCCAGACCATATATGGGCATGGAAGGGAGAACACGTTTCCAAGAAATTGATTGCGTAACCTAGCCTGAGCTCGTGACGGGGGGCACCATAAATGGACATAGAGTCCCTAGGGGAAATGGATTTCTGAGAAATTGATTGCGTAATCGAAGGGGAAATGGATTTCCTAGAACTTGATTGCGTAATCGATTGGGAATTTTACTGATCCGATAACGGGAAACAAATCACGTGTTTCCCTCTAAGCCAATCAGAGGGCTGGTTACATATTAGCGGGAGAGGATTGCAGAGAATATAAGGAAAGGATTTTTGCTATAGTTTTATTAGTCTGTGAATAGAATTCAAAGGGGTGAGAAGAAGAACAGTTTGACTTTACTCATTTGGATATATATTTGTGTGTTGATGACGAGTGGTATGTTTACCCTATAAAAAGTTGATAGTAGAGTTGATGGCAATAATACAAGAGCACCAAACATTGCGGTGGAAATCACGAGAGGATCACGGCTTTGTCTGGAATGGGATAAAGTATATGCAAGATATGTGATATCCTTGAGCAAATTTAAAATGGAGGATCAATTATGTTTCGCTGCAAAAGTTGATATAGCACATGTGAATAGACTTCAATGTGCTTTAAGTGCATTAGTGAAACATATTGAAGACAATAAACTGTATCGCTAATTGTACATGCTTAGTATTATTAAATGTTCCCTTTATTTTCTGGTCAGGTTAGAATGCTAGGGCTAACGATTCATGGTCAGTCTAGAGTCAGCAGTCAGAGTGAAAGGATTGAAAAATGAATAAATTGGAGAAAGAGAGAATTAGATCAAATCTAGTGTTTATGGAAAAACATTTGATTTTGGATGATGATTTTCTCGAGTTATCTCTTCAACGCAGGATATTCTCTCGGGGAACACTTGACAATATAATGAAAACTGATTCTCCCCCATTGGACTATTGTATGAAAATTTTAAGATGTGACTCAAATGCTTATACTCAATTTATTGATATATTAATTGGAACAAAGCAGAATAATATCGTGGATACACTTTTGAAAACATTGCCAATGGATTCAATGTAGATGGCTCCCCACCACCATTCGAAAGAGATGACGTCACAGAGCTACTCCTCCCCCATTCCTCCACCTTGAATTTATCCGTTGGCAGGGACGATCAGTTTCGTTTTAGCTGTGAGAGAGTTGACATCGGAAACCAAAAAATGTTCTATACATGTCCATTATGCATGTACACTCTTGGCAGTTGGAGTCAATGTGAGAATTGTACAATTATTGATGACTATAGTGAAAAGTGCAAATTATGTAATCCTTGTAAATTACATAGCGGCTATGCAGTACAAATTAAAGGATGTAATTCAGGTCTTGAAGAGATTTGTGACTCTCACCCTAGAGGACACCTGTGCTCCAATTGTCACTATGATAAATGTGATCAGTGGGAGAATACTTACCCCGCTATGATTGGAAAGAATCCCAAACGTGATTTTAGTTTATTTCTACGAGATTGGTATCGTCGTGGATTTAAATTATTCTGGGAGGAGGAGTCAGGTCTACGATTCAACTGTTGGGGTAACGAGACAATTTGGTTTCTACGTCATCGTGGTGACGACACTACATAATATGACTATAAACCAAGTGATTTTTATTTGGCAGTTACCGAATGTGATTCACCATTTGAAAACACTGTATGCGATATTGCTTCAAATAGACAGATTGAAACTCGAGAATTTCATAATATGAATACAAATAGTATCATTGACTATACAAAGAGATATGACAAGAAGGAAGTTACATTGTACTGTAGAAAATGTGACCCTGACTTTGCAGCCAATCAAGATCAATATACAGTGAATCCAAATGATTTATCGGCATTAGTTGTTCACGACAGTTGCCTATACACCGATGAAGAAATCTAAATTGAAGATTTAAAGACATTGTTGTATATATATGCATTTTATTAATAAACAAATTCACAAACATTTTTAAGCACTTTACTCGTAGGGCACTGAAATCAATATTATATAGGTCTGAGAGGATATTTTCCACTAGAAAGTCGTTCAGACGTGGATTGTCACCATAAATGTGGAGAAACTGCTTGTAAGTATAGCCGCGACATCGGAACACAAAATATAGTAGTGCATGGAAGCCACAGCTTTTAGTCGTTAGATCCTGCACCCTCTTTCGATTTTGAATAATAGTTTTCCCACTGCTCTCAATATAGTTGCTGATGTGGGGTGTGTAAAATGTATAGGGTAGACCAAGAAGATAAAAAAGTTCAATCGTCTTCATTGTTTGAAAGATGCACAGCCAATGACCCGTCAGCACAGTCGATGGACTGCTATTAACAATAATTAAGCTATTGTTCACACTTTGAATTTTTCCAAGAAAGTCCGAGGGCAGACAATAGGATTTGTACTGGGACATGTAGGGATTCATATTAAATACTTTGATTATTTGACTGGTGTTCATTGTGCTAAGTCTAGTAGAACACTGCCTTCGGGAGTGATTTCCCAATAGGTTTCATATTGATTTGGTGAGATTAGTGCAATACTCTCAGCCAATGGGTCGGCAAATGTACACTCTAAACGCACACTCCCCGTACGTACTATACTCATATCCTGTGTACCAGACAAATCCAGTACAATGATACCATGTGTTTTAGCAAACATATCTTCGGTTATACCATTTTCAAATAGTTGCGAATCGTGATCTAGGGTTTGCTTGGTCAACTCATACAATGTTCTATAGGATTTATCAAAAGATAGATTGTAGAGTGGGATACCGTTTACTTTGCACACAAGAGATGAAAGTCCAAACATCTCGAATCTATGTGGACATCCAGTCCACGATCCTATTGCACTGGCGCTTTTTACAAATGCTAAAGCGAGTTTTGATGGAATTTCGCCATTGATAAAGGATGAGTCGGTGAAGGTGCATGACCCCATGGCAATATGACTTTGATTGGTGATTGTATGAGGAACAAGTAGTTTAATATTATTTCCATTGGCTCGCAGTTTTTCCTCTGCCAAAGCAACAGAACTCATGACTTGTTGTTTGCGTGCATGAAGTATTGCCGAGGTGAGGGAGAGATTCACATCCGGATTGGCAGCAAGTTCTTTTCTCAATATGAAATTGGATGGTGCAAGCGTTAGTTTTATATCCACTTTAACATTGGGCGGCAGCCATTGGGGTATATTAAATATTTCATGATATATTTTTCCAACTAGATGTAATTCGCTAGTTGTAGCATTTTTAAGTGCATCTGTACTATCAGTATTAGTAATATATTCATATCCATTGGAGGTGCCTCTCAATTCCTTGTATGACTTGGGTGTCATCAACATGAATTGCATATAGCTTGTATAATTTGAGAGATTGTTGCTTGTGCTCACCAGCGTGCCATTGATGTAGACACTGATTTGACGAAATAAATTATGTAATATACAATTTTCATAGGATATTCCATCGGCCCGAATTGGCATTGTATTATCGGATTATCGGACTTTCATTTGTAAATCTATAAATGTCGAAGACATGTCCATAAAGTAGTCTTCATTGGAATAAATTTGAAAGTGGATATTATCAGAGAGGGGTTGTTGTGGATAAAATTGTTCATAGTATCCATGCTTGACACTCACATCAGTATTTTCTGCATTGAATAGATTCAATGATGAGGTGATTGAAGGTTGAGAATCCTTATGCGGTAGGTAGGACATCTTAGGAAAAGAAATCTAGTTTCGATCTAACAATTCTCTTCCTGGGGCTTCTTCTTCTGTTTACACTACTTGTCGGCTTTTTCCTTCTTTTCTTTGACAAGAGTGGTGATGTCTTTCGTTTCTGACCTGAGTGGAGACTGATGAGTGATGCAGTGTTTCTCGACCTTTTTAAACCTTTTCCATTTTGTTTTAATCCCTCGCCAAGGGTTCGCGCATTGGACCTGAGATTTTCCGAAGCACTTTTTTTTTAAATCCTTGCAAGAGCCCCAATCGTATAGTGTAGAGGATGCAAAATCTGTCGCAGCCGGTACAAGATATTTTCTAGCCAGAGGTAGTGCAGAGCGAAAGAGCTTAACAAACCAACTGCCAAGACCGTAGCCAGACATTGACGAGCGACCTTTGTAATAGTCCATTCCATTGCCCTGTTGTCTTGGGCCAAGAGTATTAACATAGCAGTCAATATCAGGACAAGTGAATACCACTTTTCTATTAGACATCTTGTTGTTGTTGTTGAAGGATGGGCTGAAAATGGCATGTAATCACAGCCAAACCTTTTGAAATTGCTAGTGGGTCACCCAATTCAGTTCGTAGTGTTAACTGACAGAGTTCCAAATAGGAAGTGTCTACGGGAATATGTTGAAGATGCTTTATATTATAGTGGTGAATATGTTCTTGATTGGTTTTTCGTTCAAGAACTCGTAGGAGGGGAACATTTGAATTACCAACTCGAGATGTTTCCACAAATGAAGCGTAGAGAAATATACAAGTGTCCGTGGAGAAGGCAGGCGGATAGTCAGCAAAAATGAAATTAGTGTTTCCGGCACTTTTACCATTGATTATATTGAACTTAGAGCCAAGAACATCCTTTAGGTTATCATTGAGAATAACCTTTTCATCGGCAATAGGTGAACTAATATAGATCTTACCCTCCTCCTTTGAATAGTTGAAATGAAAAGCTCCTTTTTTACGAGCAGAAATTCTTTTATTAATAGAACGACATAAATCATTCATAGAGGTGAGTTCCTCGTAGGGTAATTCAATGTATGGATAATTCATCCATTTGATTTTTTGAATTTGTTCTTGATCACCTGAGGGTGGTGGCGGCCAATCATAGAGTCTAATTTTTATATCATATTTACGATCTTTTCTCAGAATGTCGTAGGTATTTTTGAGAATACAGTCGACAAGAGCCACTTCATACGCGCCTTCGAATTTGATGGTGGGAGAGAGTTTTGTCCAAAAATCACTTTTTCTATTCAAGTCATTGTAGAGAGGATCAGAAACATTGGACATGAAAGTCACATAAAAATCATTGGGCATTGTTAATGTCTTCAGCACTGACCCAAGAATCAAAATTAGAGTTGTATCCTAGCCAGCGAACAAGCAACTGTCTCTTGCCCCTACGAGTACGACTCTTTAATATCTTTTCAATTTGATAAATTTCACTAGTGTTTCTAACTTTTTGCAGTTCATATTCATAAAAACCGCCGAGAATCTCATCATATTTGGTGTCTCGCAGTCGATATGTCGTGGGTTCGGTGTCCAGGATTTTGGACACTTTAAAAAGTTCGGTGCTCCATAAATAATTCCCCTTTTCAAAAATATTGGGGGTTCTATTAATTCGAACAGTATCACCAACATTGAATTTCTTCTTCACATTTTTTTTTCTTTTTCACCATTGGAGTATTGCCTTAGAAAAGCATCAAATGTATTTTCACTGTAATGAACTACCCGAGGGCTTGAGTTGGACAGAGGTCGATGGTTATATATCCGCATGATTTTATCTAAATCATGAATAAAAGCAGATGTATTTTTCAGTGTACAATATCTTGAAATTAATAGACGAATCGTTCTTATTAATCGTTCAGCCAATGCAGCCTTTATCGGGCTGTGACTATGATAAAGAGTTGTATTATATTTCAATAGAACCTTTTGCACATGGGGATTAACAAATTCGCTACCACGATCTGATTGAATTTTTCTATAGCAATCCTGTTCAAGAATACTTTCAATGGCCCGAGCAACTTCAACACCTCTCTTTGACCGCAATGGAATGACAAAGGCATAGTGACTAAAGACACTGATTGCCACCAGAATATATTTGTTAGGTGCATTGTGACGACGTTGAATTGCGAATAAAGTTAAAAGATCCGTTTGCATTATATGCAGAGGGAAAAGGCTTTAATTTGTCAGTATTGTTTGCCTCGAAGCCTGTGATTCCGATGCAGTGTGTAACTCGGTTCATTCTCTAGATACTCTTTTGCTTTTTTTAATGTGCTGTCAGAGACAACTTTAGGAAGCGTTTTGGGAGAGCTTAAACTTCCCGCTTCACCAATATTTTCATAGACATCTTTCAGAACTTCATCCATTTTGAACGCAAACACGTAGTGTAATGTCCACTCCCCTTTTGCACACTGGAGGGTGAATCAATTCGTCTTCGCTTTTGACTAGCAGCCACAGGTGTTATAAAGTCATTGCTGCTGCTGCTGCTGCTGCTAATATTTTCAAATATTGAATCTTCTTCTTTTTTAAATGCTGGTGGTGGTGTTGTTGGAGGACTATATTCTCTTAGTTTCTTTAGAATTTGCTTATTGCCAATAAGACTTTTGGGAAAGTTTGATACACTTAGAAAGGTGTATAGATTATTGTCAAATGATAATCGTCCTTTACGATTCGTTACCATATCTCAAATTAAATCAACTAGATTATAACTTTTTCCCTGAATTATAATTCGTTTCACTGTGCTGTCGACTTGAACTTGATGATCATCAGTTTCCAACATGAGATATGATAATACTCTTTTACTCTGTTTTCGATTGGTCACTGGCAATAGGTTTCCAATTTTCGATACAATTGAATTCAATTCCTTCTCCTTTGATTGCACTGCAGAATCTTGAGGAGATGTTTCCTGTTTGGCGGGATCGGTGACGGTGACAGTGGCGGGTCTCTCACGATAAGGTCTATGTTTGTCCACACGTCGCAATGCATCTTGAAGTAAAAGCAGTTTTTTGTCATCGGCAATATTCTCATCATTAATGAATTTGCTTAGATTGTCTTCAAAATGTTCGACGGGCGAGAGGACAAGTTCAAATGGTGTCAATTTATAGGGTTTAGCCATTCTCTAGAGAAAACTGTTTACAAGTCCTGTAATTATTGGCAGTAAACGTGTAAAAAAGCTACCGCCCGCTTGAAGGAGACGTTTTCTTTTAAAAATTTTTTCCTTGTTTTTGAAAGCCAAGGCGCGTACAGTGGAACGATGTTGCTTTGTCTGTTGTCTAACACCTTCTGACAGTTGAATATTGCCCTCGGTTAAATTTAAACAAAGTTCAGATATTAGATTAATGAAATCATTGTCAACACCATGCTTGAGTATGGCATTCCTGAGTGGAGGTTTTGAAGTGCTTAAAACGGAAAATAAATGCCGTTGTTCGTGTAGTTTCTTCAGTGTCAAAATGGCAACTAATAGCCTTTTCTACTGTTCACCGGAAGATATGCTGTAATTTCTTTGTCGAAAATGTCGGTGACTACACGTAGATCCTCGGGCATGACTCTGATTAAGATCCAGCAAAATGTAACCGTAGGGCTTATTAGTCGCCTGAGTATACGCTGACAGCAGAAATTTTGGGGCGCCGGGGTATATCTGTTTATTGAGAGTTATTAGCGAGCTAGAATCACGAACAACTCGATAGATAATATAGATGGAGTAATTCAATGCAAGGGTTTGCATACATTTGCTCTGATGAAACAGATTGTGTAGAACTAGGGTTATGGAAATCTGTTCTTGGTGGGAGCGAACGGTGAACAGTTGTAGCATTTCCTGTGAGAACTGTTCAATGGATTCAGCCAAATCATCAATAATCAGCCACGAGGTCGGTTCAATACTATTAAAAACATCAAGTCCCCGTATGAATTGTATTGGTATGGTTGTGGCAATAGCTTTTATTTGATCGTGGGACTCCTGCCAAATACTATAGCAATAATAAATTTTCTTTGGTTTTTCCAAAAACATTTTCTGACAATTTTGAATTATTTTAGCTAAAAGTGTTGTTTTCCCCGACATTGAGGGACCACACAGAAACGATCTGAAGGGTGTTTTAAATTGATACATGCTGCTGCTGCTGTTGTTGACAACAGTCGGACTACAACTAACTGTAAATCATACGTGTCCAGTGAATAAGTAGTAGTAATAATTTTCCCATAGATCTATCTAGTACGTCGTTAACAAGAACAACAAAAAACAATATTTCATGGTCATTTATTCAACATGAAAACTCTATTTGTTCAACGTGAACATCAACAACATAAGAATAACACTTGTTCAACAAGAACCTGACAAAAAAACAGTGACACTTGTTCAACATGAAAACTCTATTTGTTCAACATGAACCTGACAACGATAAAAATGACACTTTATGTACAACATTTATAAAAAAAACACTTTTGTACATGAACATGAACAACAACGAGAACAACAACAACACTTATTGATCGTTGTCAGGTTCATGTTTAACAAATAGAGTTTTCATGTTGAACAAGTGTCACTGCTTTTTTGTCAGGTTCTTGTTGAACAAGTGTTATTCTTATGCTGTTGATATTCATGTTGCACAAATAGAGTTTTCATTTTGAATAAATGACCATGAAATATTGTTTTTTGTTGTTCTTGTTAACGACGTACTAGATAGATCTATGGGAAAATTATTACTACTACTTATTCACTGGACACGTATGATTTACAATTAGTTGTAGTCCGACTGTTGTCAACAACAGCAGCAGCAGCATGTATCAATTTAAAACACCCTTCAGATCGTTTCTGTGTGGTCCCTCAATGTCGGGGAAAACAACACTTTTAGCTAAAATAATTCAAAATTGTCAGAAAATGTTTTTGGAAAAACCAAAGAAAATTTAGTATTGCTATAGTATTTGGCAGGAGTCCTAAGATCAAATAAAAGCTATTGCCACAATCATACCAATACAATTCATACGGGACTTGATGTTTTCAATAGTATTGAACCGAACTCGTGGCTGATTATTGATGATTTGGCTGAATCCATTGAACAGTTCTCACAGGAAATGCTACAACTGTTCCCCGTTCGCTCCCACCATGAACAGATTTCCATAACCCTAGTTCTACACAATCTGTTTCATCAGAGCAAATGTATGCGAACCCTTGCATTGAATTGCACCATCTATATTATCTATCGAGTTGTTCGTGATTCTAGCTCACTAATAACTCTCAATAAACAGATATACCCCGGCGCCCCAAAATTTCTGCTGTCAGCGTACACTCAGGCGACTAATAAGCCCTACGGTTACATTTTGCTGGATATTAATCAGAGCATGCCCGAGGATCTACGTGTAGTCACCGACATTTTCGACAAAGAAATTACAGTATATCTTCCGGTGAACAGTAGAAAAGGCTATTAGTTGCCATTATGACACTGAAGAAACTACACGAACAACGGCATTTATTTTCCGTTTTAAGCACTTCAAAACCTCCACTCAGGAAGGCCATACTCAAGCATGGTGTTGACAATGATTTCATTAATCTAATATCTGAACTTTGTTTAAATTTAACCGAGGGCAATGTTCAACTGCCAGAAGGTGTTAGACAACAGACAAAGCAACATCGTCCCACTGTACGCGCCTTGGCTTGCAAAAACAAGGGAAAAAATTTTAAAAGAAAACATCTCCTTCAATCGGGCGGTAGCTTTTTCACACTTTTACTGCCAATAATTGCAGGACTTGTAAACAGTTTTCTCTAGAGAATGGCTAAACCCTATAAATTGACACCATTTGAACTTGTCCTCTCGCCCATCGAACATTTTGAAGACAATCTAATTAAATTCATTAATGATGAGAATATTGCCGATGACAAAAAACTGCTTTTACTTCAAGATACATTGTGACGTGTGGACAAACATAGACCTTACCGTGAGAGACCCGCCACTGTCACCGTCACCGATCCCTCCAAACAGGAAACATCTCCTCAAGATTCTGCAGTGCAATCAAAGGAGAAGGAATTGAATTCAATTGTATCGAAAATTGGAAACCTATTGCCAGTGACCTATCGAGAACAGAGTAAAAGAGTATTATCATATCTCATGTTGGAAACTGATGATCATCAAGTTCAAGTCGACAGCACAGTGAAACGAATTATAATTCAGGGAAAAAGTTATAATCTAGTTGATTTAATTTGTGATATGGTGACGAATCGTAAAGGACTTTTATCATTTGACAATAATCTATACACCTTTCTAAGTGTATCAAACTGTCCCAAAAGTCTTATTGGCAATAAGCAAATTCTAAAGAAACTAAGAGAATATATTCCTCCAACAACATCACCACCAGCATTTAAAAAAGAAGAAGATTCAATATTTGAAAATACTAGCAGCAGCAGCAATGATTTTATAACACCTGTGGCTGCTAGTCAAAAGCGAAGACGAATTGATTCAACCTCCAGTGTGCAAAAGGGGAGTGGACATTACACTACGTGTTTGCATTCAAAAACGATGAAGTTCTGAAAGATGTCTATGAAAATATTGGTGAAGCGGGAAGTTTAAGCTCTCCCAAAACGCTTTCTAAAGTTGTCTCTGACAGCACATTAAAAAAAGCAAAAGAGTATCTAGAGAATGAACCGAGTTACACACTGCATCGGAATCGCAGGCTTCGAGGCAAACAATATCGACAAACTAAAGCCTTTTTCCCTCTGCATATAATGCAAACGGATCTTTTAACTTATGACGCAATTCAACGGCGTCACAATGCACCCAACAAATATATTCTGGTGGCAATCAGTGTCTTTAGTCGCTATGCCTATGCCATTCCATTGCGGTCAAAGAGAGGTGTTGAAGTTGCTCGGGCCATTGAAAGTATTCTTGAACAGGATTGCTATAGAAAAATTCAATCAGATCGTGGTAGCGAATTTGTTAATCCCCATGTGCAAAAGGTTCTATTGAAATATAATACAACACTTTATCATAGTCACAGCCCGATAAAGGCTGCATTGGCTGAACGATTAATAAGAACGATTCGTCTATTAATTTCAAGATATTGTACACTGAAAAACACATCTGCTTTTATTCATGATTTAGATAAAATCATGCGGATATATAACCATCGACCTCATCGATCTCTGTCCAACTCAAGCCCTCGGGAAGTTCATTACAGTGAAAATACATTTGATGCTTTTCTAAAGCAATACTCCAACGGTGAAAAAGAAAAAAAAATGTGAAGAAGAAATTCAATGTTGGTGATACTGTTCGAATTAATA
The DNA here is from genome assembly GCA_027921565.1 of Artemia sinica. Lineage (NCBI taxonomy): Eukaryota > Metazoa > Arthropoda > Branchiopoda > Anostraca > Artemiidae > Artemia > Artemia sinica. The sequence goes on from CM051259.1 coordinate 60,954,921, forward strand.
GAACCACCAATATTTTTGAAAAGGGGAATTATTTATGGAGCACCGAACTTTTTAAAGTGTCCAAAATCCTTGACACCGAACCCACGACATATCGACTGCGAGACACCAAATATGATGAGATTCTCTGCGGTTTTTATGAATATGAACTGCAAAAAGTTAGAAACACTAGTGAAATTTATCAAATTGAAAAGATATTAAAGAGTCGTACTCGTAGGGGCAAGAGACAGTTGTTTGTTCGCTGGCTAGGATACAACTCTAATTTTGATTCTTGGGTCAGTGCTGAAGACATTAACAATGCCCAATGATTTCTATGTGACTTTCATGTCCAATGTTTCTGATCCTCTCTACAATGACTTGAATAGAACAAGTGATTTTTGGACAAAACTCTCTCCCACCATCAAATTCGAGGGCGCGTATGAAGTGGCCCTTGTCGACTGTATTCTCAAAAATACCTACGACTTCCTGAGATAAGATCGTAAATATGATATAAAAATTAGACCCTATGATTGGCCGCCACCACCCTCAGGTGATCAAGAACAAATTCAAAAAATCAATTAGATGAATTATCCATATATTGATTTACCCTACGAGGAACTCACCTCTATGAATGATTTATGTCGTTCTATTAATAAAAGAATTTCCGCTCGTAAAAAAGGAGCTTTTCATTTCAACTATTCAAAGGAGGAGGGTAAGATCTATATTAGTTCACCTATTGCCGATGAAAAGGTTATTCTCAATGATAACCTAAAGGATATTCTTGGCTTTAAGCTCAATATAATCAATGGTAAAAGTGCCGGAAACACTAATTTCATTTTTGCTGACTACCCGCCTGCCTTCTCCACGGACACTTGTATATTTCTCTACGCTTCATTTGTGGAAACATCTCGGGTTGGTAATTCAAATGTTCCCCTCCTACGAGTTCTTGAACGAAAAACCAATCAAGAACATATTCACCACTATAATATAAAGCATCTTCAATATATTCCCGTAAACACTTCTTATTTGGAACTCTGTCAGTTAACACTACGAACTGAATTGGGTGACCCTCTAGCAATTTCAAAAGGTTTGGCTGTGATTACATGCCATTTTCGGCCCATCGTTCAACAACAACAACAAGATGTCTAATAGAAAAGTGGTATTCACTTGTCCTGATATTGACTGCTATGTTAATACTCTTGGCCCAAGACAACAAGGCAATGGAATGGACTATTAAAAAGGTCGCTCGTCAATGTCTGGCTACGGTCTTGGCAGTTGGTTTGCTAAGCTCTTTCGCTCTGCACTACCTCTGGCTAGAAAATATCTTGTACCGGCTGCGACAGATTTTGCATCCTCTACACTATACGATTGGGGCTCTTGCAAGGATTTTAAAAAAAGTGCTTCGGAAAATCTCAGGTCCAATGCGCGAACCCTTGGCGAGAGATTAAACGAAATCAAAAATTGATTAAGATTTTATTGAGTCAATATCAGCATATGTACATTAAACTGACAATGCATATTTTTTTCAGTAAATTCATTTGAATTTTTTTCAGTTCTTTACTGAAAACGTTTTACACTAAGAGTTCAAAATCCTATTCTATGGCCAAAAAAATGTATTATTTTTCTTTTTAATTGTTATATAGCAATTTTTTAAAAAAATTTTTTTTAAAGTTGTCCCTTTTATAGCTTTAAAAATCAAAATTAATTAAGATTTTAAGGAATAAATATCAGCATATGTATATTAAACTGACAATGCAGATTTTTTTTCAGTAAATTCAATTGAATTTTTTCAGTAAAGTACAAATTATATTCTGGCTTTTAGAAAGCATAGTGTTTAGAACCCTATTCAGATTAAGTCTTGGTTACATCATGTGTTGGTTAAGCCTGGGCATGAATTAAAAGAAAAATCAAAATTAAATTAAAAAAAGTGTTTTCACCTATGACTGGGGGAGGGGGTAATTTTCCCCAGGGAGTATACTTAATGGGGTTTGAGAATTTTCCAAGAGAAAACACCCAAACCTATAGATAATAGCCTAAGCAATTAAAGTATTTCTGAACGATATATTGTCTTTGGACTCATCAAATTATTAGTGTCTAAGCTGTTAAAGATGAAAAACACACCGAATCTAATGAACTAGCTTTGCTTATTTTTTTTTGCACCGTAGTAATTTAGACGAAAACGTAGCATTTCCCTTGAAAATTTTGAATGAAAATTCTGTGACTGTGGAATAAAAACACAATTGAAAAATTAAAATGAAAAAGAAAAAATTAATACCGTTTTCGACACATTTTCTTGGCTAATTATAAATACATACATTGATGGGCGTGTAATAATAATTTAAGCTCAAAAGATAACTAACTTACAATAATAATTCTTCTCATGTTAAAAATTATTAGCAGTCATATTAAAATTACTCGGAATTACAAAGTTGAATCGGAGCTCTCAAGCAGGGATATAGCTACAACACTTTAATGGGCGGTAGGGGGGGGGGGAAGATGGATCTCCATCCGACAGTGGTGGATCCAGGGGGAAGAGGGGGGCACGGGCCCCCTAGCGTTGTCTAAAGTAGTGTAATTTACTTAAATAACCCAAGTTTGCGTTAATTAAACTTTCTTTTAACGCAAGCTTATCGGATCAACCTATTTTGTGCCCCCCCATCCCCCTAAATTGTTTTTATAGGAGCAACCTATTTTGCGCGCCCCCCTAAAAAAATCCTGGATCCGCCCCTGGCATCCGAAAAGTCAAGAGCATGGGCTATAGAATTATTTTTTCTCCAAATCATTGCCCGCCTGAAACAACGTCACTGCTTTCAAGGTTATTTTTAGAAATGTAATCAATTATGAATAAATTTTTTTGGCCATAGAATAGGATTTTGAGCTCTTAGTGTCAAACATTTTCAGTAAAGAACTGAAAAAAATTCAAACGAATTTACTAAAAAAAATATGCATTGTCAGTTTGATGTACATATGCTGATGTTTATTCCATAAAATCTTAATTAATTTTTTATGACATAAGGTTATAAAAGTGAAAACATTAAAAAAAATTTTTAATAAAGTACAAAATTATATTCTAGCTTTTAGAAAGCACAGGGTTTAGAACCCTACACAGATTAATTTCTGCTCGTTTTGAGTTTTACATATTTTAATCTCTATTTGTTTTGGGTTTCATTTTTTTATTGATGCTGATTTGTGGTAATTGTTTGCTTGGTAGATTATTTGATTCTATATCGTTCATTAAACTGACCATACACATGTTTTTCACTAAATTCATTCGAATTTTTTTCAGTAAAATACAAATTATATTCTAGCTTTTAGAACGCATGGGGTTTAGAACCCTACTCATATTAATTTCTGCTTGTTTTGAGTTTGACTTATTTCAATTTCTTTTTGTTTCGAGTTATATTTATTTATTGATACTGATTTGTGGTAGTTGTATGCTTGTTACATAATTTGATTCTATTTTTGTTCATTTTTGGTTAAATGGAGTTCTTTACTTTTTTTTGAAAAACTTATTTTGTGGAAAAAGTTTTTTTAATTAATTACTTACAAGAAAGGGGCTGGAGAGCTGCTGTGGAAGAATGTGGGCTACTTCCTTGACTCTTAGATTACACCTGGGGCAAGAGTAATCCATACCTGAGGCCAAAATATCACTTGATATTGTAACCTAGCCTACTGAAGGCTTAGCATTTGCTCAAAGGCTGAGTTTCTAAGCGATCACAAAACGTTTAGTGATTGAATAAAGGGTGTATAGAGGTCCTAGCTACATGAGATTATGATGCTAAAACCTTGAGATATATTAACCCATAAGAACGAATAATAATCAACGTCTAAATAGTCAATACTTTTTTTTCAATGTCTGTTCACAAAAACTAGATATCATAGGCAGCGCGCCAGCTCTGCCTAAGTAAAGAACGATGTGGACACAATGTGTTTTTGTTTTTTTCTCCATACCCGGGCACTTCGTATCGAAGGAGTTGTCTTAGAAACTTCGAAAAGGGCTCATTCGATTGGAAATTGGAGTGGCTAGTGCCTTTTTTAACAGTCGAAAGTGATTGAAGGGCAACTACCCCCCCCCCACGCCCATTATTCCCGCAAACACATCCAATCAAAAGTTTGAGATAGCCATTGTGTTCAGCGTAGTTGATTTCCAGATAGAAAATATGTTTTTGAGAAGGACACTCCCCCACAACCCTCAGGGGAAAGGCTTTAAATTATGCCCTGGGGGCATATAAGGTCTTTATAGAAGGCGTTGTCGTAGAAACTTCAAAAGAGGCTCATTCGCATGGAAATTCAAAGGGCTAGCACCCTTTTTAATAGTCGAATGTGATTGGAGGGCAACAAGCCCCCTCCCCACGCCCATCATTCCCCCAAACACATCCAATCAAAATTTTGAGATAGCCATTTTGTTCAGCGTAGTTGATTTGCAGACAGAAAATATGTTTTGAGGAGGACACTCCACCACAACCCTCAGGGCTAGGGTTTGTTTTAAGGTATGCCCTGGGGGCATATAAGGTCTTTATAGAAGGTGTTGTCGTAGAAATTTCAAAAAATGCTCATTCGATTGGAAATTCAAAGAGCTAGTGCCCTTTTTAATAGTCAAAAGTGATTGGAGGGCAACTAGCCCCCTCCCCACGCCCATCATTCCCCCAAGCATATAAAATCAAAATTTTGAGATAGCCAATTTGTTCAGCGTAGTTGATTTCCAGATAGAAAATATGTTTTTGAGGAGGACACTCCCCCACAACCCTCAGGGCAAGGATTATAAGTTATGCCCTAGGGGCATATAAGGTTTTTATTGAAATCTTTGTCGTAGAAACTTGAAAAAGGGCTCATTCGATTTGAAATTCACAGGGCTAGTACCCTTTTTAATATTCGAGAGTAATTTGAGGGCAACTAAACCCCCTCTCATGCCCAACTTTCCCCAGACACATCCAATCAAAAATTTTAGATAGCCATTTTACTCAACGTAGTTGAAAATATTGGAAAGTAGGTCTTTAAGGATGACAACCCCTCCCCCCACAGCCCTCAGGGCAAAGGTTGTAAGTTATGCCCTGGGGGCATATAAAGTTTTCATTGAAAGCGTTGTCGTAGAAACTTCAAAAGAGCTCATTCAATTGGAAATTGAAAGGGCTAGTGCCTTTTTTAATAGTTGAAAGTGATTGGATAGCGACTAACGCCCCTCTCACGCCCAGCATTTTCCCAAACACATCCAATCAAAATTTTGAGATATCCATTTTGTTCAACGTAGTTGAAAGTTCTGGAAATGGGTCTTTTAGGATGATAACCCCCAGCACGCAGGGCAAGGGTTGTAAGTTATGCCCTGGGGGCATATAAGATTTTTATTGAAAGTTTTGTCGTAGAAACTTCAAAAGGGCTCATTTGATTGGAAATTGAAAGGGCTAGGGCCATTTTTAATAGTTGAAAGTGACTGGAGAGCGACTACCGCCCCTTTCACGCCCTCCATTTCCCCAAACACATCCGATCAAAATTTTGAGATAGCCATGTTGTTTAACGTAGTTGAAAGTTCTGGAAATTCGGTCTTAGAGGATGACAACCACCCTAACAGACCATAGGGTAAGGGTTGTAATTTATGCCCCGGGGGCATATAAGGTGTTTATAGAAAGGGTTGTCGTTTCCAAAAGGGCTCATTCGATTGGAAATCGAAGGGCGGTTCTTTTTCCCTGAAAAGACTGGAGTTTCTTTTGCCCTGAAAAGACTATGTCAATATAAAACAAACAGAAATTAATTTAAAAAATTTTTCCACAAAATAATTTTTTCAAAGAAAAGTAAGGAACTCCATTAAACAAAAAAATAGCAAAAATAAAATCAAAAAATCTACCAGGCGTGAAACTACCGCAAATCAGCATCGATAAATAAATGAAACCCAAAACGAACAAAAATTACAATAATTAACCAAGTCAAACTCAAAACGAGCAGAAATTAACATAAGTTGGGCGCAAAACCCCTATGCCTTCCCAAGGCCAGAACAAAATTTGCACTTTACTAAAAAAATACAAATGAATGTGCATTGTTAGTTTAATATACATATACTGATATTTAGTGATCAAAATGTTAATATTATTTGATTTATTAAAATTATAAGAGTAAAAACATTTATATTTTTTCAGTAAAGTGCAAATTTTGTTCTGGCCTTGGGAAGGCATAGGGGTTTTGCACCCAACTTATGTTAATTTCTGCTAGTTTTGAGTTTGACTCGGTTAATTATTGTAATTTTTGTTCGTTTTGGGTTTCATTTATTTATCGATGCTGATTTATGGTAGTTTCACGCCTGGTAGATTATTTGATTTTAGTTTTGCTCATTTTTTATTTAATGGAGTTCTTTACTTTTCTTTGAAAAACTTATTTTGTGGAAAAAGTTGTTTTAATTAATATGTAGAAGGAACAGTATGAACAAAGATTTTCTCTATATCGAAAAAAAATATCAACGGATGAGAACTAGTCATAAAGTGACTTCGCACAGGGATACAGATAAGGAGCTAAAAGGAACATGCTCATTCGGAACAGTTAAGTTGCAAGTCTGATCTTTTAACTGTTTTTCTACAAAGTCTCTGTTCAAATCGCAACCAAAAGTTCCCTTCTCATGGGCATTTTCCGTCACATTCCCCCCTTACTTTGTGGGCTTTTCTAAAGGAATAGTTGGTTTTCTTGGAAATACTTAAAATTAGGGGTATCAAGGTAAATAAAATACTTGAGCTACGAAGGCATTTTCAAAATCAGATCTTATGGGAAGTTAAAGAAGATTGAGTATAGACGTCAGTAGAGGGGAAAACATAGTATTTACAAGCCCTGGAATAACAAAAACGGAGTCTGTTATTTTAAGCGAAAATTGTTTCATTGCAACAGCATACGCAGAAATAACCGTCTCAAATATAAGGAGGAGGGACAGGGGCTGAAAGGTCCAACCCCTAAATGCGTTTAAGTTTCATTTAATGTTTTTTTTTCAAAACATAAACTTGTAATTTAATTAATAACTTTTTTTGTTAGTAAAAAATAGAAAGAAAGGCGTGAACTATCTTATATAGATAATTTCGGAGACCACACTGCCTTTCCATGACGTTAAATAAAAGTTCAAATAGGGATAAAATCCTTTTAATAGACAGAGTTTCACAAACAGCGATAGGAATTCACAAAAAATACCAGATATTTCAGTCACGTATGCAGTGACCGTCATCAGTAGTAAAACAGTTTTACTACGGATGACGGTCACTGTATATGTGACCGAAATTTCTGTTGTTTTTTTTTACTACGGATGACGGTCACTCTATATGTGACCGAAATATCTGTTTTTTTTTTTGTATTCCTGTATCCCGTGCTCGTTCTCTCCCCCAATAATTTGGAGACCTTCTCACAGCTTTCACCACCGATTTTAGAGAAATTCTTCTTCGATCTTGTATTATTTTTTTGCGTTTTCACTAATTTTTGTCTTTTACCGGAAGCGTTCCCTTCCTCGAAAAAAATGCTTGTTCTCATGTCTGCAACGACAAAATAAAGCCTTGTCTTGATTGGCATCATTTAACCTTCCAGCAGCAGGACAGGCTTTGATCGAACGGAAATCATAACCTTCGAAATCTTAGAAGGGTGTCTAATCATAATGACTGTCCAATCATTGCCGACTGTTCAAAAATGATCCACCTCCAGAAAAGGCTGCTGGCAGGGTGGATGTTGTCAACCAAGACGAGGCTTAACTTATGTGCTGGAAAGACCTTTCTTCCAACGGACTCTGTCCTGTAAAATAAATTCTTCTTTGCAAACAGAATGTACAGTGTACAGCCCTGTTCTTAACTCCCTTTCTCCATTCTCTAAAAGAGTTAAGTCGTCTGTATTTCTTTTCTATTTCAGAGCAAGAACTCTTCAGGGCAAGAACTTCAGCAAAAACTTCAAGAACTTCAGGGACAAGAACAGAGCTCTTAAACTAGTAAGTGATTTAACGTAATTATGGCAATTAATTACCTTTAATAAAGAAATCAAAAACAAACTTAAGTTTTTGAACAGTAAAAGTAAGCCATTTTGTTTCAATGCCAAAGAAAAACAACGTTGCTCTTTCTTCTATTCTTTTTTACCTATTATTTCCAAAATATGTACCATTGAAGTAGTATTGTAGTAATAGAAAAGATTTGCTCGTGGCGATAGAGAATTCTCCTATAGCGCCACTTATAGCGATGGAGATTGTGTCAACTAGGCTAGCCCCGCTCTCAAGTAATGAGAGAAAATTGAATATGTAGACATACAAATGTGGCTTCTTCTTTCTTGAGCTATCTGGAGATCAGATTCCTTTGGGAGCATTTACCATGGAGACTGGCGAACTAGTTACCTATTATCGGACTAGACTCAGAAATATAAGAGAAACAAACACATATAAAAAGACAATAGATTTATTGAACTTACATGCTTAGTTGTACAGCAACGGGTCACTTCAATGACAATAAAAATGGTGTCCGAGATTATTTGCGGTACTAATCGCTTCAAATCTGGATAGAGATTCCAATTAAAAAGGCACATTTGCCCCACTCCCAAACGCAGTTCTTTCGTCCTGCGCTCTAGGGACTGTCTGCCATTGGCTTACGTGGCCCAAGGACGCGCACCCTCGTCCAATAATACGTCTTAAATATTTTTGATGATTTAGGCGTTCACACGGTTCTTTGCCTTTTAAACTTCCTTGGAAATTTTATGCATTGCATTTTCTTGCTACAATTATCTTAGCGAAATTCGAACGACTAGCGCCGTTGTCTGACTGAAGCTAGAAATGCAATTTCTCTTTTCGCTGATTAAGGACTTTTCATTTTTGCAACTAGATTTAGCTTAATTATAAGAAATCGGAATTATCTTTAGAAAGGAACTTTTTTGGTATTTTAAATACATCGTGTTTTACTCCCGGTACATATCACCCTTCCCGTCAATTAATGACGTCCCGTCATTAGTTACTGCCCATCAGGAGTTTTAAAAATTTTCAATTATTTTTTTTTTTTTTTTTTTTTATTCTAGATCCCTATCTAAAATTCATCTACCGGACTAAGATTATTTTTGGTTCTAGGTTAGCTACTATACTAAAGATTTTTTTGTCTATATCTAACACTGATTGCTTTTACTTTTCCAATAAGGTTGGGACTATTCTACTTTTACATTAGTTCTCTTTTTTTTTTGATTTTGCTGTCTATATGACGTACTACATACTATCTACACAACGTTAAATGAATAACATAATAATATTACACCTAATTCTACTTGTGGTACATACATAAATGATTTATAACATACAATATTTGGTTCAACATATTCACAGATGACATTAAAACACTTTCACTATTTAGATTTTTGCATTGTCAAAGCTGTTAGGAAGTAACACATGTAGCTTCACATCTATTCATCACCTTTCGTGTCCTTAGTGTACTACACCCTTCTGTTGTAAATTACTGTCCTTCACTCCTTTTGTCGTGGCAAAATTTTCGAAGCACGTACGTTATGGTTTCTTCATGGAACAGTTCGAGTCTAGTTGTCTTTACACGGTATGTTTTCCCTAATAGTCAACTGGGAAATGACCGTTAAATATCGTTCTAATAGTCAACTGGGAAATGATTCTTCCCACTAAAGGTGTTGGTGTTTTTCTTCTTAGCATATCATTTTTAGGATTTTTGAGGCACATAGAGAATGTATTCTCCAGTAAAATTGTTCATTTGTGCCTTTTGAAACGGGTTGCCGTCATATTATAGTGACTCTCTTAATATATTGTCTTTAAATTCAACTTCGAACCTCTTCAGCTATCATCTAACTTCAAATATCGTTAAATATCGTTTATCTTGTACTGCTCGATGGTGTTCTCAGAGTTAAACTTCAAATTTTCTTTAATTTGTCTTCAAATATCCTCAAATGTCTTTAAGTGTCATTTAACTTCAAATATCGTCTATCGTGTGCTGATTGATGGAGTTCTCAGAATTAAACTTCAAATTGTCTTTAATTTGTCTTCAGATATCTTCAAATGTCTTTAAGTATCTTTTAACTTCGAATATCGTTTATCATGTGCTGATTGATGGAGTTCTCAGAATTAAACTTCAAATTGTCTTTAATTTCATCTTCAAATATCTTCAAATGTCTTTAAGTATCATTTAACTTTAAATATTGTTTAATATCGTTTAGCTTCAAGTATCATCACTATACTGTCAAATTATTATGGGTCCATAGTGAGTATCAACAGCGATATCTACGTATTTATATCTTGTATTGGCCGATGGGTTTCTCAGCGTTTATGCGATTATATAGTTCGTTAAAGCACTTGATACTGAGGTTCAAATATAGTGTTACCTGATACATAATATGGTTCATAGTCGAAGAAACGACGATCGAAGGTAAACTGTTGTTTTCGTAGACGAAGTTTGGATGAAACTTTCCTGGAGTTATGGTGAGTACTCTTCGTTGGTTGAGATATGATGAAACTAGATGTTACTGGGTCGTATCTGTACTGAGCGGCTTGTTGTAATACTCAATGACCAAAGTGTCCATTTACCTTCCTGTAATAAAAACAACGCGGCAGAATCACATGTTCTTTTAAGTAAATACACATACAATAATTCACGCATTAATTGGGTTATAATTTCTTAGCTATGAGACAGAATTAAATAAATACACTAATATTTGTACTCACATTGAAAATCTAAAACAGAAATTTCTTCAAATTTGTTTTGATAACGAAAATATCGATATTAAATAAACATAATTTACCCTACATTATTAAGTTTGAGGTCTGTTTTTACAATATTTTTTCATGCCTGCATTGTTCACGCAAGTCCGCGCTGTATAAGAAACGCATGTTGCAGCGTCATAACCACACGGTTTTACGCAAACGATACTACAATGAGGGAACAAGACATAACAAGGACTAGTGGAGACCTCTATACCCACTAGTTTTCTGATGTCTTCCCTATTTCTTGGCTTAGACGTTCTCATGTGGCTCCGGGTTTTAACGGCTGAAATGCCGAGGTTCTTAGTCTCAGGATTTTTCCGTAATTGCAAGTCAACATTGGTGCCTCGTATTCGCCTTTCGAATAAGGTAATTAGATGCAGGATTTCCAAGCTTGTTCGCGTAGATTCCAGTTGATGCTTGGCAAAGAATATAAGCGTAATGAAGAACTGACATCAATATCTTTTTAGAAGGCTATTGTTTGAGCAAATCCTTCAGCACTAAATAAATAAAATATTATATTAAAGTCTTATTAGAATCCGTTAAGCGAGAAACACCTTGACATTAATAGGGAATTCCTTGTGGGTTTTACTTAGTCGCCATTTACATACACAGGGTTTCAATCTATATATCTTAACTGATTAAATGTTTTAAGATTTTACATATTATTATTGAGATTTAATTTCACATCCGCCGTGAAATTCTACATATAAACGTACCATAGGTTGTTTGGTTATAGTTACCAATAGTTGGCTATTGGTACATATATTACTCGAGTAAGAAACATTATATTTCTCGAGTAAGAAACACATGAATAAGCAAACTTGCGGCGCATAATTACACTGGTAGGCCTAAAATAATTATAATCTGCACTAAGATAAAATATTTCATATAATTAGACGCTTCCGTACTGATAATTTCTTGTTTTTTTTTTTTTTGATAATATCCATCTTGGTTTGGACATGGGTCAATTTTTCATAGAAAATCTGAGGGGGACCTGAGTCAGTATAGGTAAGATATAACGTGACTGACTTTGCGAAAATATTTCACAAAAATTAGAGCACAATATATGTCATAGATAAACCAATGAAATTAAAGGACATTTTTGTCACAGAACTATAGAACAGTGATCTCTCTGTTATTGTATATGTCATAGATATAAACTAGTGAAATTAAATTTTTCGCCAAGGAGCTAAAGACATTAATGCCTTTGTTTCTCTTTGAAACTAATGTTTAACACAGCTGTAGGACAGCATACGTCATAGATATAATATAATGAAATTAAAACGCTTTTTTTTTTCTCGGAGCTATAAGAAAGTAAACTCTCTGTTTCTCTTTCAAAGCATTCAGATCCAAAAACGAAAACTTAGCTCACTGAAGTTTCTATTCAACCTTTAAGTATTGCTTTGACTGGCCCTGATTGGCATAAGAATACTAATTTCTTACACTTGAAGGACTGAGAAATATCCCTTCCTACGGTCGTTAAAAAAATTACAAAAAAACAATGATGGGCCTTGAGTTCCTCCCCCAGGCTTCCCACAAGACGTGGTCCAACGCCAGTTGTCGTTTTCAGTAGACCACTAGCTTCCTACCTTTGGTTATTTTCTGTGATCGTCAACGTTTTGACATTACTCGTATCATTTTATTTTATTTATTTATTTTTTTTCCATTAATATTGACTTGGTTAACTTTACTTGCACACTTTTGAATTTATTATGGTGTTAAATTCATATCTTTGAAATTTGTCTTTACATTAATTAGGGATATTTTCATCTGTCAGGTTTTTTAACCGTTCTACCTGACTGTGTCGTTATTTTCTCCTCTGTTTCTTGCGGTTTTTTCTTTTTTTTCGGTTTGTCTAGCGAAATAAGGTCAAACTTTTGTATTGTTTTTTCAAAAATTCTTGCCCTTTTAATTTCGTTTGTTTCCCGTGTGCGGCTGCTGAGGTCGGGGGCCTTGATTTCCCTATTTCTTTAGCTACTATTTGGCCTGATTCACCATCAGACTCTTCGGAACTAGTTTCTGACGAATCCGGATTGGAACTTTAGAGGTGGCACTTTTTTGTGGTATCACCTGCCATTCCTTCGTAAATTTCTACTCCCCTGGAAGTAGAAGGTTTATTCTCTAAGTCCTCGCCTTGAGTTCTCAACTCGGGGGATTTGAAAGATTCTTGAGAGCTTTGGGAGGAATCAAAAGTTTTTGCGGGGTTCCTCCATTGTTTGAAGGCCATGTCTTCAGGGGGATGGGGCATTCTTTGCACAAAGGTTTCCCTCCATGAAGTCCACTTTTTAGGTTTGACCTTGGACACAGTTATATCATGATGTTGACCTTGCTGGTCATCCTCGGGAGTTTTATTCTCGGGCAATGTACTTTGACTCTTTTTTATGGGGAAATTAATTAAATCCATAGCTTCTCGCAGGTTTGTTTTAATTAAATCTTTGAGAGGAGTTTTCTTTACAGCAATGCCGGGGGTTTCTACAGCTCTGTTTAATTCTTCCTGTAAAGACAGGGGCCTTTCTATTGGTGTTGTAGGGGAAACCATATCGTCTGGAAATCTTTTGGGGGGACATGGGGTCGAGATTCTATCGGGGAAAAATTGGGTTTTTTTGAGATATTGTATAATCTAAATCTCCTGCGTTTGCCGATGAATAACTTTTTGGGCTTTTTGGGCGTTCTTGTTCTTACTGGTGTTAGGGATTTTTTCTCTGGAATAACTAGATTTTCCATAGCTAAAAATTCTTCAAAGTTTTGTTCATCACTCTCATTTTCAAAATAATCCTGTTTGAAATTAAAGGGTTTTAGCTCTGCCAGTCTTGACCTAGGGGGCTCATTTTCCGAATCTGACGAATCAGTAGAAGAGGGATGTGACATCCATCTCTCTGGAAATTTTGCTCTTTTTATTCGGCTAACATGCGCTTGTAAGTTTTTCCACTATCGGGGTTCTCCATTTTAAAGGTATATTCATTATCGTACTTTTTGACTATTCTGTACGGTCCAGAATATTTGTTGGAAAGTTTTTTTCCTTCCGTTTTTGCCTCGTTCTTTAGGTAAACGAAGTCTCCTACTTTGAAATCTATATTCCCTTAACTTTGGGTTGGTTTCTTAGCTCTTGGTTTATTTTACATTTTTCCAACTCTTGCCTAACTATTTTATAAGTTTTCCTCATCTATTTATGAATTCTTGTTTATAATCTTCTGAGTCGTTATAATACTGCCGAGACTCAATAATCTCATTATATGGGACTCTAAAATCTCGACCAAAAAGTAAATAAAATGGATTGTCTTTGGTTGCTTCGGAATAAGCAGTGTTGATTTACGTTAGTTAAGTAAGGTAAGAATTTATCCCAGTCGCTCCTATTGTCTTTCGTATAAATACTTTAGAACGTTCGAAAATATTTTATGTCTGTTTTCTATTTTGCCATTAGCTTGTGAATGGTACGGCGCTGTCACCATTTTCTCTATATTAAGGAAACTCATTAAATCTTTTGTTACTTTTGCAACAAAATTGCTCCCGTTGTCGCTCAAAATTTTATTAGGAATGCCAAATTGTAAAAATAATTTTGCTAATGCCTTACTTGTGGCATAAGCACCTTGATTTTTTAATGCTTTTGCAAAAGTAAATCCGGAAAATGATCTACAACCGAAAGAATACAAGTATGGCCTCTGCTAGAAACAGGTAAGCCTCCACTTGTCCCGAATAGGTCAAATGAGATAATATCGAAGGGGTACTTTGCTACTGGAACCCTTCCAATTGGAGGATTTGGATAAGCTGGGGGGATTTTTCTCAAATTACATGCTTCGCATGTACTTACAAATTCTTTAAGTTTTGTCAGTGCCGATTGTACGTAAAAGTATTGTTTTAGCTTATGGAACGTTTTCATAACTCCTAGATGTCCACCTGTGTCCGAATGAAAATATTCAAATGCAGGCCCTATCAAGTTTTGTGGTAACACAGGTATTATCGAGGTTTGGTTTCTATTTGTCTCAGCAGTCACAATCCTACACAGTATTTCTTCATCAAGGTCGTAGTAAAAATTATCTATCTCTTTTCTAAGAGTTTTTTGAATTTATCCGGTAACGCCTCATCATTCACAAAAATAATTAATTAGTGCTACACACATTTCGTCCTTTTTTTGCTTTCTTTTTATATTTTTCCAAAGATAAGGGACAATAGTTAATCTTATTTTTTTACTGCGTCTTTGACTTTGTTTTTTCTTACATCCATGTTTGCTTTTAGCATTGATAGCATTAACTTCATTTTCTTCAGTTTCCGACGGATCATTTTCTGGATATCTACTCAAAAAGTCGCAAGCTGCGTTTTGTTTTCCCTTTAAATGTTCAAATTCATAATCTAGGTCTTGGATTTTCATGATCCATCTAGCTAGAATGCCCGTGGGGTTTTAAAATGTGTGCAGGTACTGCAAGCTTTTATGGTCTGATCGTAATATAAAATTTTCTACCAATTAAATAATGTCTAAATTTGTCCAAGTGGTAGATAATAGATAGTAATTCTAAGTTTGTGGCGGAATAACTACTTTCGCCTTTTGATAAAGTTTTACTTGAATAGCATATAACTTTTTCTATTTGTTTAGGTGTTCCCTGTAGAGGGTTAGGGTTTTCTACTGGGATTGTTTGCGAAAGGATAGCGCCTATGCCCTTTGAGCTAGCATCAGTGGTAACGATGAATTTTCCGTTTCGAAATCAGGGAGTGACAAAATTGGTTCAGAAGTGAGTGCCTTTTTGAGACGGTCTAGGGAAGTTTGAGCTTCCTGGGACCAGGTAACATTATGGGAGTTCCCTTTAGTTAATTCCGTGAGGGGTTTCGCAATTTGGGCATAATTGCGTACGAATTTTCTAAAGTAGCCAGTAAGTCCTAAAATTCCCCTTAATTCTTTCATAGTTCTGGGGGGCTTGAGGTTTTCAAACACATCTTATTTTATCAGGGTCTGGGGATATCTCTCCCTGGGTCACTACTACTCCTAAAAATTTAATTTTGGATTGAAATAAATTTACTTTCTCAGGCCGGCATTTTAAATTGCCTTGCCTGAACTTCTCGAACACCTTAGCTAAAGTTGCTAAGTGTTGCTCAGTGTTTTCCCCCACGCATATAATATCATCAACAAAATGAATTATATTCCTTAATCCTCTCAACAGGTGCAATAGGGGTCTACATAATGCGCTTGAACTTGTTTTAAGCCCAAATGGTACCCTTAAGTATTCATAAGATCCATATTCGGATGCTGAAAATGCAGTTTTATGGACATCCTTTTCGGCTATTTTCACTTGGTGGTAGCCTTGGGTAAGGTCCAAAGAAGTAAAAATTTTGTTTTTGCTTGAAATTGAGTCAAGAATTTCGTCTATTCTTGGTAGAGGAAATTTATCGCTAACGACTTGTTTGTTGAGAGCCCTATAATCTACAACGAGCCTAAAATCTCCATTCTTTTTTTGGTACTAGGATCACTGGTGCGCTATACGGGCTTATACTTGGGCGTATAATCTCGTTCCTTTCTAATTCATGGATTTTATTTTTTAACCACTCTTTGTGCTTATATGGCACACGATATGGCTGTTTTGCTACGGGATTACCAGTCGTTAAAAATTGAATGCTGATAAAATGGAATCAGACCGATATCATTTTCAGATGCAGAAAATACATCCTTAAAATTCCATAATAATTCGCATAATTTTTTTTTAAGTTCCATATCCGTAATATGATCCATTTTAAATTTGTTTTAAAAATTGCGATTTAGTCAAAGGATATTCGTTATTTGAAGTTTTAATACCGTTAACTAGGTTTTCTTTTTTGAATTTTCCCATGTATTTAAATCATTTTCCGTTAAAACCTCGATTTGGACTAAACAAGTCCCCTTTTTAATTGTAATTGTATCGTTTTCATGGTTATTGGTTACCCAAATAAAACTTCCCCTTTGTCATAAGATATAATTTGTTCCTCGCATGACAGATTTTCGGGTGTTTCAGACGGTGTCGCAAACCATATTTCTGATTTGCTAATTATTGGCTCGATCATTTGTGATATTTGAATTTTTTGCATCGTTTTGGAGGGGACTTTTGTTTTCCTTATCGCAAATCCGTAATATTTCTCTTCATTTTCCTTGTTTATTAGATTCATGCTGGCGCTATGCTGCGCCATTGCGGCATCTTGTGGCGTCATGTTGGGTTTTACTATGTTTTCCACAATTCCACTATTTTTAATTTCATTTGATCTGTACTGTCGCATATCTCCTATTTTTATTTCGCAGATTCAATACTGTTATTATTTAAATTTACTTCATTTCTGCGATATCTCTCAGGATAATTGAACAAATTTCCAATTATGCCATGCCTTTGCGAGACATGGGGTTCAAAATACTTCGACATTATACCACTAGAAATTTTGTTTACTGTTATGTTATCTTCGTAACCTCTGTTACGATTTCTTAAGGTAGAAATTTCTTCCCCCACCTTAGCTGGGTATACCAGCTTCTCGTTGGCCACGTCTAATAGTATTCTATTAGACCTTAGAAAATTTGCCCCTATAATAGCTTCATATGGGAGATTATCACATACAATAAAATTTGTCATGAAGGTTCTGTTGTCTCTTTTTACGTTTAGGCAAATTGACCCTTTTGCATTTAATTTATGACCTGTAACACTTGTTAAATTGGGATTCTTAGGGTTCTTTTGTTGCCTAATGTGCAGAGGCAACGTATTAAATACGCAAGAGTTTATGATATTTACAGTAGCTCCACTGTCACTAAGGCCGTAAAGTAAACGTTTTCCACACAAAAATCATTAAATATAGGTAACTTGTTAATAACATCACTACAAGAAGGCACTAGTATTGTTTTGGACCTATTAAATATCCCTGGCACCCTCGGGGTCCAACTTATGTTTCTGAGGGGCCTGAAGCGTTTCCCTGAGAATTTATTTCATTTGTCGGTGCCTGTAATAGATATTCAGACGTATTAGGTTCCGTAGGCATATTTAAATGATTTACGTCTGCCTGTCTTTGCCATGTATTATTATGGTAGCGCGGATGTCTCGTGTCAGTGCCATTTGCTGGCGTTGACTGCCAGTGCCGTTGGCTTGTAAAATTTTCATTTCTCATCGGCAAATCTTCATGATTTCTATATTGCATTCTCGCATTATATTGACCTTGGCGAGTATTTGGGTTTTCAAACCGGTAATTAATTTGCCTGTTGGGGAAAGGGCTATACAAATTTGGTTGGTACGCATTATAAGGTACTGATTGGCGCAATCCCCCCTGGCTATAGCCTATTGCACGACCGGTGCTAAAATTTGTTCTTCTGAACAAATGGTTACCGTAATTTTGCGTATTACCGACAGCATTTCTTGGTATGGGATTGGTGACGTAGTGGCACTCTCTTGCTATGTGGCCAACACGATTGCAGTTATAGCACCTTATTATTGTAGGGTTAATGGGTTGAAAACGTACTGTTTTCTGCCTAGCGGGTTCTGGCGTTTTGTTTCTTTGTGCTACTGGGGAGTTATCCCTTGAAAAGAAATTGGGGGATGCTTGATCGCCCTTGAAGATTGGGTTCGCGTTTGAGTCGCCTAAGCTATTTATTTTTGCATTACTATGATTAGCAACCATTTTATCAACTTCGATTAATCGTTCTACCTCTTGGACTGCAAGATCCAACGTCTGAATATTCTTGGATATTACTACTCTATATAGTTTTTGGGCCCTTGCAAAAAGGTATTTAGTATGACTTTTTCATACAGTTGCCCCGAACCACTTCCGTATTTTGCTTCTACAGAAATGCGTATATTATCCAGATATTCCCTTATATTTTGTGAAAAATCAAAGTTCACTACTCCATGTTTTAATTTATTTATTGAACTGGTTTCTATAAATCTCTCTTTGAATGCTTTTAACAAGTCATCAACCGTATTTATTGGCAAGTTGGCGTTATTTCCTATGGTATGTTCGACCTGTTTTAGAAAAGTTAAGGCCTGGCCTCTTAATCGTAGAAGCAGCATGTCTTTTAATGCTCCAACGTCTGTTTTTGTTAATTGGACAAACTGGGTCAATTGGATATTAATTCGTCAATATCTGATTGACCATTGTATTCCGGGATAGATTTTGCAATCTCTATATTTTTGGCGACTAACTTTTGCACTATTAATAACTCACTGATTTCTTCCATCTTTTTTTTTGCGTTTATATCAACTTAAAATTTTACTTAACCTATTTGGGGGACTCTATTATCTCCTATGAGATATTCTAAAGGGTTTCCCTGTAGTAGCTTAGCGGTTATAGGCCTAATCAATTTTCTTATATGTCTGTATCTCTCCGAAAATCAAATCTGAATTACAAAGTTTAAATGGCCTAACTAGTTCGCAGTTTTCCTCCATTTCCGACACGCGCCATTTGTACCATTGAAGTTTGATTTGTAGTGATAGAAAAGATTTGCTCGTGGCGATAGAGAATTCTCCTATAGCGCCACTTATAGCGATGGAGATTGTGTCAACTAGGCTAGCCCCGCTCTCAAGTAATGAGAGAAAATTGAATATGTAGACATACAAATGTGGCTTCTTCTTTCTTGAGCTATCTGGAGATCAGATTCCTTTGGGAGCATTTACCATGGAGACTGGCGAACTAGTTACCTATTATCGGACTAGACTCAGACATATAAGAGAAACAAACACATATAAAAAGACAATAGATTTATTGAACTTACATGCTTAGTTGTACAGCAACGGGTCACTTCAATGACAATAAAAATGGTGTCCGAGATTATTTGCGGTACTAATCGCTTCAAATCTGGATAGAGATTCCAATTAAAAAGGCCACATTTGCCCCACTCCCAAACGCAGTTCTTTCGTCCTGCGCTCTAGGGACTGTCTGCCATTGGCTTACGTGGCCCAAGGACGCGCACCCTCGTCCAATAATACGTCTTAAATATTTTTTTGATGATTTAGGCGTTCACACGGTTCTTTGCCTTTTAAACTTCCTTGGAAATTTTATGCATTGCATTTTCTTGCTACAATTATCTTAGCGAAATTCGAACGACTAGCGCCGTTGTCTGACTGAAGCTAGAAAATGCAATTTCTCTTTTCGCTGATTAAGGACTTTTCATTTTTGCAACTAGATTTAGCTTAATTATAAGAAATCGGAATTATCTTTAGAAGGAACTTTATTTTGGTATTTTAAATACATCGTGTTTTACTCCGGTACAAATACATAAAAATCTTAGGCCCGTCTTAGCTATTTTATCTTTTGGATTTTCATTTTTATTTTTGAATTTTTAAAACAACTAGAAACTTATCATTGATTTTACCTAGATTTAGCAAATATCATTCCAAGATTCTGCTAATCTTGCACCAAAAATGTATTTGTTGGTGAAACATTTATGCTATTTGTCAAAATAAATTTAATCCTAAGCAAAAATCTACTTTTTTCAGCATTTCAGCGATCAAGGGAATTCTGGTAGCCCTTGTGGTACTAAAATTATTTTAGCACCACTCTTCTTTTGCCGTCTAAGAACGTTAATAACCCTATATTCAAAGCTAAAGTTTAGCTTAATTTTTGTGGCACAAACTTCAGTGGCACAAATTCACGGAAATTAAAGGGAGTAGGGGTGGGGGATTAAAAACATTTTTTTTTACTTGGGGGGATGCAATTTTTTATCTCAATGAAAATACCCAAAAAGGTGTTTTGATTAAAAAATACCAAAAAAGTATTTTTCAATTGACTTCCCCACCTCCCTAGCATTTCATTAGCTAAATAGTAAACATGACTATGTTTTACCCTTGGGGTGAAGCTTTTTGTCAGACTTACTTGAGCCATGTTACAAATTATAAAGATTACAATGTACTTTTTTAGAAGAAGCATTTTAAATTCTACCATTGCAATTTTTCTAACTCACACAACACGAATTGAAATTCCATTTTGTCTTTTTTTAATATTCAGGCCAATTTTGTCGAAAGTAATTTGTAATTTGGCTCTTTCGCTAAACTGACTATCACAAATTACTAAAATAAGTTGAAAATCTATGCAGAGTTGACTTTTGTCACCTAGTAAGACACATACATAGACTTTTATGTTTTGGAGGGCACAGTAAACTGGGCAGGATAAACACACAAAAAAGGTAAATTATAAGAAAAAATATAAAAACACGGTGTTAATTGTGAACAAATGAAACTTAAAAAAACACGTCAATAATGTGAAACTAGTAGAAAGGGGGGTCCGACTCCCACGATGACTACGTGGTTTATGGTTTTGTCAGTGAGAATGAAAAAAACAGGAATTTTCTCACTTGAAAAAACATGAGTTTTCTCACATTGATGGATGTTTTCTTGGATGGTTATGGGTGTTGGTCAATTTATTTGATGTTTTTCATGGATGTCAACAGCAATTCATGTCTGTTTTATGGTTTTTGTCAGTGAGAATGAAAAAACAGGAACTTTCTCACATTTATGGATGTCAACAGCAATTTATGTCTGTTTTATGTATGTTCGTTGTCAGTGAGAATGAAAAAAAAATAGGAACTTTCTCACATTTATGGATGTCAACAGCAATTTATGTCTGTTTTATGTCTGTTCGTTGTCAGTGAGAATGGAAAAACAGGAACTTTCTCACTTTGATGGATGTCAACAGAAATTTATGTTCCTGTTTTATGGTTTTTGTCAGTGAGAATGTACATTGGGGTGATTTACATAATCGGTTGGGAATTATTGATTCGCGAAGGGGAATTAAGAAACAAACATGGCTTCTTTGTTGTTTGGCTAGTCTAACCTGAGAAATTGATTTACATAATCGGTGGGGGAATGTATTGATTCACGAAGGGGGAATTAAGAAACAAACATGGCTTCTTTGATCTTTAGGCAAACCTAACCTGAGAAATAGATTTACATAATCGGTGGGGAGAATGTATTGATTTACGAAAGGGGAATTAAGAAACAAACATGGCTTCTTTGATATTTAGGCGAACCTAACCTGAGAAATTGATTTACATAATCGGCGGGGGAATGTATTGATTCACGAAAGGGGGAATTAAGAAACAAACATGGCTTCTTTGATCTAAGGTCTGAGGGATAAACGTTCTTTAGGTCAGAGAGAAAAATTAATATTCTATTTTTAAATAGGGCTTCATTGATCTTAGTGTCAGGAATTATAAATGACATCACTTGTTATCTTGGAATTATGCGGGAGTCTAAAGAGATAGAAATTCTATTTTTAAATACGGCTTCACTGAGCTTTAAGTCGGAGAGATAAATTGATATTCTAACGAAACCTTAATAGTGTAGCTAGGAACATTTATGAGATGAAGAGATTAACGTAGGAAAGGGTTTCCTAGAAATTTGAAATGTGTCAGCGCAGGGATGCCAAAAAACAAAAGGAACACACAGAAATACTTTTAGGGATTATTTGGGCGAAACCGTTTTAGACAGGTTATGGAATTATTTCGGCGAAACAGTTAGAGACATTTTAAAAGATGATTTAAAAGATGATTTTAGAAGAGGTTTTGAGTGTGGACGTTATAATACACAAGTTCCATTTGAACAGTGTTGTGAGGTCCCTACCACAACCCCAAAGGGTTCCGATCCCCCCACCCCAACCCCGAAGGAACCCACCGGTCCTTCAAAGGTTCTCCGGATTCCCAAAGGGTCCCCGGCGCCCCAAAGGCTCCTGAGCCACCATTTTAATGCTTTTTTTAAGGCTTTATTATATCTTTTCAGAACAAATTATTATTTTAGGGAATTATTTCGGCGAAGCATTTAGAGACATTTTAAAAGATGATTTTTGAAGAGATTTTAGAAGAGGATTTGAGGGTGAAACTCTGAGGTCGTTATAATACACAAGTTCCATTTGAACAGTGTCGTGAGGTCCTCTACCCCAACCCCAAAGGGTTCCGATCCCCCCACCCCAACCCCGAAGGAAGCGCCCGGTCCTCAAAGGTCCCCCAAGCTCCCAAAGGACCACCTGGCCCTCAAGGGTCCCACAGACCCTCAAAGGCTCTCCCCGAGCCCCGTCTTTCGTTGATGTGTATTGTCTGAAACTTATGATTTGGGATATGTAAATTACTATTTCGGACTTTTCTGAGCTAGATTTCTTAGTCTTTCGTTGGTGTGTGTTGTCTGAAACCTATGATTTGGGATGGATGGATTGCAATTTTTGACTTTTCTGAGCTGGATTTCTGAGCCGTTCATAGGTGAGTGCTGTCAGAAAATTATGATTTGGGATGTGTAGTTTGCAAGTTGGACTTTTCAGAGCTATGATTTCTTAGTCTCTCATAGGCGTTTGTTGTCTGAAACTTCTAGTTTGGGATGAATAGTTTGCTATTTCAGGCTTTTCTGAGCTAAGGTTTCCTAGTATTTCGTAGGTGAATGTTGTCTGAAACTTATGATTTGGGATATGTAAATTACTATTTCGGGCTTTTCTAAGCTAGATTTCTTAGTCTTTCGTTGGTGTGTATTGTCTGAAACCTATGATTTGGATGGGTGGATTACTATTTTTGACTTTTCTGAGCTGGATTTCTTAGCCATTCATAGGTGTGTGTTGTCTGAAACTTATGATTTGGGATGGTTAATTTGCTATTTTTGACTTTTCTGAGCTAGGTTTCTTAGCCTTTCATATGTGTGTGCTGTCAGAAAATTATGATTTGGGATTTGTAGTTTGCATTTTGGACTTTTCAGAGCTAGGATTCTTAGTCCCTCATAGGTGTTTGTTGTCTGAAGCCTATAGTTGGGATGAGTAGTTTGCTATTTCAGGCTTTTCATAGCCAGATTTCTTAGTATTTCGTAGGTGTGTGTTGTCTGAAACCTATGATTTGGATTGTGTGGGTTGCTATTTTTGACTTTCATAGCCAGATTTCTTAGTCTTTCGTAGGTGTGTGTGTTGTCTGAAACCTATGATTTGGATTGTGTGGATTGCTATTTTTTGACTTTTCTGAGCTGGATTTCATAGCCTTTCGTAGGGATGTGTTGACTGAAACCTATGATTTGGGATGAGTGGTTTGCTTTTGGACTTTTCAGAGCTGGATTTCTTAGCCGTTCATAGGTGAGTGTTGTCTGGAACCTATGATTTGGGATGGTTAATTTGCTATTTTTTACTTTTCTGAGCTAGATTTCTTAGCCTTTCATAGGTGTGTGTTGTCAGAAAATTATGATTTGGGATGTGTAGTTTGCTATTTCAGGCTTTTCTGAGCTAAGGTTTCCTAGTATTTCGTAGGTGAATGTTGTCTGAAACCAATATTTTGGGATGAGTAGTTTGCTATTTCAGGCTTTTATGAGCTAGATTTCTTAGCCTTTCGTAGGTGTGTGTTGACTGAAACTTATGATTTGGGATATGTAATTTGCTATTTCCGACTTTTCATAACCAGATTTCTTAGTCTTTCGTAGGTGTGTGGTGTCTGAAACCTATGATTTGGGATGTGTGGGTTACTATTTTTGACTTTTCTGAGCTGGATTTCTTAGCCTTTCGTAGGCGTGTGTTGACTGAAACCTATGATTTGGGATGGTTAATTTGCTATTTTTGACTTTTCTGAGCTAGATTTCTTAGCCTTTCATAGGTGTGTGCTTTCAGAAAATTATGATTTGGGAGGTGTAGTTTGCTTTTTGGACTTTTCAGAGCTAAGATCTTAGTCACTCATAGGTGTTTGTTGTCTGAAACTTCGAGTTTGGGATGAGTAGTTGGCTATTTCAGACTTTTCTGAGCTAAGGTTTCTTAGTATTTCGTAGGTGAATGTTGTCTGAAAATTATGATTTGGGATATGTAAATTACTATTTCGGGCTTTTCTGAGTTGGATTTCTTAGTCTTTCATAGGTGTGTGTGTCTGAAACCTATGATTTGGGATGAGTGGTTTGCTTTTTGGACTTTTCTGAGCTGGATTTCTGAGCCTTTCCTAGGTGTGTGTTGACTGAAACCTATGATTTGGGATGTGTAGTTTGCTATTTTGACTTTTCTGAGCTAGGTTTCTTAGCTTTCATAGGTAAGTGTTGTCAGAAAATTATGATTTGGGATATGTAGTTTGCTATTTCAGGCTTTTCTGAGCTAAGGTTTCCTAGTATTTCGTAGGTGAATGTTGTCTGAAACCAATAGTTTGGGATGAGTAGTCTGCTATTTTTGACCTTTCTGAGCTAGGTTTCTTAGTCTTTCGTTGGTGTGTGTTGACTGAAACCTATGATTTGGGATATGTAGTTTGCTATTTTGACTTTTCTGAGCTGGATTTATTAGCCTTTCATAGGTGTGTGTTGACTGAAACCTATGATTGGGATGAGTGGTTTGCTATTTTGGTCTTTTCTGAGCTAGATTTCTTAGCCTTTCATAGGTATGTGTTGTCAGAAAATAAGATTTGGGATGTGTAGTTTGCTATTTGGACTTTTCAGAGCTATGATTCTTAGTCCATCATAGGCGTTTGTTGTCTGAAAATTCTAGTTTGGGATGAGTAGTTTGCTATTTCAGGCTTTTCTGAGCTAAGGTTTTCTTAGTCTTTCATAGGTGAATGTTGTCTGAAACCTATGATTTGGGATATGTTAATTACTATTTCGGGGCTTTTCTAAGCTAGATTTCTTAGTCTTTCGTTGGTGTGTGTTGTCTGAAACCTATGATTTGGGATGGGTGGATTGCTACTTTTGACTTTTCTGAGCTGGATTTCTTAGCCTTTCATAGGTGTTTGTTGTCTGAAACCTATAGTTTGGGATGACTAGTTTGCTATTTTTGACTTTTCTGAGCTAGGTTTCTTAGCCGTTCATAGGTGAGTGCTGTCTGAAACCTATGATTTGGGAATATGTAAATTACTATTTCGGGCTTTTCTGAGTTGGATTTCTTAGTCTTTCATAGGTATGTGTTGTCTGAAACCTATGATTTGGGATGTGTGGGTTGCTATTTTTTTACTTTTCCGAGCTGGATTTCTTAGCCGTTCATAGGTGAGTGCTGTCTGAAACTTATGATTTGGGATGGTTAATTTGCTATTTCCGGCTTTTATTAGCTAGGTTTCTTAGCCTTTCATAGGTGTGTTGTCAGAAAATTATGATTTGGGATGTGTAGTTTGCTATTTGGACTTTTCAGAGCTAGGATTCTTAGTCCATCATAGGTGTTTGTTGTCTGAAACCAATAGTTTGGGATGAGTAGTTTGCTATTTCAGCTTTTCGGAGCTAGATTTCTTAGCCTTTCATTGGTGTATGCTTTCAGAAAATTATGATTTGGGATATGTAAATTACTATTTCGGACTTTTCTGAGTTGGACACTTCTAAATTTTTCCGTAGAAGATAGGAAAAAGTTATACTATGATTATGATTATTTTCCATGAAGATAAAAAGTTTCACTTTAATTCTAAATTTTCTTAAATTCAATTCCGACCTTTCTCAAAGAGATAAAAAAAATTAAAGTTCTGTTCCAAATATTTTCCCGGAAGAAGAAAAGTTCAACTTCGATTCTGAATTTTCTCAATGAAAATGAAATAAGTTATTGATCAAATCTATTTTCCAAAAATAATATAAAAATTTCCACTTCAGTTCAGATTTTTTCTCAAAGAGATGAAGAAATTTAAAGTTCTGTTCCAAATTTTTCATAGAAGATAGGAAAAGTTATACTTTGAACGTGAATATTCGAGTTCTATTCTGAATTTTACCAAAGAACACAATTCAATTCTAATTTCCCCAATAAAAAATTAAAGTTCAATTCTAAATTTTTCAGTGGAAGATAGAAAAAGTAATACCATACGTGTGAATATTTTCCGGAAGATAAAAAGTTCTAGTTCAATTTAAAATTTTCTCAACGAAGTGAAGAAGAATTCAAGTTCTCTTCTGAATTTTACCAAAGAACACAATTCAATTCTAATTTCACAGAGAAAATAAAAATCTTCCACTTCAGTTCCTATTTCACAAAGACATAAAGAAATTTAAAGTTCAATTCTAAATTTTCGGTGGAAGATAGAAAAAGTAATACCATACTTGTGAATATTTTCATGGAAGATAAAAAGTTCTAGTTCAATTTAAAATTTTCTCAACGAAGTGAAGGAAAGTTCAAGTTCTCTTCTGAATTTTCTCAATGAAAAAGAAATTAGTCATTGATCATTTCTATTTTTCCAAATAATATAAAAATTTCCACTTAGTTCAGATCTGACTCGAAGAGATGAAAAATTTAAAATACTGTTCCAAATTTTTCACTGAAGATAAAAAAGTTCAAGTTCTCTTCGGAATTTTACCAAAGAACACAATTCAATTCTAATTTCTCCAGAGAAAATAAAAATCTTCCACTTCAGTTCTTTATTTCACAAAGACATAAAGAAATTTAAAGTTCAATTCTAAATTTTTCGGTGGAAGATAGAAAAAGTAATAGCATACGTGTGAATATTTTCCCGGAAGATAAAAAGTTCTAGTTCAATTTAAAATTTTCTCAACGAAGTCAAGAAAGTTCAAGTTCTCTTCTGAACTTTACCAAAGAACACACTTCAATTCTAATTTCTCCAGAGAAAACAAAAATCTTCCACTTCAGTTCTTTATTTCACAAAGACATAAAGAAATTTAAAGTTCAATTCTAATTTTTCGGTGGGAGATAGAAAAATAATACCATACTTGTGATTATTTTCACGGAAGAAAAAAGTTCTAGTTCAATTTAAAATTTTCTCAATGAAGTGAAGAAAAGTTCAAGTTCTCTACTGAATTTACCAAAGAAGACAATTCAATTCTAATTTCTACAGAGAAAATAAAAATCTTCCACTTCAGTTCTTTATTTCACAAAAGACATAAAGAAATTTAAAGTTCAATTCTAAATTTTTCGGTGGAAGATAGAAAAATTAATACCATACTTGTGAATATTTTCCCGGAAGATAAAAAGTTCTAGTTCAATTTAAAATTTTCTCAAAGAAGTGAAGAAAAGTTCAAGTTCTCTTCTGAACTTTACCAAAGAACACACTTCAATTCTAATTTCTCCAGAGAAAATAAAAATCTTCCACTTCAGTTTTAAGTTCCCCAAAGAAATAAAGAAATTTAAAGTTCTATTCTAAATTTTTAGATGGAAGATAGAAAAAGTAATACTATGACTGCGATTGTTTTCCATGAAGATCAAAAGTTTCACTTTATTTATAATTTTTCTTAAATTCAGTTCTGATTTTTCTCAAAGAGATGAAAAATTTAAAGTTCTGTTCCAAATTTTTCATAGAAGATAGAAAAAGTTATACATTGATTGTGAATATTCAACATGAAGATAAGGAACTCCACTTTAATTCTGAGTTTTCTCGAAGAAGTGCAAATTGTTCAAGTTCTCTTCTGAATTTTCTTAAAGAAGAGAAAAAAGTTAACTCAATTCTGAATTTTACCAATGAAAATGAAAAAACCTTCCACTTCAGTTCTTAATTTCTCAAAGACATAAAAATTTAAAGTTCAGTTCTAAATTTTTCTGTAGAAGATAGGAAAAGTTATACTATGATTGTGATTATTTTCCAGTGAAGATAAAAAGTTTCACTTTAATTCTAATTTTCTTAAGTTCACTACCGATTTTTTGCAAAGAGATGAAAAATTTAAAGTTCTGTTCCAAATTTTTCATAGAAGATAGAAAAAGTTATACATTGATTTGAATATTCGACATGAAGATAAGGAGCATCACTTTAATTCTGAGTTTTCTCGAAGAAGTGCAAAATGTTCAAGTTCACTTCTGAATTTTCTTAAAGAAGTGAAAAAAGTTAGCTCAATTCTGAATTTTACCAATGAAAATGAAAAAAGCTTCCACTTCAGTTCTTAATTCCTCAAAGACATAAAAAATCAAAGTTCTCTTCTAATTTTTCCAAGAAAATAAAAAGGCTCCACTTCAGTTCTGGTTTTTTTTTCTCAAAGAGATGAAAAATTTAAAGTTCTTTTCTAATTTTAAATTAAATTTTAGCTCCTTTGTCTTATGGATTTACCCATCAAATTTTAAATTAGAAAATGAGTGACTCGTTCTATTATTTAAAGACAATCGTTCAAACTCGTTCATCTAACCTTCAAAACAATAGGTTAGGTTAGGTATAAATAAATATTAATAAATAAATAGAAACATTTCTACATGTTTAAGTTAGGTTAGGGTAGGTTAACTTATCATGAGTGCTCATGATAAGTTAACCTAACCTTTTCCGGCGAGTATGGTTAGGTTAGGTTAGACTAGATTAAGTTAGGTTAGATTAGGTTAGGTTAGGTTAGCCTACGTACGCTTCACTTAGGTTAGCTTAGGTTAGGTGAGAGACATGCAAAAAGTTAGGTGTATGATTAGGTTAGGTTAGATTAAGTTAGGTTAGGTTAAGTTAGGTTAGGCTAGGTTAGCCTACGTACGCGCGCGTACGTAGGCTAACCTAGCCTAACCTAACTTAACCTAACCTAACTTAATCTAACCTAACCTAATCATACACCTAACTTTTTGCATGTCTCTCACCTAATCTAAGCTAACCTAAGTGAAGCGTACGTAGGCTAACCTAACCTAACCTAATCTAACCTAACTTAATCTAGTCTAACCTAACCTAACACTACTAATACTACCATACTCGCCGGAAAAGGTTAGGTTAACTTATCATGAGCACTCATGATAAGTTAACCTAACCTAACCTAACTTAAACATGTAGAAATGTTTCTATTTATTTATTAATATTTATTTATACCTAACCTAACCTATTGTTTTGAAGGTTAGATGAACGAGTTTGAACGATTGTCTTAAATAATAGAACGAGTCACTCATTTTCTAATTTAAAAATTTGATGGGTAAATCCATAAGACAAAGGAGCTAAAATTTAATTTAAAATTAGAAAAGAACTTTAAATTTTTCATCTCTTTGAGAAAAAAAACAGAACTGAAGTGGAGCCTTTTTATTTTCTTGGAAAAATTAGAAGAGAACTTTGAATTTTTTATGTCTTTGAGGAATTAAGAACTGAAGTGGAAGCTTTTTTCATTTTCATTGGTAAAATTCAGAATTGAGCTAACTTTTTTTACTTCTTTAAGAAAATTCAGAAGTGAACTTGAACATTTTGCACTTCTTCGAGAAAACTCAGAATTAAAGTGATGCTCCTTATCTTCATGTCGAATATTCAAATCAATGTATAACTTTTTCTATCTTCTATGAAAAATTTGGAACAGAACTTTAAATTTTTCATCTCTTTGCAAAAAATCGGTAGTGAACTTAAGAAAATTAGAATTAAAGTGAAACTTTTTATCTTCACTGGAAAATAATCACAATCATAGTATAACTTTTCCTATCTTCTACAGAAAAATTTAGAACTGAACTTTAAATTTTTTATGTCTTTGAGAAATTAAGAACTGAAGTGGAAGGTTTTTTCATTTTCATTGGTAAAATTCAGAATTGAGTTAACTTTTTTCTCTTCTTTAAGAAAATTCAGAAGAGAACTTGAACAATTTGCACTTCTTCGAGAAAACTCAGAATTAAAGTGGAGTTCCTTATCTTCATGTTGAATATTCACAATCAATGTATAACTTTTTCTATCTTCTATGAAAAATTTGGAACAGAACTTTAAATTTTTCATCTCTTTGAGAAAAATCAGAACTGAATTTAAGAAAAATTATAAATAAAGTGAAACTTTTGATCTTCATGGAAAACAATCGCAGTCATAGTATTACTTTTTCTATCTTCCATCTAAAATTTAGAATAGAACTTTAAATTTCTTTATTTCTTTGGGGAACTTAAAACTGAAGTGGAAGATTTTTATTTTCTCTGGAGAAATTAGAATTGAAGTGTGTTCTTTGGTAAAGTTCAGAAGAGAACTTGAACTTTTCTTCACTTCGTTGAGAAAATTTTAAATTGAACTAGAACTTTTTATCTTCCGGGAAAATATTCACAAGTATGGTATTACTTTTTCTATCTTCCACCGAAAATTTAGAATTGAACTTTAAATTTCTTTATGTCTTTTGTGAAATAAAGAACTGAAGTGGAAGATTTTTATTTTCTCTGTAGAAATTAGAATTGAATTGTGTTCTTTGGTAAAATTCAGTAGAGAACTTGAACTTTTCTTCACTTCATTGAGAAAATTTTAAATTGAACTAGAACTTTTTATCTTCCGTGAAAATAATCACAAGTATGGTATTAATTTTTCTATCTCCCACCGAAAAATTTAGAATTGAACTTTAAATTTCTTTATGTCTTTGTGAAATAAAGAACTGAAGTGGAAGATTTTTGTTTCTCTGGAGAAATTAGAATTGAAGTGTGTTCTTTGGTAAAGTTCAGAAGAGAACTTGAACTTTCCTTGACTTCGTTGAGAAAATTTTAAATTGAACTAGAACTTTTTATCTTCCGTGAAAATATTCACAAGTATGGTATTACTTTTTCTATCTTCCCACCGAAAAATTAGAATTGAACTTTAAATTTCTTTATGTCTTTGTGAAATAAAGAACTGAAGTGGAAGATTTTTGTTTTCTCTGGAGAAATTAGAATTGAAGTGTGTTCTTTGGTAAAGTTCAGAAGAGAACTTGAACTTTTCTTCACTTCTTGAGAAAATTTTAAATTGAACTAGAACTTTTTATCTTCCGGGAAAATATTCACACGTATGGTATTACTTTTTCTATCTTCCACCGAAAAATTTAGAATTGAACTTTAAATTTCTTTATGTCTTTGTGAAATAAAGAACTGAAGTGGAAGATTTTTATTTTCTCTGGAGAAATTAGAATTGAATTGTGTTCTTTGGTAAAATTCCGAAGAGAACTTGAACTTTTTTATCTTCAGTGAAAAATTTGGAACAGTATTTTAAATTTTCATCTCTTCGAGTCAGATCTGAACTAAAGTGGAAAATTTTTATATTATTTTGGAAAAATAGAAATGATCAATGACTAATTTCTTTTTCATTGAGAAAATTCAGAAGAGAGAACTTGAAATTTTTCCTTCACTTCGTTGAGAAAATTTTAAATTGAACTAGAACTTTTTATCTTCCATGAAAATATTCACAAGTATGGTATTACTTTTTCTATCTTCCACCGAAAAATTTAGAATTGAACTTTAAATTTCTTTATGTCTTTGTGAAATAAGGAACTGAAGTGAAGATTTTTATTTTCTCTGTGAAATTAGAATTGAATTGTGTTCTTTGGTAAAATTCAGAAGAGAACTTGAATTCTTCTTCACTTCGTTGAGAAAATTTTAAATTGAACTAGAACTTTTTATCTTCCGGGAAAATATTCACACGTATGGTATTACTTTTTCTATCTTCCACCGAAAAATTTAGAATTGAACTTTAAATTTTTTATTGGGGAAATTAGAATTGAATTGTGTTCTTTGGTAAAATTCAGAATAGAACTCGAATATTCACGTTCAAAGTATAACTTTTCCTATCTTCTATGAAAAATTTGGAACAGAACTTTAAATTTCTTCATCTCTTTGAGAAAAAAATCTGAACTGAAGTAGGAAATTTTTTATATTATTTTGGGAAAATAGATTTGATCAATAACTTATTTCATTTTCATTGAGAAAATTCAGAATCGAAGTTGAACTTTTCTTCTTCCGGGAAAATATTTGGAACAGAACTTTAATTTTTTTCATCTCTTTGAGAAAGGTCGGAATTGAATTTAAGAAAATTTAGAATTAAAGTGAAACTTTTTATCTTCATGGAAAATAATCATAATCATAGTATAACTTTTCCTATCTTCTACGGAAAAATTTAGAAGTGTCCAACTCAGAAAAGTCCGAAAATAGTAATTTACATATCCCAAATCATAATTTTCTGAAAGCATACACCAATGAAAGGCTAAGAAATCTAGCTCCGAAAAGCCTGAAATAGCAAACTACTCATCCCAAACTATTGGTTTCAGACAACAAACACCTATGATGGACTAAGAATCCTAGCTCTGAAAAGTCCAAATAGCAAACTACACATCCCAAATCATAATTTTCTGACAACACACACCTATGAAAGGCTATAAGAACCTAGCTAATAAAAGCCGGAAATAGCAAATTAACCATCCCAAATCATAAGTTTCAGACAGCACTCACCTATGAACGGCTAAGAAATCCAGCTCGGAAAAGTAAAAAAATAGCAACCCACACATCCCAAATCATAGGTTTCAGACAAACACATACCTATGAAAGACTAAGAAATCCAACTCAGAAAAGCCCGAAAATAGTAATTTACATATTCCCAAATCATAGGTTTCAGACAACACTCACCTATGAACGGCTAAGAAACCTAGCTCAGAAAAGTCAAAAATAGCAAACTAGTCATCCCAAACTATAGGTTTCAGACAACAAACACCTATGAAAGGCTAAGAAATCAGCTCAGAAAAGTCAAAAGTAGCAATCCACCATCCCAAATCATAGGTTTCAGACAACACACACCAACGAAAGACTAAGAAATCTAGCTTAGAAAAGCCCGAAATAGTAATTAACATATCCCAAATCATAGGTTTCAGACAACATTCACCTATGAAAGACTAAGAAACCTTAGCTCAGAAAAGCCTGAAATAGCAAACTACTCATCCCAAACTAGAAGTTTCAGACAACAAACGCCTATGATGGACTAAGAATCATAGCTCTGAAAAGTCCAAATAGCAAACTACACATCCCAAATCTTAATTTTCTGACAACACATACCTATGAAAGGCTAAGAAATCTAGCTCAGAAAAGACAAAAATAGCAAACCACTCATCCCAATCATAGGTTTCAGTCAACACACACCTATGAAAGGCTAATAAATCCAGCTCAGAAAAGTCAAAAATAGCAAACTACATATCCCAAATCATAGGTTTCAGTCAACACACACCAACGAAAGACTAAGAAACCTAGCTCAGAAAGGTCAAAAATAGCAAACTACTCATCCCAAACTATTGGTTTCAGACAACATTCACCTACGAAATACTAGGAAACCTTAGCTCAGAAAAGCCTGAAATAGCAAACTACATATCCCAAATCATAATTTTCTGAAAACACTTACCTATGAAAGGCTAAGAAACCTAGCTCAGAAAAGTCAAAATAGCAAACTACACATCCCAAATCATAGGTTTCAGTCAACACACACCTAGAAAGGCTCAGAAATCCAGCTCAGAAAAGTCCAAAAAGCAAACCACTCATCCCAAATCATAGGTTTCAGACACCACACACCTATGAAAGACTAAGAAATCCAACTCAGAAAAGCCCGAAATAGTAATTTACATATCCCAAATCATAAGTTTCAGACAACATTCACCTACGAAATACTAAGAAACCTTAGCTCAGAAAAGTCTGAAATAGCCAACTACTCATCCCAAACTCGAAGTTTCAGACAACAAACACCTATGAGTGACTAAGAATCCTAGCTCTGAAAAGTCCAAAAAGCAAACTACACCTCCCAAATCATAATTTCTGAAAGCACATACCTATGAAAGGCTAAGAAATCTAGCTCAGAAAAGTCAAAAATAGCAAATTAACCATCCCAATCATAGGTTTCAGTCAACACACGCCTACGAAAGGCTAAGAAATCCAGCTCAGAAAAGTCAAAAAATAGCAACCCACACATCCCAAATCATAGGTTTCAGACACCACACACCTACGAAAGACTAAGAAATCTGGTTATGAAAAAGTCGGAAATAGCAAATTACATATCCCAAATCATAAGTTTCAGTCAACACACACCTACGAAAGGCTAAGAAACCTAGCTCATAAAAGCCTGAAATAGCAA
The DNA here is from genome assembly GCA_027921565.1 of Artemia sinica. Taxonomy (NCBI): domain Eukaryota; kingdom Metazoa; phylum Arthropoda; class Branchiopoda; order Anostraca; family Artemiidae; genus Artemia; species Artemia sinica. The sequence goes on from CM051259.1 coordinate 60,989,171, forward strand.
ACTACTCATCCCAAACTATTGTTTCAGACAACATTCACCTACGAAATACTAGGAAACCTTAGCTCAGAAAAGCCTGAAATAGCAAAACTACACATCCCAAATCATAATTTCTGACAACACACACCTATGAAAGGCTAAGAAACCTAGCTCAGAAAAGTCAAAAATAGCAAATTAACCATCCCAAATCATAGGTTTCAGACAACACTCACCTATGAACGGCTAAGAAATCCAGCTCTGAAAAGTCCAAAAAGCAAAACACTCATCCCAAATCATAGTTTCAGTCAACACATCCCTACGAAAGGCTATGAAATCCAGCTCAGAAAAGTCAAAAAAATAGCAATCCACACAATCCAAATCATAGGTTTCAGACAACACACACCTACGAAAGACTAAGAAATCTGGCTATGAAAAGTCAAAAAATAGCAAACCCACACAATCCAAATCATAGGTTTCAGACAACACACACCTACGAATACTAAGAAATCTGGCTATGAAAAGCCTGAAATAGCAAACTACTCATCCCAAAACTATAGGCTTCAGACAACAAACACCTATGAGGGACTAAGAATCCTAGCTCTGAAAAGTCCAAAATGCAAACTACAAATCCCAAATCATAATTTTCTGACAGCACACACATATGAAAGGCTAAGAAACCTAGCTCAGAAAAGTCAAAAATAGCAAATTAACCATCCCAAATCATAAGTTTCAGACAACACACACCTATGAACGGCTAAGAAATCCAGCTCAGAAAAGTCAAAAAATAGTAATCCACCCATCCCAAATCATAGGTTTCAGACAACACACACCAACGAAAGACTAAGAAATCTAGCTTAGAAAAGCCCGAAATAGCAATTTACATATCCCAAATCATAAGTTCAGACAACATTCACCTACGAAATACTAGGAAACCTTAGCTCAGAAAAGCCTGAAATAGCAAACTATTCATCCCAAACTAGAAGTTTCAGACAACACACGCCTATGAGAGACTAAGAATCATAGCTCTGAAAAGTCCAACTTGCAAACTACCATCCCAAATCATAACTTTCTTTCTGACAGCACTCACCTATGAACGGCTCAAGAAATCCAGCTCAGAAAAGTCAAAAATTGCAATCCATCCATCCCAAATCATAGGTTTCAGACAACACACACCAACGAAAGACTAAGAAATCTAGCTCAGAAAAGTCCGAAATAGTAATTTACATATCCCAAATCATAAGTTTTCAGACACAATACACATCAACGAAAGACGGGGCTCGGGGAGAGCCTTTGAGGGTCTGTGGGACCCTTGAGGGCGGGTGGTCCTTTGGGAGCTTGGGGGGGACCTTTGAGGACCGGGCGCTTCCTTCGGGGTTGGGGTGGGGGGATCGGAACCTTTGGGGTTGGGGTAGAGGACCTCACGACACTGTTCAAATGGAACTTGTGTATTATAACGACCTCAGAGTTCACCCTCAAATCCTCTTCTAAAATCTCTTCAAAAATCATCTTTTAAAATGTCTCTAACTGTTTCGCCGAAATAATTTCCCTAAAATAATAATTTGTTCTGAAAAGATATAATAAAGCCTTAAAAAAGTATTAAAATGGGGGCTCATGAGCCTTGAGGGCCGGGGGGCGCCTTTGGGAATCCGGAGAACCTTTGAGGACCGGGTGGGTTCCTTCGGGGTTGGGGTGGGGGGATCGGAACCCTTTGGGGTTGTGGTAGGGGACCTCACAACACTGTTCAAATGGAACTTGTGTATTATAACGACCACACTCAAAACCTCTTCTAAAATCATCTTTTCTAAATCATCTTTTAAAATGTCTCTAACTGTTTCGCCGAAATAATTCCATAACCTGTCTAAAACGGTTTTCGCCCAAATAATCCCCTAAAAGTAATTTCTGTGTGTTCCTTTTGTTTTTTGGCATCCCTGCGCTGACACATTTCAATTTCTAGGAAACCCTTTCCTACGTTAATCTCTTCATCTCATAAATGTTCCTAGCTACACTGTTAAGGTTTCGTTAGAATATCAATTTATCTCTCCGACTTAAGCTCAGTGAAGCCGTATTTTAAAAATAGAAATTTCTATCTCTTTAGACTCCCGCCATAATTCCAAAGATAACAAGTGATGTCATTTATAATTCCTGACACTAAAGATCAATGAAGCCCTATTATAAAAATAGAATATTAATTTTCCCTCTGACCTAAAATTATACGTTTATCCCTCAGACCTAAGATAAAGAAAAGCCATGTTTGTTTCTTAATTCCCCCTTCGTGAATCAATACATTCTCCACCCACCGATTATGTAAATCAAGGTTCTCAGGTTAGGTTAGCACTAAAGATCAAAGAAAGCCATGTGTGTTTCTTAATTCCACCGTTTCGTAAATCAATACATT
>CM051259.1:60991641-61121755 GCA_027921565.1 Artemia sinica
CATTTCAAATTTCTAGAAAACCCTTTCCTACGTTAATCTCTTCATCTCATAAATGTTCCTAGCTACACTATTAAGGTTTCGTTAGAATATCAATTTATCTCTCCGACTTAAAGCTCAGTGAAGCCGTATTTAAAAATAGAATTTCTATCTCTTTAGACTCCCGCATAATTCCAAGATAACAAGTGATGTCATTTATAATTCCTGACACTAAAGATCAATGAAGCCCTATTTAAAAATAGAATATTAATTTTTCCCTCTGACCTAAATAACGTTTATCCCTCAGACCTAAGATCAAAGAAGCCATGTTTGTTTCTTAATTCCCCCTTTCGTAAATCAATACATTCTCCCCCACCGATTATGTAAATCAATTTCTCAGGTTAGGTTCGCCTAAAGATCAAAGAAGCCATGTTTGTTTCTTAATTCCCCCTTTCGTAAATCAATACATTCTCCCCCACCGATTATGTAAATCAATTTCTCAGGTTAGGTTCGCCTAAAGATCAAAGAAGCCATGTTTGTTTCTTAATTCCCCCTTCGTGAATCAATACATTCCCCCGCCGATTATATAAATCAATTTCTCAGGTTAGACTAGCCAAACAACAAAGAAGCCATGTTTGTTTCTTAATTCCCCTTCGTGAATCAATAATTCCCCCACCGATTATGTAAATCACCCCAATGTACATTCTCACTGACAAAAACCATAAAAACAGGAACATAAATTGCTGTTGACATCCATCAAAGTGAGAAAGTTCCTGTTTTTTCCATTCTCACTGACAACGAACAGACATAAAACAGACATAAATTGCTGTTGACATCCATAAATGTGAGAAAGTTCCTGTTTTTTTCATTCTCACTGACAACGAACATACATAAAACAGACATAAATTGCTGTTGACATCCATAAATGTGAGAAAGTCCCTGTTTTTTCATTCTCACTGACAAAAACCATAAAACAGACATGAATTGCTGTTGACATCCATGAAAAACATCAAATAAATTGACCAACACCCATAACCATCCAAGAAAACATCCATCAATGTGAGAAAATTCATGTTTTTTCAAGTGAGAAAATTCCTGTTTTTTCATTCTCACTGACAAAACCATAAACCACGTGGTCATCGTGGGAGTCGAAACCCCCTTTCTACTGAACTAATATCTACTCCCTTATAAATTCTGGAAATATTTCTGGTCTACGCTGTTATTATGAAAGTAAAGAGTAGCATTAAATCCCAAAATGAGCAAAATTTATTTCATATAGGAGAAGGACTTCCCCTTTCTCGACGATGCCCCTGGTGTTATAAACAGTCTTAAACAGGGGCGGATCCAGGATTTTCTTAGGTGGGGTGCAAAATAGATTGATTCGATAAACTTGCCTTAGGAGCAAGTTTAATTAACGGAAACTTGCGTTAATTAAGTAAATTACACTATTTTTAAACTACGTTAGGAGGGCGTGCGCCCCCTGGATCTGCCACTGGTATTCATGCTCCCATCTATCAGGCTGGTATTCATGCTCCCATCTATCAATATTTCCTTAGTTCCAGTGAATGTCTTTAAAAACCACGTTCGTTACTTTGGGTCTTTAATAAGAACAAACAATAAACAATTGATTATACAGACTTAAGTTTTTCTTTAGTGGAAAAATGGTAGGAATTTTAACCAAAAATATGGGTAGCACCGTGGATCGATCATCTTAATTGCACATTTTGACGTAAACAGGTCAATTTTAATTTGTTTTCAACTTTAAACTATTTATTATAATCCCGGAAGCACTATACCTTTATTCATGCTATAAAACAAAGGGATTGATAAAAACTAGAATGGAAAATAGCATATCATAAATCATAATATATTATACGAATGTCAAAATCCTAAAAAAGTTGATTACTTCGTATGGTTGAAACAAATAAGAAATTGTTTGCCAATGCATGGAAAATCACTAAAAATTGAGCAAGCTAATAGTATGCCAACTGGCGGTACTTTTAGACTTGTAAATAGCGTTTTAATCGTCTATGTCATTTGAATTATTTTTGCCAACTCAATTTTAGAGAGATCTTGACGACAGGGTTTCAGATGAGATCCCTAAATGCAAATTCTGATTCATACCCGAAATTATCATAAAGCTAAAATACGTGTATATTCTGAGCAATTTAGCTATTACAAAGAGTTCATTCATTATATTTGTTTATTTTTGTACGAGTCTGTGCAGTCTCAAGACGAAAAGAGAAGAAATCCTAGAGATGCAAAAATAATTCACTGGGAAAAACCCTATGCGATTATAATATTTGGAATTTTGCACCAATTCAGTTAATTCTATTATTGAAATAGTTTTTTTACGATTCGCAGTAAGTTTTTTTCAAGTATTTTTTATTTCGCTAAAAATTATCTTCAGTGATTCAGAAAGCATTACATTACAAGGTATAAATTTCTGAGAAGACCATAAAAAAAATACGGGAAAATGATCGGAGGTAACATTGAAGTGGGGTGACAACACCATACTTATTTCTGGGATTTTTCTTTAATAATAAATTACCTGCAGCATTTTAAAACGTAGCAGGTTACGGGATAAAAACTTTACAGAGGGAACAGCAAAAACTGAAAAATGACGGGTAGGAGGAGGGGACACTGAAGGGACAACAACGGCACATTTATTTGTGGTAGATTTTCTTTCTGAAAACACTGCAGTAATTCAGAACACTTTGTGTTACAATATATAAATTTCACAGAGAAGCATACAAATCTGAAAATGACGGAAGGGAAGGGTACAACACAATGCCAAAGTCAAACTGAAAATTTTGGCTGTAACTTAAAAACTACTGTATGTTACAATAGATTTACGTTCTTGTAGACGAGCAAAATAAAACACATTGAAAATAGGGGGTGACATTAAGGGGGAGAGGGAGAACGCCATCCTTATTTGTGAAAATTTCTGTTCGTTTTAAATTTGAGATGTGATTTGAGTGACTTCCCGCATGTTTCAACATTTATTTTCGCTATTCGCTTCTGGTGGAACACAGAGAATGCATGCTAAAGACTTATAGAGAACAAAAGTCTAGAATTTTGCAGCAATCCAGCAGCTATTTAAAACAAATTTTACCCTTGGGGCCTCTCTGAAACTTTTTTTCTGTTATTGTAAACTCTCTGTGGTAATTCAAAACACATCATATTACAACAAACACATTTTTACAGAGTAGTGCAAAATTCCTAGGGGGGCCCCAACCTTCTGAAATCACAAACCACATTTAAGGATACATGAAATAAACTTTTATTTTGGCCATTTCATTTGCAACTTGGTTGTACCGTTGCAAAGAATCAAGGTATTTATCTCGTTCAGTGGCTATTAGGGTGCGAATTAAAATAGAACACTGTTAACCTTGGAAGTTAAAAAAAAAAAAAAAAAAAAAAAAAAAAAAAAAAAAAAAAAAAAAAAAAAAAAAAAAAAAAAAAAACTTTAGGGAATGCTTTTAATTTTAGCCAGGGGCTTATCAATTCCGCCACCTGTATATATCTCAAAGAGGAGCGGAACTTTTTCTACCATTTAGGGTGAATTTACACCACGCAGTGCCTCTTCGTTCTATAACATGCATACTTTACGCAAGGTTTGACCCGCGCCACAAAGTGTTTAGGATTGTTGGAAATGAGCAACCCCATCGATTTGAGTTCATTGAGGATTTTCCTCTTTTTATGTGTTTGACAAGGGTATGAATCGGTCTGGGTTTCAGATCCTTGTTTTTAGATCAAATAATTTTGAATAATAACTAAGCTCAGAGTATATTTTATACAATAAATAAATAAATATGTAGACATATAAAAACTGGTGGTGAATGACATACATTCGGCAAGTATAATTGCTTGCTGGCACCTACTCAACTCCCACGGCAGCAGATATTTTCAAGCAATTATTTTTAATTATTATTTTAAATTAAAGTCAGAGGCTTGTTTTTAGGTGTATTTATATAAACTCTGGACTCATTTATGCTTGTCAAATGTTTGGTGCCTGGGGCCAGTTTGTACATGTCTGTATATTCATTTCCTCACTGTATAAAATATATTCTTTAAATTATTTGATTTATACGGAAGCGTAAAATAAATAGCAATTAAAGAATTACTAGGTGTGCCTGTTGGTCCATGGCTGCTAGCCTCGGCTAGCAACCGAGGAGCCTTGGATTCGACTCCCAAGCCGGCAAATTTTCTCAATGAATTAATTTTAATTACCATTTTCTATGAGTTTCTATACTTCTCTTAGAAGTTTTAAGGCTAAACGTCTAAGTATTACCTCCTTGTTAATTGCCCAGAAAAGTACTGTGGTAGCCAGGTTGCGTTGGGGGAAGGGTTCGTTTTGTAAGCAAATTGTTATAATCAGCTAATAATAGAAATGCTCAAAACAATACATTGAAATGAATTTATATTTTTAAATTCAGAGGATATGTAAATCCTCTTAATTTAATAAAAAAAAAAAAAAAATATCAGTTTATGTATATTAAACCATCAATCCCCTTTCATTTGTTTATTTTCAGCAAAGTGCAAACTATATTCTGATCTGGAGAATGCACGGGGGCTGTCAGCCTTACTCCTGCTAATAAAGTAACCTAAAAGGGTTACTTTATTGCTGGGGAGGTGGGGGGTAGGACAAATGCTACTAGGTACTGTGCCTTATATAATTTTAAATGGTAATATTTCTCTTTTTTGTCTATTTGAAATATTTGACTATACTTAAATATACGTAAAGTTTAAATCTTTTTTAGTTTTTTAGTACTTTTAAGAAAACTTCTTATTGTTCTAATTAAACAACCCTTGTATTTCAGGGGTCGTTCTTACAAAATTGGGACAAAATTCAAACTTTAGTGTTAAGAGCGAGGTGTTGAGGAGGGGTCAACCCCCGTCATATACTTAATATTTTCGGTTTGTTTTAAGTTTTTATGCTGCTCCATACTTCCAGTTGAAAAACTTTTTTTTTTTTAATTTAAATTTCTGATCGTTTTTTAAATAATGCTAGGAGAAATCCCCCTCCTCACGGAAATATCCTCTAGACGATTCAACCCCGGTGAAAATTAACCCCAGATAATTACACTTAACATCTCCAGACGTAAAATTGACGCGGAAAGAGAGAAAGCAAGAAATAAAAACTATTGTTTCAGGAATTTTTTTTTGTTTAATGCCTAAATATCCAGATCGTTGTGTGTTTTTCACTAAATAAAAGTACAAGGCGGGTTGTGGGTCCTCAAATAAATAATAATAGGGGTGGCTAATTTTATCCTTATGGCTTCATTAAATCCATCACTTACTGCAATAAGAAATCAGGAGGAACACATTTACAGCAGATCATTGACTAATATTGAAAAATATTCACTTACATTATCATTAGCCTGAGTAAACACTGGGGTTCAGGGATAGTTACAGGGGATGGAAAGGGATAGTTTTCTGACCAAGCATTTGCCAAGTCTCTCTCTTCGTGACAAATTAATATTAAAAAATCTTGTTTACTATATATTATTTTATTGAGTTATCCATATAAAAAAGAATTTTTATCTAGCCTATAATATTAAAAATTTCAGATATGTTCCCCTTGTTTAGTAATTGTTTCAGTTGGCGGAACCCAGGGTCAGCTAGTCAAACGAAATCAACTAGTGGAGTGGTCCTGGCCAGAGTGTGCGTGAATTCTGCGAGGATGACTCTGTTCATTTCCGTTTCTACTGATGAGTTCCCAACAAATATACGACAGAAAACCATCTATAGACTCGTCCTGCTGGCTTTCAGAAGTGGCAACTTGGTTTTGCTGCATTTCTGTTTCTGAAAGAGAAAGAATTACTGAAAAAGAGCAACTATAGGGGTTTTTCCGCCATCCAATTGTTAGCTAACAATATTAGCTAACAAAATTTGTTTGGACGGCGGAAACAGAATTGTTAGCTAACAGAAATAGTTAGCTCACAATTCGCAGAAACATGATATTGGGCAGGAAATTCAAAGAAAAATTCTGACCAAGATAGTGTTGCTGTGAGTTTATCTCAGCTTGATAATACCCAACTGATACCAAAGCTTTGAAATTCAATTAATAGAATATTTCAAAGCGTTCATTTCTTATAGAAAAAAGATATAACTATTATGCCAGCAAGTGAAACAGACACAAAACATTTTATTATTTGGCAAAGTACATTAAATTTAGGCGAAAATTAAAATACCAGTGCTTAAGCTTTCCTAAATTAACTGTTTAGTGCATTTACATAAATTATCCCATGAATGGAGGAAGTGGATCAACCTAGTAAAAAAATATAATTTGATTGCTTAAGTGAAATCGTTAGATTTTTGATCATATCAAATTGCTATGACTACGTGACAATCTCGTTGTTTTCTATTTTTTCAACGGAAGAATTGATTTTTTTTTTTTCAATGAGATTACCAGAAAAGATATTTCTAATAAACTAAAAGGGGAAAGGAAAAAAAATAGCAGTAGTCCTCGATTCTCTATCAATATTGTGAGCATAAAAGTACCCATCTTGCTTATTTTGAATATTTTGCTTTAAATTCCCCAACAATTTCCTTCAACAAGCATTCGATTTGTTAGAGAAATCTTCTAACAATGTTAGCTAACAATTTTTAGTTGGACGGCGGAAAAACGATTGTTGGGAAAAATGTTAGCTAACATTTTTCTGTTGGACGGCGGAAAAACCCCTTATAGCAGTTGAATATCAGATAGCGGCCGGAATTATGCTCAAAGTAAGTTAGGATGAGGCTTTTCGAGTTTAAATCTTCAGATGAAGAGCCGTTTAGTCGTTTACTCGTCATCGCTCCCTCCATACTTAACCAAGATCAAGTGTAGAAGCTAACTGATGTTCTACCTGGCTTACACTCTTTTATGATAAGACGGACTGCTTTAAATCGCCAAGCGTAAGTTTTGTTCATTATATTAATTCTTTTTTTTTATGTAAAATCAAAAATATGTAAGTATGTAAGAAGTGCTAAGTTCTTTACGGTATTTTTTTTTATGAAAGATTTAACCTATTAACTTCATTATTACTTTTGAAAATTATAGCGTTTTTCAGAAATAAGCAGTGTAAAGTTAGAGATATTTTGCTTAACACGAAATCAAACTGGATCTTGCTAGCAGTCGGCACAAATTATCTGATGAAGGCTCTTTATCTGAAAAAAAAGTGAAATAATAAATCAAACCGTAAAGGAAATGAAAAAAAATTTAAAGACATTAACCATAACGGTAATAATGAGCATTAATTTTTTCGCGAGCAAAAGTAATTCTGTCAGATTTGAAAACTGAATCAATTGATAATTGAGTCACCGGGCTGGTGTTCTGCAGGCTGTTGGTACAAATTATAGCGACGGTGTATTTTTTCGTAACATGTTTGACTACATGATAAGGGGTAATTAATGTGCTCAAATACCCTTGAATAAGTCCATGTTTTTTTACCAAACCTATTAAACAGGATTAGTTTTTCTGAGCAAAATCATTTTCAGAGAGATTTGTAAACTGAACCAGTTGAAAGGGTAAAGAAATAGTGGCCTAAAACTATAATGTCCCGAATTTAATATCCTGATCCCCTGCCTACCTTGGGTTCAGAGCTTGGAAGCTAAAAAAGAAAGTTACGAAGTTAAATAAAAGAATTTGTTCGATTACGATTTCTGCACTAGAATAAAAACTGCAAACTTTTTAGTAGGAAGTGTAGATCCTATTGGAGAGATTCTACTTTTATTCATAGTTCCAGTTTGCTCCCTCTGTAGAGAGGGCTAATTTGTCACATTCAACAAATTTTTTATTCTGAAAACATAATTTTAAACAAAATTGTATTCCTGATAATGATACCATTTGTTTTACTTTTGGTGTTAGACCTGAACGACCTAATTAAATTTATTTGTCGACCTCAGATAGCGATCGTAAACTGAAGCCAAATTCAGCCGGAGATCATAGGCAATTTAGTTTTTTAGTCACTAACGAAATTCTACTGACCTGGTTTTTACCAACTATTGTAATTTTCCCCCGCTTGTTAATATTGGGGCAATCGGTGATCCTTTAATGGCAGTTACCCTGTTCTCCAAACAGGAAAACCACCTGCTATGTTCAACCGTAGCAGACTAGGCTTTTACTGTCCCGTTGCTACTTAAGTATCTGTTACTATTCGCCCGGCAATTTTATTCTACATGGTACTTATTTATTTCCCTTGAAATCAAGGAGTATATAAGACCCAGGATGAAAATTGCAAATTTTTAAACAAATGGAACAAAGCTGCGGTTTACAATACACTTAAAAACATAACTGAATAAAATATGTCACGTTAAAACAAAATATTGAATCTCTCAAACATTTTTTTTTATTCTGGAAAAAGGGAAAAGGTTATACATACAGAGAATATTTTCAGACTTACAGTAACAGCTATTTATCTTAATCATAGCTGTTTTCCAGCGCCTCTTTAATTTTAAATATTGAAAATACCAAAACTAAAACAAATTGAGAAAAAAATAGTAAAATTTACAATATTTAAAACAGAAAATGTGTATTGATGAAAACCGGAAATAGAAACCACATATAAGGGACAGAGGGAATAGAAGCCCCATGAGAGGGCTACCCGATTAAAAAGATAGCCGAAAATTTCACGTTGATAGATACCTCGTAGCCGTATTATTATTGATCGATTGTAATTTATTCTAGAAAATTTTAAATTACCATCACCTACCAATCTCGAGCTGAAGTAAAATAAGATAACTCATTATATACAACAGTGTCAGAAAACCTTAAATGAAAAAAAAGCTATTCGCAATTAATTCAGCTTGGGCATTAATATTGACAGCTAAATATTGTCATTTCTTAACTCTAATAGAAAGGCTTTTATTTTTAATTTTACTCGAAAGAGAATTATAATTCTTGATTAGACCAGAGTTAGAATAGCTAAGAATTTTCATCTAAGAACACTAACGACAAAAATGGGAATTCCAATACTAATAAGAGCTGAATAAGCGGAAGCATTCAAAATATTGTCAAAAAGGTCCTTTTAACTATTCTCTTTTATTTATATAATTATGTATTGTTCTGGAAAATGGCTCAATAATTTTCGTTTTAACTGGCATCCAGAGATTTTCAGGCATGAAAAGACGATCACGTCACGAGAACGCAGATTGGTCACGAGTTGGACAAAAGATTATTTAGAGCCTGAATTTCAGAAGAACACATTTTATGTAAATGACATCGCTTTCATCCATCTTCATATTGCCGTCTCAAGCAGGGTCTAAAAAGACAGTCAAAGCCAACAGCCGACATCTAAAAAGAGAACAAATCAAGGCTAAAAAAGTGATTTTTGCTAAAAAAGAGTGCAAGTCAAAAAACTTGCGCCCATCTCCTCTTCCGCGTCCCCTTTGAGGTAAAAAAGGATGCGTTTCACTCGGAAAGTGTGCAAGTTGGCAACCTTGTTCTTTGGGTAAATGCATTTCTGACGATGTTGCCAATTTCTCACGTTTAAAGCAAATGAAAACTAACACCCAAAAAGAGTGATTTTCACTCTTTTGCATCCGCTCTCTGGTAAAATAAGAAGAGTGCCTCACACACGAAAATTGTGCAATTTAGCAACCCTAGTCTAAGAACAAATTACATAAATTTTTTCCCAGGTGAATTAAGAATAAAGAGTTGCACCGTAATTATGTTAATGCATGGCTGAGTTCCTTAGGAGCATGGAAAAAAATGGTCCCATATTTTATGGTAAGTCGATGACGTGGAGCATTTAAATTAACTTTGCTAGGCTTGAAATTTACAGATAAAAGGAACAAAATGCCACGACAGTTTTAGCTAATAGTTTAAGTGCAAACAAATAAATTTAACTGAAAGAGAAGAATACAAAAGCATTTAAAACACAAATATTCCTAAATTTTGGAGTATGCTAAATAATTAAGCATGTTCTAAAGTTTTCAGTTGTAATTAACCAAATTATAACAGGATAGTTTACCTCAACTACAATCGAGGATGTATTTTCAATAGTCGTTCAATTATGAAACTCAGCCTGGTCATCTTGGGGGAATATAACCTAAATCAAGATTCCATTTTCATGATAATTGAGTTATGTAATTAAGCACGTTCTAACGGTATCAGGTGTAATTAATTTTGATTATGTATTTGAGCTTAATCCTGTGTGTTCAGGTGTAATAAATCATGTTATAATAACTTGGGTTAACGCAACCAAACGTAAATCGAGGGCCCACTTACAATGGTAATTTAATGCTTTTATTATTTAATTCTATATGATCAGTGTGTTAGGTCACAATCATCCAAACCATCATCCAAATGTTTGAAAATTAGGGTTAATAGTCTTTAGATATGATTAAATTAAAAAAAAAAGTTTTTTCAACTGAAAGTAAGAATTAAAATCAAAACTTTATATGAACAGAAATTACCGTAGGCAGTGTAATAGTGCTTCCTAGTAAAAAGCAATTTGGGTTCAATGTATTTTTCTAACCAGGGGCACTTCGAATAGAAGCAGATATCGTAGAAACTTCGAAAGGAATTTACTCAATGGAAATTGACAGTTCTAGAACCTTTTAAATAGTCAGAAGCTTTTGGAGTGCAACCAGCCATCCATCCACAGTCATCATTTCCCCAAATACATCCGATCAAAATTATGAGATAACCATGTTGTTCAGTCCTATAAGTATGTCTTTGAGAATTGAACCCCCCCCCCCACAGACCTAAGGGTAAGAATTGTAAGTTTTGCCCGTAGGGTAACTAAGGTTTTTATGGACAGTGTGGTCGTTTAAACTTTTGAGAGGGCTCATTGAATTGGAAATCAGAAGTTCCACTGTCCTTAGAGTCAAAGTGGTCGGAGGGCAAGTAGCCGTCTACTTTTTGGATGAAACAGAACCTGTTTAACTTGTTTCTTACAATCCTTGAATAGTCAAGAACCACCAAGGCCTTGCCCCTCCTCCATGTAATTACCACTCAATCCCTTGAATATCAGGTCTATGTCGTCCAATAAAAAAACACAATTGCAACCAATTATGTTTCCGGTTCTGCTTGATTATTTAATTTCTTGGCAATTACTGTTATGAAAAGACATTAATTATTGCAATGAATTTTCAGGGGTATCGTTTTGTAAGAACGGGTGAGGGGGGGGGCTTTGTGCCTATGTTTTTCCCAAGAACTCTAAATATTTACTTAATTTTTCCATATAATCCGCCTATTTTTTGTTTCTTAAGTTACATCTTATTCTTTTTTTCTCGAGTTATACTTTTTTTTAGTTTAGAAAATCCTTCTGTAGCTTGTTTTACTCGTATTAAGATTTTTTATTCATTTATATTAGTACCTGTTGTGTTTTTTTTTTGCTATGATTTTTATTTAATTTCTGGTCGTTTTGGGTTTCATATTTATTCTTTGATGTTTGTAGGACTACAATTTGAATGTTTCAGCCTAATATGACAATTTTTTTTTTAACATTCAATAGGCGTGATTTAATACTATCATTTTACTGAATTAAGTCACTGAAATTGGCTTTGTATTTTTTAGATTGAAAGATAAATTGAAAACAGGATTAAAGAATAGGAACATAGTTTTTAAGAATGAATTGTTGTTAACAGTATTGAGAAACCTAAAAATACTTTGCAGTTTTCTCACGTGTAAAATTTGATTTGTTCCTTTCTGACTTTCAATATTCATTAAAAAATAAGATCTTGTTAAAGAATTAGTTTGATTTACAGAATTAGAATCACACTGAATGAAAGTACATTGATTGCGTTACTATTATTTGAATTACCCTAATATAATTGAAATTAGCCGTAATTAGCCGTCCTAGCCAGGTGGTTAGCGAGCTAGAATTGAAATCCTTCGTCCGTGAAGACATGGGCTCGAGTCCTGGTGCGGCTGATTACTAAGTTTGGAACTGATAACAGAGTTGTGGCTCTGTTAGCTAAGCCATAGCCGACCCGGCTCTAAATGGGTACCTGGAGATATCTGGGGAAGGTAAACAGGATGCGAAAGCTCAGTATTGCTTGGGCCAAAGCCCCCTCGCACTTCGTGGCTGACGGTCCCCATTATCTAATATTAGTGGAACATTTTTTTTTTACATTTTTTTTCAATTTAAGGAGACTATGCAAGATGAGGTAGAAGAAGTAAGAAGGACTTTGGCCCGGGCTTGATTACAGCTTTGAGGAGTGGCGCCCCTCGAGGAAATTATAGCCTAGTAAATGACACAGCATTCGCACGGATTCTGACTAATGTACAATTCTTCTGGGCTTGGTATGTTTTGATGGGCGTCTTTGGGCTGAAAAACCTCTTCCTAGCTAATTTATCTATTATGGGTTGCCTCCCCGTAGTAGCATAATATTTGTAGGCATGAATACATAATGAGTCGGAGGTAATAGGCTTGAGACTGTCTGTGCAGGATTTCGACTCTTGTTGATAGAAGAGCATCGCCAAGTGCTGAAAACCGTGTTGTGACCAAGATGGGCCCAGGATTGCACAAAGCCTCCATTCTTGGAGGTCCCAGGGACTTCTTGCTGTCCGGTTCTAAGCCGGCTTAAGCACTTCGGTGTAGGCTTGAGAAGATATGTGATCCCCGTCCTGCACTGGTATCCGGGATCATTGCTTTTCCTGAGGCGAAAATAATTTCAATGATTTAAAGAACATGAAAATTGGAACTTGGAATGTTACGACATTAAAAAATGACTATCGTATCGACATTTTGACTGACGAATTCAGACGATTCGAACTGGATTTATTAGGAGTTTCAGAAACTCATATCCCAGGGGTAGGAAGCATGAAATTAGGTGATATAGAATTTGTTTACTCAGGCAGGAAGGATGGGGTACATAGACAGGGAGTAGGGCTCATGATGAATAAGGAAGCTGCTAAGTCTTGTTTAGGCTGGGAAGGTATTAATAATAGAATACTAATTGCTCATTTTATGACTAGAAAGTTCAGGGTATCAGTTATAGTAGTATACGCCCCTGTAGAACCGACTGACGGAAATACTAGTGACTCAGATGAATTTTACTTACAGTTACAGGAGCAAATAGACAAGGTCCCAGGTAGAAATATGATGTTATTACTGGGAGATTTTAACGCCCAGGTTTGTAGAAATAGGGATAGATGGTATCCCAGCCTAGGTAAATTTGGTGTAGGAAAAGAAAACAGTAATGGATACAGACTTTTGCAATTTTGTAGGTATAACAATCTAGTTATAACCAATACAGTGTTTGGTCATAAAATGGCTCATAATTAACATGGTATTCACGTGATGGTTAGACAGCAAACCTTATTGATTATGTTATAGTAAACCGAAGACTGGCAGGATCAATACAAGATACTAAGGTATATAGGAGTGCTGTTATTGATGTTAAAAGTAAAGATCACCATCTAGTAGTGTCAAGGGTTAATTTAAAGCTGAAATATCGGAAGGGTAACTACCTCCCGGGAAATTAGGATGTTGGTAGACTCCAGGATGAGAATTTGAGAGAAACTTTCCAGGAACAGTTGAATACTTAACTTGAGAGTTTAAAATTTTATAATGTGGAAGATGGTTGGAATGATTTTAGAAAAATAATTTGTGAAGTTGCGGAAGGTGTATTAGGGATGAAAGCTAGAACTGCAGCTAAGAATATTAGTGAAAAAGCTTTATGTTTAATAGAAAGGAGAAAGGACTTATACAAGAATTATCTGAGTGATAGATCGTATGAAAACAAAAGAAATGTAAAGAAAGTGGAGAAAGCATTAAAATATGAACTAAGGAGGTGTGAAGTGGAGGCCATGAATAAAATTGCCGAGGATCTGAAAGATGCAGCTAGACGGCATAATAGTAAAATATTGTACTGGCACGTTAACAAATTGAGAGGGAGTAGCAAATCCGGACTTGTCACACTTAAAGATAGGAATGAGGTTGCAATTAGCGATAAGGAAAAAACTAAAGAGAGATGGGCCGAACATTTTGAGAACTTGCTTAACCGAGATAGAGTTGCAGGAAAAAAATATAGAGGAAAATGAAAAAGTTTGTGATACCTTGGATGTGAAGGAAGATTTGTTTTGTGAGGAGGAATTAGCAATTGTACTAAAAGGATTAAAGAATAATAAGGCTCCAGGTGCTGATAGGGTGGTAAATGAGTTTCTTAAATATGGTGGCTCTGAGGTTAGAAATAAGTTATTGAAGATTATGAATATGATTTTTGAAAAAGGAGAAGTACCTAACGATTTTAGGAAAACC
This sequence comes from Artemia sinica, assembly GCA_027921565.1. Taxonomy (NCBI): domain Eukaryota; kingdom Metazoa; phylum Arthropoda; class Branchiopoda; order Anostraca; family Artemiidae; genus Artemia; species Artemia sinica. The sequence goes on from CM051259.1 coordinate 61,005,816, forward strand.
TTAATTAAGCCACTTTATAACAAAGGTGATAAAAGTGAGTGTGGTAATTATCGAGGCATTAGTCTGGTCTCTGTAGGTAGCAAATTACTTAGTAATATGATACTTTTTTAGACTGAGAGATGCCGTAGACAAAGTTTTAAGAGAAGAGCAGTGCGGTTTTAGAAAAGGTAGAGGATGTGTCGACCAAATTTTCACTTTTAGGCTAATAATTGAGAAGTGCCTGAGTTTTCAAACACCTTTGGTCCTCAGCTTTATAGATTATGAGCAAGCGTTCGACTCTGTTGATAGAAGAGCTTTAGTAAAGGTTTTACCCTTGTACGGTATACCAGACAAATACATTAAAGTGATTAGTGCTATGTACGAGAATAACACTGCTGCGGTTAAGGTAGGAAATGAGGTTAGCAGCTGGTTTTGTATTACATCAGGAGTTAAGCAGGGTTGTTTTCTATCCCCCTGTATATGGATTATTTTGATGGACTTTGTTTTAAGGAGCACAAGAAAGGCAATGGGAGACCACGGAATCAAATGGGGAGGAAAAAGTCTCCTGGACTTGGATTATGCTGATGATTTAAGCATCCTAGAGATGAAAGTGTGGGCAAAATGAATGAAGTTTTAGAGGTTTTGCGAGTTCAGGGTGCTAGAATTGGTTTGAAAATTAATGTTAGGAAGACTAAGTCACTAAGGCTAGGAATAAGTGAAGAGGAAAAGGTGACGTTGGGTAATGAAAAGATTGATCAGGTGGGCAGCTTCACTTACCTTGGTAGTATTATTAGTAAAGATGGTGGGAGCAGTGAAGATGTTAAAAGTAGAATAGCAAGGCTCAGGGTGTTTTTTTCACAGTTAAAAAAAGTCTGGAAGAATAGGAAGATAAGTCTGCAAACCAAGATTAAAATATTAGAAGCTACAGTGATGACAGTGGTCAAATATGGCTCTGAAGCATGGACGCTCCGAAAAGCAGATGAAGATTTGCTAGATGTTTTCCAGAGAAATTGCTTAAGGATTGTTCTGGGTACCCGGCTGACTGACCGTATTTCAAACAATAGGCTATACGAAAAATGTGGTTCAATACCGCTCTCTAGGGCTACAATGAAAGAAAGGTTGAGGTGGTTAGGGCACGTTGTGCGGATGAAGGATGACATATTGCCGAAGATTGTTCTTTTCGGCCAACCATCTAGGGCTAAACGGAAAGCAGGTCGTCCCCTTCTGGGTGGGAGGACGTCATAAAGAAAGATTTAAAGGAAATGGGAACTTCGTGGGCGGGTGTAAAAAGGGAGGCTTTGAATAGATTGGGATGGAGCAGGAGCGTGTGTAGCTGTGTTGGCCTCAGGCGGCTTGGTGCTGCGGTGAGTTGTTATTAATAGTAGTAGTAGTAGAAGAGCCAACTCTTTTAGCTATTTTTGTATAACTCCCCTTGCTGGAGCCTTGGCTCTTGCTAATATTTACTGTATCAAACAATCAAGTAGCTATCTAAGTCCAATGTATGCAATGTTTTGTTATTCCAATGATTGTCTTTTAATATAATTATGTAATTACTGTACTAATTATGATTAACTAGACTGATCCTTTATATAAAAAACATGGCTACAACCTATGATTATGACGCCATTGATCAATCTTTAACATGAAATATGCAGTTTTTCATAGAAAAATTAATTCCATTTTAAAATTATTATTTGTCTTAATTACAAAAGGTTTTTATCCCATTAATTTCCTTTAAAATGAGCCACTGAAAATTCTCTCTACGATGTTCCAGTGCCAAGCTATCTGTGGAAGATATATAAAGCCAAAAAATAGATGCCGTTTAGGCAAAATGCTGTAGTAACTGCCACTTTTCTTGATTGTCAAGCAATTATATTTCCCTTGCTGTTCAAGCCAAGGGACAGAACGTTTCATATATAGGGGTTTCGGACAAGGTGGTTCTAATGGTGTACTTTTTGTTTTGATCTGCCTCTTTTTTTTAGGAGTTATGGGCTTTTATATTTCTTAACATTGGACGTGATCGCCTCTTACTAGGTTGCTAGCTACCGCTGCAATCCGGACTAAAAAAAAACTTCTATTAATAACGAGTATATGAGATCCTTTTGACTGACCCCATTTATGATCGATCCTTTATGTACTACTGCTGCAACCCAGATTCACGTAGTATGAGAGGCAGCGTGATCGAGTGGTCCAAGATGCTGGTGTTAGCCACCAGTCTCTTCGGAGGCGCGGGTTCAAATCTTACCGCTGGTATTCTTTACTGTAACTTATGTATCAAACAATCAAGTAGCTAACTAAGTCCAATATATGCAATGGTTTGTTATTCCAATGACTGTCTTTTAATGTAATGATGTAATTACAGTAATAATGGTGATTATCTAGACTGATCCTTTATATAAATAAACCTGGCTACAACCTATGATTATGACGTCATTGATCAATCTTTAACATGAAATATGTAGTTTTTCATAGAAAAATTGATTCTATTTTAAAAATTATTTGTTTTAATTACAAAAGGTTTTTAATCCCATTAATTTAATTTAAAATGAGCCATTGAACAACCCTCTACGATGTTCCAGTGCCAAGCTATCTGTGGAAGAAAATAAAGAAAAAGAAAAAAAAAAAATGCCGTTTAGGCAGAATGCTGTAGTAGCTGCAACTTTTCTTGATTTCAAGCAATTATATTTCCTTTGCTGTTCAAGCCAAGGGATAGAAAGTTTCATATATAGAGGTTTCAGACAAGGTGGTTCTAATGGTGTACTTTTTGTTTTGATCTGACTCTTTTCTTAGGAGTTACGGGTTTTTATATTTCTTAACATTGGACGTGATCGTCTCTTACTAGGTTGCTAGCTACCGCTGCAACCCAGATAACCTGGCTACAACCTATGATTATGACGTCATTGATCAATCTTTAACATGAAATATGCAGATTTTCGTACAAAAAACGGATTCTATTTTAAAAATAATTTGTTTTGATTACATAAGGTTTTTAGCCCCAATAATTTCCTTTAAAATGAGCCATTAAACAATTCTCCACGATGTTCCAGTGCCGAGCTATCTGTATATATATATATGTATATATATATATATATATATATATATATATATATATATATATATATATATATATATATATTATATATATATATTATATATATATATAATGCCTTACAATTTATTTTTTTTCAAGAAAAATATTTTTACTTTTATAATAATCAAATACAAACAACATACAATAGCATTTGCGTGAAAGATCGTTAGAATTCTGAATTCCGAAATTTGAAACAAAAGGTTTTTTTGTATTGGCTTAAGTTAGCTACAAAATAGAAGCATCAACTCTGAGATATGACACCTTTAGTAAGTTTTTTTTTTACATCAAAATAGCGCATCCTGACTTCTGTAGCTCACACAATTTCGATAGTGCCGATAAAGAATAGCTATTGCGCTATTTTTAGCGTTATAAGTTGTATTCAGTGGCGTATAAGTCAAGTAGGCTAACAGTGCTGTCTTCAGCTACTGGATTGTTATTAGTAAGGTCCAATTACCGTTTGTTATATATCGTCATCTAGCTGTCATATTAAATAGATCCAGGTTCTCAAATAGGATTTACCATTTCCTTTTTTTGTATTCATTAGCCTTATGTAAAATGCCAATTTATGATTTTTTTTTTTTAGTGGGGGGGGGGGGGGGGGGCTTTTTTGATTTTTGAATGGGTATATAAAAAAAAAAGGAATTTTCAAAACGTCAAAATATAGGAGGGAGATAAATTTTTTAATAAACTTCAAGTGTTTTTTTTTTTTTCATTTTCTATACAAAACTTGTATTTCTGACACAACGCCTATGTGGACATTTGGGAGCGCAAAACATCCCCCTCCAAATTGAAGTACTTTTTGCGTTAAATAATTCATTACGTCTTTCAGCTTTTATCTGGTAATAATTGTCACCAATCTTAATAATCAATAAACCGATAAGCCGACAAACGGTAAATCGCAATAAACCGATGGTATTTCGAGGTAGTTGATTGAATAGGGACCGTTCCTGAATCAGCCTCGAATGGCGCGATTAAACCACACAGGAAAGAATTTTTTTGAAACGCATTTTTAATTATTCTTACTATGAATTAGATTAAGTTCTTTACTAAGTAGCGTCAGACACCGCAATTATCAAGTGACAATTCTTCATCACTTGATAGTTTCATGGTTGCAGCAGTAGCTGCAACCTAGGAAAAAAAGTATCTCTAGTCCATAGCAACCGAAAATTTAAAAACGAGTTTTGAAAAATAAATTTCTAGAGAGAAAAAAATTTCACTTGAAAGTTACTAATGAATGGCAACTATTATTTTGATTAATCTTAATGATAAAATTCATTGCGAAGATAGATTTATGGCAACTTCAAAAATAGTCTGAAACCCTCCAAAAATAGTGCATTATCGATTAAAAACCACACAATTGGACTCATTATAGCCGAAAACTACATTTAGGAGAATTACAGTGCCCCACCTTGAGCAATAAGGGAAATCACTTCTTATCATTGGGTCGCAGTGATATTTCTTCCTTTTTATCTTATTTTGTCACCGCTAGTGGGGCGCTGAAACATCATAGAGAGGTTTTATGGCTCATTTGAAAGGTAATTGATATATATAACGCCTTTTGAATTTAAAAAAGATAATATTAACATAAAATTGAATTTTCGAAGAACTGCTCTTCTAGTGTAGAAGTCATATTTGAGTCAATCTGCAACCTATAACCGAAAATATAGAAACAGGGTTTGGAAAAGAATAACCAAGTGAGGAAGAATTGCTAGTTGAAGCGGATTCAGAAATGGTAACCGTGATTTTGATTATTCTTAATCGTGCTCGAATACAAATTTTTGGTTTATCGCAGATGTTGAGTATCAAAAATGTAAAGCTTGGTCCAAAAAAAAACTATTTACATATGGATATTGTAAAAACCTGTTACATGTCCACAACATATTTTTCTATTTTCAGCTACAGTAACCCTTGATAAACCTTCATGTCTAGATATTGCATTGAATTTTTGTGTTACGGGGACTCTTACTAAGTAAACAGAATATTTCCCCTGACATGGCAGCACTTAAAAGGACAAAATGTTAAAGTGTTTTAATTTCCAGCTTAGGGAAATTTGGTGGCAAATTTGTCAAAGTTCTGATAAATTCTCTAGTTGAAAGATAAACATACCACCCGATTTACCATCCAACACTTTCCAAAATAGATAAGGACTACCATGTAGCTGTGTCCCGAGTCTCGTAATGCCTTTTGGCATAGTTCAATAGTATGAAACAAGGACAAATGAGGGGTAAATAGGGTCTTAGGGCTAGTTCAACATCTCCTGAGACGTAATAAATCGGCAAACTTTTTGGCTTGGGGTCACAATCAGCCAAAATACGGAAATTAAAGAAACGTTTGGATCACTAATATTATGCAGAGGGGGTTCCAGAATTTAAGTATCTTGTAAGCATCATAAACTTTAATAAAAGCTTAGAGCGCAAAATTAATAGACGCATTGCTTATGCAGGCAATGGTTTTTGCCAAACTACAAAGCTCTCTTAAGTTACGGACTACTGCCCTGAGCAACTCCTGAGATACTACTGATGTTCCCTTTGAACAACCTGCATGTCCGTAATGTGTTTTGGTTTAATTCAACATCTCTCTCAACATTCCTTGAAAGTTTCACTTTAATACCTTTACCATTTTTGGAGACCCAGGATGAAACATGCCCGCTTTGTCTAATAATAAAACTTATATGCAAACAATGGGCAACTTGCACAACTTAAAGCGTTTGCCAAAACGGCTGTGGGGGTAAAGCCATCTTCTGAGGCATAGTTGTTGAATATATAAACTATTTTTAACGAAATGCCTCTGGCAGAATTTCTATTGCATGTCTTTGGAGATCTAAAATAGTGTGATATTCAATTTCCAATTCAACGAGCATCCTCCAAAGCTTCCACAACTCCTTCGATCTGAAGTAGCCTGAGAAAATAAAATTTACTGAAGCCTCATTGCCCTTTACTTAGGCTAAGCGATTAATAGAGGAAAACACTGGTTAAAAATTTATTCAGTATTGGATTTAATAAGGATCAAATTTTCATACAGTTCGTGGTAACGAACTGTATGCAAGGAGCGACTCCGCTCAATAGTAACCGAAACTCTAAAAAAAAAGAATTTTGATACCGATAGACATATCACAAGAATTGGCTTTTTATGCTGATGTCAAATATATGAATTCCAATAAGTTTATTCTTACCCATCAAATGTTACGAGCATGAGAAAATTTTCCTGGTTTTCGAAAAGGGGGGAAACAGCCCCTAAAAGTCAGGTGATCTAAATGAAAATCACGCCATCAGATTCAGCGTATCAGAGAACCCTACTGTATAGGTTTCAAGCTCCTATCTGAAAAAATGTGGAATTTTGTATTTTTTGCCACAAGAAAGATCACGGATGCGTGTTCATTTATTTTTTTTTCTAGGGGTGATCGTATCGACCCAGTGGTCCTAGAATATCGGGAGAGGGTTCATTCGGACGAAAATTAAAAGACCTAGTGCCTTTTTAAGTGACCAATAAATTGAAGGGCAACTAGGCTCCCTCCCTACCCCTTTTTTCCAAAATCGTCCGATCAAAATTTTGAGATAGCCATTTTGTTCATCATAGTTGAAATGCCCAATAACTATGCCTTTGGGTATAACATACCCCCCCCCCCCCATAGTTCCAGGAGGAAGGTCTTTAAGCTATAAAATTTGCTCATTGTTTGCGCATAGTATTTGTTATTGGGCTGTAGGCATACATTTTCAGGTAAGGGAGGGGGCAAATTATATGCTGGGGTTTTTTCCACGGGGGAATTTTCCATGGGGAGGGAATTTTCCAGGGAGTTAACTTGTCAGGGGAAATTATACGCTGGAGGAATTTTCCGGAATTCTTATACAAAATTCTTTTTATATCTCTTGCTTTCTCTTTTCCATCTCAATTTTACGTGCAGAGTGGTTAAGAGTAATTGCCCGGGGTAAACTTTCACCGGGATTGAATTGCCTAGAGGATATATCCGTGGGGAGGAGGTTTCTCCGTGGAGGTGGGTCCAGATTTCCTGGCATTATTTTAAAAAAGGATTGGAAATTAAATACAAAAACAAGTTTTTTTCAACTGAAAGTAAGGAGCAACTTTAAAAGTTAAAACGAACAGAAATTATTACGTATATAAAGGGGTTGCCCCCTCCTTAACACCTCACTCTTTTCGCTAAAGTTTGAATTTTGTTCCAATTCTTTAATAATGACTCCTGAAACACAAGGGCCGTTTAATTCGAACAATAAGACATTTTTTTTTAAGTAATAAAAAACTTTAGCGTAAAGAGCGAGGTGTTAAGGTGGGGGCAACCCCCTTTAAATACGTAATAATTTCTGTTTGCTTTAAGTTTTAATGTTGCTCCTTACTTTCAGTTGAAACAACTTGTTTTTTTTATTTAATTTTAGAAAGACACTGATATCCAAACAAAAAAATTCAAAGGATTTTAAAAAGAAGAGTCGCCAATAACTTTTGACTCTACAAAAATGGCGATGTTAAAGCTTATACCTTGCATTTTATTGAAATCTGTTCAATAAATTACAGTTACTTTGTCACTGCAAACTATCAGTGATTTTGTTCTACGATGAGTTGTTAAAAATAGCACCTCAAAGTTTTGGTTTATCTCCTCAGGTTCTTCTTAGGCTTTCCTACGTTTCTGAACGAAATTACAGCATATAAAATTTTTTATCAAATACGATTCAACTTATAGGGTAGGCGGGTAGCTGAAAACAACAGAGGAAAAAAGTATTTTGGTACTTTTTAAGTGAAACCAATATTTTTTTTTTCCTATTTTTTTTTCTTCGGCATTGAGGTCCCATTAACCCAAGGACCTTATGATACAAGTTTTGAGGCGATCAGAAAAATAATGACCCTTTCTTAGACCCCATTAGGTGAGGCATACCCTGGAGGTCTTTTGGCTATCTTGATGAAAAATTATCATCTAAAAATTGTATTCACATGTGTTGTGGGCTATGAGGGAGGTCACGTACCAAAAAAAGGCTGAAGCTACGACCTCAGACTTGTGAAGATGTAAAATACGAACTTTAGGCATAAGAACATATTACTCACAATTACTAATTATTATTACTAACAGTCACAAGTTACAATTACTCACAGTCGCAAATAGTCTCTTAGGGCTGGTTCAACATTCCCTGAAAGTTTCAAAGCCCTAGGCCAGGGGTTGACAAACATTTTGGCTACGGGTCACAATCAGCCAGAATATGGAAAGTGAAGAAACGTTTGGGTTAGTAATATTTTCGAGAGGAGGGTTCAAAAATTTAAGCATCTTGTAAGCATCATAAAATCTAATGGAAACTTGGAGCACGGAATCAATATACGCATTGCTTATGCAAGCAATGACTTTACCAAACTAAAAAAAGTACCTGGGATCTGTGGCTCTTAGATTGCCAACTCCTGCCCTAAGCAATTCCTAATATACTACTAATGTGCCCTTCGAACAACCTGCATGTCCGTAATGTGTTTTGATTTAGTTCAACATCTCCCTCAACATTCCTGAAAGTTTCACCTTAATACCTTTAGCTTTTTTGGAGACACATGATCAAACTTTGTCCAACAATAAAACCTATATGCAAACAGTGGGCAACTTACATAACTTAAAGCCCTTACCCTAAGGGCTGGTCAAGCTATCCTTAGAGTCATAGTTGTTGAACATTTCACGATTTTTCTTTTTTTTATTCAATTTCCAGTCGAATGAGCATCCTCCAAATATTTCAATAACAAATCATTCTGTGTGAAGTGGCATGGAAAAAAATATATAAAGTATTGAAGCCTCATCGCTCTTTATTTAGGCTGCACGATTAATACAGGAAAACAGAGGTGAAAATTAAATCCACCACACTGGTAGATTTCATAAGGATGCAATGATTTTTAGAAAGACAATGATACTCAAAGAAATCAAAGGATTTTGATAAGAACAGCTTTTGACTCCATAAAGATAGTGAGGTTAAAGCTTATGCCTTGCAGCTATGCAGTTTAAGCTCTGTTCAATATTAAATAAAAAAAACAAGTTTTTTTTAACTGAAAGTAAGGAACGACGTTAAAACTTAAAACGAACAGAAATTATTCCGTATATGAAAGGGGCTGTCCCCTCCTCAACGCCTCGCTCTTTACGCTAAAGTTTTTTATTGTTTAAAAAAAATAAGAGTTGTGAGAAAGTCAAACTTTAGCGTAAAGAGCGAGGCGTTGAGGAGGGGACAGCCCCTTTCATATACGGAATAATTTCTGTTCATTTAAAGTTTTAACGTCGTTTCTTACTTTCAGTTAAAAAAACTTGTTTTTTTTTAATTTAATTTTTGAACGTTTTTGAATTAATGCAGGTTTTGATTTTGGCTCACCGTACATGAATAATTAAAACAAAATTTGCATATTAATTTTACTTTTATTTGGTTAAATGGCTTTCTCGAAACTTGTCTAATTTTATTTACCAACGTTTTTATTAGTAATAAATATACGTAACTTACGAATTAACTTACGTAACGATCTTCTATATTCATACGATCTTCTTCATTTTTAATACGTATATTAGGGGGCTCGCCCCCTAGTCAATACCTCGCTCTTTAAGCTAAAGTTCGAATTTCGTTCCGATTCTTTAAAAATGACCCCTTAATCACAAAGGCCGTTATTTAGAATAAATAGCTCTTATGAAAGTACTAAAAAATCTTTGGCTTAAAGAGCGAGGTATTGAACAGAGGGTGAACCCAGTCATACACGTAATATTTTCTGTTCGTTTTAAGTTTTGATGTTACTCCTTATTTTCAGTTGGAAAACTTTTTTTTTTTATATTTAATTTCTGATCTTTTTTCTAACTAATGCTGGGAAATCCGGCGCCCCCTTCATAGCAATGTCCCTTCCCCATGAAAAACTTCCTTCATGGAAAGATCTTCCCAAATAACGCCCGACCCACCCACCCCCCTACTATCAGAAAAAATCCCCCCTGAAAACATCTGTATACTTCCTAATAACCAATACTATATGTTAACATTGGGTAAAGTTCATAACTTTCAGCCCTCCCCCCGGGGACTTCGGAGGATTAAGTCATCCTAAAGGACATAGTTATCATATTTTCAACCATGCTGAACAAAATGGCTATCTCAAAATTTTGATCAGGTGACTTTGGGAAAAAATGAGCGTGGGAGGGGGCCTAGTTGCCCTCCATTTTTTTTGGTCACTTAAAAAGGGCACTAGAACTTTTAATATCCGTTCCAATGAGTCCTCCCACGATATTCTAGGACCACTGGGTCGATACGATCACCCCTGGGAAAGAAAACAAATAAACACGCATCGGTGATCTTTCTTCTGGCAAAAAGTGCAAAACTCCACATTTTTGTAGATAGGAGCTTGAAACCTCTACAGTAGTGTTGTCTGATACGCTGAATAAGATGGTGTGATTTCCATTAGGATTCTATAACTTTTAAGGAGTCTTCCCCCTTTTTTCGAAAATCAGCCAAATTTTCTCAGGCGCGTAACTTTGATAGGACTAAACTTGATGAAAGTTATATATTTGAATTCAGCATTGAAATCTGATTCTAAAGATGTATCTATGGGTATCAAAAACCCGTTTTCTAGAGTTTCGGTTACCATTGAGCCGGGTCGCTCCTTACTTACAGTTCGTTACCACGAACTGTTTGAAAATGCAGTTACTTTGTCACTGCAAATTCTGAGTGACTTTGCCCTTCGATGAGTTGTTAAAACACCACCTCAAAAATTATCTCAAATAACACATCAAAGTTTTGTTTTATTCCCTAAGCTTCTTCCTAAGCTTTCCAACGTTTCTGAACAAAATGACAATTTATCAAAATTATGGCCAAATACCACTGAATTGACGGGGTTGCCGGGCAGCTGAAACGGCAGAGGATGAAGGATGGTCACCTTCCTCCTCTTCCTTCCTTCCTCCTCATTCAAAGCGCTTTCAGACCTTAAAAGGGCGTTGCAACTTTCAATGTCCCACTGAATAAGCCCCACAAAAGTGGCAGAGGAAAAAATTATTTTGTCCTTTTTAAGTGAAACCAATATTTTTTTTTTTAAGGCATTGAGGTCTCATTATCCCAAGAACCTTATGACATAAGTTTCTAGCAGATCAGAAAGAATTATAGCCCTTTTTAGACCCCATTGGGCGAGGCTTGTTCTGGAGGTCTTTCGACTCTCTCGAGAAAAATTTATATCTTAAAATTTTAATCACATGTCTTGGGGGCTATGAGGGGGGTCGCGGACCAAAAACAGGCCTGAGACTACGACCTCAGACATGTGAAGATGTCAAATATGAACTTAGGCGTAAAAACAGCAATAAAATTAAATTTGGGTGTTTTGCACCTTTTCCTTTGTGCAGGAAAATCGGCTAATATAATCAAGCCGGAACAGTGGATAGGTATGCAGAATAATTTTGGAATCATGTGGATGAACAAAAGCTACAAAAATCTAAAAAAAAACATAAAAGAAGTAAAAAAAAAAGGTAAACCCAAACAAAATTACAAACGTGACGTTGTAACATAAGTCTAACGGGTCGATATCGCAAGTTGCTGACCTTAAAACCAAAAACTGCAATTTGACTCTTGTATTTGAAAGGGCCAAAGGAGATTAAACATCTCTCTATCACGTTTCAGCGCCCCACCACCCGCAACAGAAAAAAAAAGGAGAAACACCATTGAGTCCCATAAAAAAGTGATTTTCCTTGTTGTTCAAGATAGGAACTGTCTCCTATAAGGGGTTTACGGCTACAGTGATTCTACTGTTGCAATTTTCATTTTGATCCGACACCAGTTTTCGGGGTTTCGGGTTATTCTTTAAAATTCCCATAGGTTTGTTTTCACACCGAACTTTTACAAACTGTTGAAATTAATTGGAATAATAATTATCATTCCTGATTATCCGCTACAAACGGCGATTCATCCCCAATTGACATTTGGGGATACGTATTTTTAAATTTTCGGCTACAATGGGTTAAGGTTCATTCTTTACTAGCATAAAAAGTCATCAAAGCCTAAAGCCACTTTTAGGCTAACAGTGCATAATCTGTGTCCATTTGATGGCCTTGTTTACCTCAAGCATTGCCCCCTCTCGAGGGAGAATTCCTCGTGACTACAAGGTTTGACCTAAAAGTGCTAATTTTCATGGCCTAACTTGAACCATTAATCTGTATTAATTTATATGCTTCGTGAAAAATCTGTGAAAATTGAAAAGAATTACTTTAATTCAGCGCAGACTGAAAAGAAAAGCTTGTCTAATAGGCTGAAAAGACGATGAATATTTCTGACAAATTCATTTTATTTGGATCTAAAAAACAACTTTTCATAATTTATTTTTCAGCATTAAGAATTATCGTATTTAATTCCGACGTTGCTAATCACAGCATATCAGGTTCTGTATAAGTAAAGCAATATTTTATGGTAAGATGAGGAAGCACACGCGCCTTAACATAACAAATAAAAACCTGAACAGTGGCGATACTCAAAATTGCTTTGCCAATTTTAGTACCATTAAACAAGGGCATATCCAGCATTTTAGATAAAACCGCATCAAAAATATGTTTGTATGCATTTTTGTTAAGTTTTTTACGAGTCGAACAAAAATGCAGGGGGGGGGGGGGAGGGGGGTTCAAACCCCGGTACCCCTCTGGATATGTCTTTCCAATAAATCATAATACCACTCAATATCAACTAATAAACTCATTCAAATCAGGCGTTTTTTTTTCTGCGTAGGATGTGCAATACGCTTTTACTTTACGTTTTTACGAGTCAAACAAAATTTCAGGGAGGGGGGGGGGGGGTTCAAATACGGTATTCCCCTCGATACAGCCTTTACAATAAATCAAAATATCACACAGCGTCAACTAATAAGCTCATTCAATTCAAGCGTATTTTCTCTGTATGGGATCTGCAATACGATTTATTATGATCATAAAGCACTTTGTTCTAAAAAGAAGTCTCTAAATCATTTTTCAAACTTTTATTGTTCAGAATGATTACAACATGCATAAATGCTATAACGTCTTAATAATAACTTTTCAAAATTAAAGCCCTGAAGCAACTGCTGTCGTTTGGTTTTAACAAAGAAGGAACCTTTTTTGAATTACTTACTACTAACTTAATCTTTTTATCTTTGAAGCAGCTTCAGCACACATTATTTGTTTCTTTTTGGCACCCCCCTCAGCTGTGGTAATTCAAGGGGCTGTATGTCATACAAAAGTATTTTTGGAGAAAAGGAGGGAGAAAACCTTGCCTTTTTTGGCAGATTTTGAGAATCAGTTGTTCTCTATAACCTTCTCATGGCAGGCGCCAGGCGTGCACACGATTTTTGAAAATGGGCAGCCCTTTCCGAAAAAGCTGAGAGCAACTAATTGAAGCCGAAAAAATTGCATTTTGCTCACTTTAAACGACAGGAAATCAAATTTTAAAAGATAGCAGTAGCCTTGACGAATCTCGGCTAATTTAGCTCATAAATAAATTGAAAAAATACTGGGTTGGCCATGGTTACTTCGATATGGTGATTAGAATTTCAATATATAATCAATTTTGGTTCTTTCGTGATGAAATATCAATACCATTTAAGCTAATTTCTGACAGAAAAAAAAACGAATGATATGACTATATGAACTTTGAAAGAAACTGAAAATCCCTGAAGTATTCCTAGAAGATTCCACGAAAAAAACGACATCATTTGAAAAGTCATACCGAGGAACATTATTCTCAGTCAGGACATAGAGGCTTAGAATGATAGGTTTACCGAAATCTACTCTTAATGGCCTAGGTGTTTAACTTGGTTTTAACTGTATTTCGTTTGTATCTCACTTTCACGTTTAATATCTATGCATTAATGGTATATTTTTACAAGGGCTTAAATAGAAATCTTTAATTTATTTAAAACACCACTTTGTCAACAGAGGTCCAGTTCTGGTCCAGTTCTGGTCCAATTTTTTCCAGTTCTGATCAGACATATGGGAATCGAATGCTCGATAGAATGAAAATATTCTTTGTCATGGAGTGACATAATATTTGGCTACCGAAGTAAAGTTCAACCAATCAGAACTGGCTTCATTTAAAGCAACTGGAAATAAGCATGCAGATCCTTATGAAATGACAAAGGCATGTCGCAAAGAGCGTAGAGCTTAAGAAAAGACGATGCATACAAATGTAACTTATCACATAAATACAAACGCTCAAAAGCATTTTTAAAACTATTCAAAAAAGTAAAGGAATTAAGAAGATTAAACTAGTAACGTAGCGGAAATCACTCCCACTCCGTAGTGCCAGGCGGTTTTGCAGTCAGATCGTATAGAACTCGCGAAATTCCTCGTACGTTTGCTATTTCGGCAACCATTTGATTTACAACCTGAAAAATTAATAAACTGAGCATTTCAGAAGCCAACCTTATTTTTACTTCTGCTAATTTATGACGCAGACTGAGATCCATTTCTGTTTATACCATTTATAGACCACGCCCACCTCCTTCTTGATTCAAATTAATTATTTGACAGAACATACATTAGAGAAGACTCTAGGACTTGACAAACATTCCTTTTGGCCAAAATCGATCCCACTCCGAGCATTACAAAAAAAACCTAACAGCATTCATAACGACAACGAGGCATCGGCCACAACAATAAAAACAATATAAACCAAATTGCACTATGGTAGTAGGGATAATAATATTTATAGAATATAGGGGGACTACGGGGCTACTTTTAAAGACAATGCTAACAACTAAGATGATCAAAATGACAATAAATAAAGGCCTCACAGACATGAATCAATTGCGGATATTTTTTGCAAATGTCGGATATTAATGGTCATCGATAACACCTTACAAATGTTAGAAACGACACATTTTATCAATATGACGTCGTCAATGGCAACACTTGGGCTTTGGCTCATAGGCTTGGATTTATTTCGATACTAATTGGTGTAAACTGCACTTTTTCGAAGGCACTTCAACTAGTTTTAAGCTACTTTTATTCGCTCATATCCTGTATTCGCCTCATATCCTGTATACTAATTGGTAAACTGCACTTTTTCGAAGGCACTTCAACTAGTTTTAAGCTACTTTTATTCGCTCATATCCTGTATTCGCCTCATATCCTGTATGCTAATTGGTAAACTGCACTTTTTCGAAGGCACTTCAACTAGTTTTAAGCTACTTTTATTCGCTCATATCCTGTATTCGCCTCATATCCTGTATACTAATTGGTAAACTGCACTTTTTCGAAGGCACTTCAACTAGTTTTAAGCTACTTTTATTCGCTCATATCCTGTACTCGCCTCATATCCTGTATACTAATTGGTAAACTGCACTTTTTCGAAGGCACTTCAACTAGTTTTAAGCTACTTTTATTCGCTCATATCCTGTATTCGCCTCATATCCTGTATACTAATTGGTAAACTGCACTTTTTCGAAGGCACTTCAACTAGTTTTAAGCTACTTTTATTCGCTCATATCCTGTATTCGCCCAGGTGAAGAATTTTGTCTACATCATCTTATATAAATAATTCCTTAGACCCACTGTTTTTCCACTTGAAATTAAAACAGAACAAAATTATAAAACTTTTAAAGGGATATATTCTTTTTAATTGAACAAAGTTTTTAATTCAGGCAGTGAGAAAAATTGTAAATACACTAGTAAAAAACCAAATTTTTCAACTTAGCACCTCAAAGCCTGGTTATCACCAGAAAAAAGGAATCAACTAGATTAAAAATTAACACACAATATTAAATAACATAAAAAGATAAAAAAAAAATTCAAGAAAATCACATCTGATAGACCAACGTGTTTGTTTTGACAAAACATGCAGTTTCATCAAGCTTTTAAAGATTGTAGGCATAAGAGCCACAGCCTCTCCTCTCTACGACGCTAAATCATTCCTGAGGTCACACTGTCAAAGTAGGACAAAACGAGACAACATAGAATAATGAAGAAAAGCCAGGTAAAAGACACGGAATAAAAAAAAGAGATGCCTTTCCACCGTAGCATCGCTTCGTTTTTAATTTTTGCTTTAAGGCCTCTCCTTTTATATTATCCTCTAGATTTTTTTCTTTTCTGTTTTTACCTCCCTACACTGAGGATAGTTGAACGGAGACCTTGGCCAAAACATTTCGATTTGCTCTTTTTTTTACCGACTTTAATTTAAATCTTTTCGTCTATTTTTCTATATTTTCTCGTTTGTTCCAATACAATTATAAGAGATCATCATGTGTCATTTCTCTATGAATAGGAAATACCTTATACAAAGCTAATACCTCGTACGCATGCTTAATAAACTGTATTTTACTCCTAATTGTTTCCTACTTGATAATTTACTAAGATTCTGAACATAGGAAGCGCTCAATGAACAATACACTAACCCTAAATAAAGAGATGATAACAGAAACAAGGAGAGAGAGAGAGAGAGAGAGAGAGAGAGGAGAGAGAGAGAGAGAGAGAGAGAGAGAGAGAGAGAGAGAGAGAGAGAGAGAGAGAGAGGAAGAGATAGTTTATTTCTTAAATCTGTATTCTAAAGGATTGATTTTTGAAAGCAAGAGGTTTGATTAGATTTAGTTCTATATACTAGGACTACACGTCGCATCAAACTAGTGGTTACTAGGGTAGAGATCGTTGAGTTTCTTATATATAAAACTAAAAGGTAAGTTCTTTTATCGCTGTCATTTGCATACCCTTCAGAGGAGACCAGGCTTGGATCAGGGTTTTCATACAATTTTATAGACATTCAAAGACTATATTGTCTTTGAGGTATATTGTCAAAGACTTTGACTCAAAGTACTTGACTCTGTACTGTACTTGAACTGTATGCATTCACCTGCATATTTACTAAAAAATGCTTCGACAATCGCCGCTTTAGCAAAAATCTAGCTCAGTTTGCCAAAAAATTCACTGAGGAGTAATCTGCATATTCCAGAGACTGCACAAATACGGACAGAGGCTGGATATTCTCTCCACTGGATTATTGATTTTCCTTAGATCCTCGAGTGCCCCCAAGACCTCTAGAGCATCGACAAGGAGTCTCCAGTCTTCTTAGGGTTCTGCTGCTGACTGTGCTGCCTAGTATTCCCACTCGGTTTTGCAGGAATGCGATTCTTAGGATGAACTCTCCTCCTTGATCCTGCAGGCTACCACAAGAAAGCTGCCTCCAGAGTTCTAAGATCTCCATTCTCAAAACATGTCGAAATTTTGCTATCCATGTTCGCATTGTTAACAGTTGGAGTCTCTTTCAATCTTGAACAATTTGAGGTTCAACGCATTTTGTGGTGAAGAGCTATTCGACAATCATGTAGAAAGGGATAATTTTTAGGCATCTGGTAAAACTTTGTTAACCAAAACAA
The DNA here is from genome assembly GCA_027921565.1 of Artemia sinica. Lineage (NCBI taxonomy): Eukaryota > Metazoa > Arthropoda > Branchiopoda > Anostraca > Artemiidae > Artemia > Artemia sinica. The sequence continues at coordinate 61,023,193 of CM051259.1, forward strand.
ACAAAAAAACACCGAAGTAATTAGTAAAAAGACAAGAAAGGAAAATATAAATGTATCTAAACACAAGAGTGAGAGGGAGTACACAATTCAATCATTATGCACCAAACTTCTGTGGCACCCACAGAAGTTTGTTTCTCCGTTTTCCCCACTGCTCTAAAATAAGATATGACATGGAAAAACTATAAGGCATCTAGGTTTTAAAATGAATAGTGTCGGAACTCATAAAATTTTCTGTCCAACCCCTGCAAAGATTGTAGAAAGTAAAATAAAACTTAAAAGAATTCTCCCTCTATAAGTAGACTAGAGAAATCTCTAGAGATTTCACAAATTTACGTGAAATCTCTTATCCTTAAAACTATATGTCAAAAATTTTTAACTAGTCTGTTAAAATTTGGGGTCTTTGAACTTATTCAGGACTTTGAACTTTAAGCAAAAATTATCAATATTACATTTTAGCTAGTAAGGCTATTTTTTCTTCGCAGAATTAAGATTAAATCACATAGGAATTAGTTTAATTCCATTGAATTCGGATTTGGGTAGCCAAGGTTTATTGTACTATTTGCACAACAATTTGTCTATACATTAATGCATACAATTGTATATACATATACATTAGCGCAATTTCATTACTTTATTTATAGATGGCAGCAGCAAGCTATTACAACTAACCCTAATGCTTTTATTTACAGCCTTTCGAAAAGGAAAGCTCGTATTATATACAAACAGCCATGATATTAAACACTAAAATTTCACTCATCAGGCAAATGTAATCGCCTAGACCAGTGGTCGACAAACTTATTAGCCAAAGTGCCAAATATGAAGATTATAATAATCTTTAAAGAATTGGGAGCCAAATCTGCTTATTCAGTAAACTTTTTTTTTGCACTAAATAAGTAATCCACTAAAAAAAAAAAACTACTTTTCATACTTAGCAATATTTATTAATGTGAACAATATGCTTCTATCTCCCTTTAAAGTTTGAGTCAGTCAGGTGCAAGCTTTATCAGCTGATCGTAAGAGTCAGGAATACTATTCCAAGCGTTCCTTCTCCATGTTCCTGCTCATGTCTTCCTTCTCCAGGTCATTCAAAGCAGACCACATGTGTTGTGAATTGTGAACTAAGATCGCAGTTTTTCTTCTCCAATACTTTCTGTTCAACACAAATACGTTCGAATTTAGAGCGCCATATCTCCTTGTTATTAAGATCCAGCAACTGTATTTCAATGCTACCAATGCCAATGTCAAATTCGTAGCATTAAGAGAATTTTTGACAAATGCTAAAGTTACTCTGCAGTTTTCAAATTCCTGAAACCTGCTGAGAAATGTTTCCGTCATATTTGAAATTACTGTTTTAAAATGGTGTTAATCAATAGAGGAATTATTTTCTTGGTGATTCTTCAGCAGGCTCGGAAGGCGAAACAGTGTTTCCTTTTCGAAATCCTGAGCTAAAATAGATATTTTTTTTTTTTTCGAATGTTATTGCTTCTTGTAACATGGAAAAAATTAAGTTTCCTTTCCCTTGTAGTTTACGATTAAGCTGATTTAGATGAGAAGTATCATCTACCATGATATAAAAGTTTTGGATCCACTGATCTGTCAGTCTGTTAGTTCTGGATAGTGAACGCCCTTCTCAAGGAGAACAGCATTAATTCCTCGAAAAAGGGACGCGAAAGGTTTCAAAATGTCCCCTCTTGATAAACCAACGTACCTTGTTATGAAGCATAAGTTCAGCGTACTCACTATCTTATTCAAATATAAATTCTTTAGCTAAAATGAAGTTGGTAATGGTAATCTTTAACTGCATAAATTTATAAATTTCTTCGAGAAATGTTTGCGCACGAAGCGCTTCTTGATGAATGATACAATTGTAGACAAGTATCTGGTGATTAATGTTTTCTTTCAAATAGCAACAAACCCTTTTTCTTACACCGGTCTTTCTTTGGCCTCAATTGTTGAAATCAACACAATTTTACCGAGGGGAATATGATGCTTATCCATACACTCAACTACAGCACTTGAAATACCTTCTCACGGGTCTAACCTTTGAGTGGTAATAATCAGAAGTTCTTCTTTAGGGCCTAGACGAGACATAAATCTTACAAAAAGGGAAAAACTTGTCAGGTAGCATTTATGTCACAATACTTGTCAGCTGCTATTGATCTAGCCAAAACCAATTTCAGATTTTCGATATGTTGTGTGTTTATATTCCAACAAATTTTAATTGTTCTATTTTTAATGGTTTTGGAAGACAATGGTAACTCTTTAGTTCTTTCAGAAAATCTGCTTTGTTCTTAATATCTTTTAACTGAAACAACAATTTATACATGTTCTTGATTTATAGAAAAAAAAAAATCAATTTATCAAAATAAGATGCAATTTTTTTCTTACCAAGTTTTGTACTTTTTTCTTACCAATGAAAATATTATTGCACCTCCTGTGGATATTTGTGCCAGAGTCACACTTAAAGGACCAAAGAGTCACATGCGGCTCCAGAGCCGCACTTTGCCGACCATTGACATAGACAATGCAATCATAGAACCTAATTTAGCCAAAAAAACCGTCAAATAAGGGCACAATCGGTCATATTTACCAAATTGTTCACTATCCCCTTTTCCATTATTAGATCAGATTAAATAGAAAATAATGTATCCCACCCCCATCTAGAACATAGAATAATCAAAGTAGGCATTATCAATTTTAAAACACGGTAAACAAATTTTCACAAACAAAACAAATTTAGAGAAACTAGTCTATAGAGCCTTAACGACACCACTAATACCAATACACCAAACAATGGATTTCAATCGGTTCATCGACTGGAGCAATCAGAACAGTCCACTCACCAATTCACTCAATTGACTCATATCAGTTTTTCCTATCATATTTGGTTCGCAAGATGTTTAGATATTAATATATTTCCCAAATACGCAATCTCCTGTTTTCTCATCCACAAAAGTAGCAGGAAACTAGATGACAGCTACTTTGACCCAGCTGTGAAGCCATACAAGCGACAATATCTATTACAGCAGACTCAAGCCCTTAAAAGGTCCAGTTCTAGAAACACATATCTACAAAATATGAATGAAATCCAAAAGACCATCCTTATGCATGCTAATGACAATAACAAAACATTTTCCCTCTGAGCAAATATGCCTAGTCGGTTAGATTGAGCTCGTTGGTTCGACCAACGCTCGATCGACAATTACAATTATTCTTTAGCCTCCTCTCCCCTCTAATGCCTGAATATTGGCGAGGCCCAAATACAAGAGCTTGTTACTCTATGGTATATAAAAGAAATCAAAAGAAAAAAAATATACCTTTTGATTCTCACTGCAATGTTCATTCTAAAATAATAACTACTGACATCACAATAGGAGTAAAGTGAAGCAATACGATTTCAGGAACGAGATAGCCAAACTAAGTATTTGTAATTTTTAAGGTAGTTTTTAGAATATCAGGCAACCATTTCTGGCAACCAATTCGATTGGGTAGATCGAGCACAGACGTCCTTCAGCTTCACCACCGTTCACCACCGGAGCCAGTTGGTAACCAGTTAATTCACCACCGTTGGTAACCACCGTAGCCCCTCAACAAAACGGCCAAACATAGCCAAGCAAGGCAAAGACTATTACTAGAGACAGGAAAGCGATTGCTATTATTCCGTCTAATAATCACATCTATGGATGAGTCAAAATATTTCTTACCTCTAATGGTAAGTCTTTCCCCGGAATAGCTGGAACACCGGTCATAAAATCATTAGTAATAAACGCACGAATAACAATGGATCTTTGGCATGAAGGCAAACAATATCGGGATATCGATCAAAATCTCGATCAAAATGTCTGTATCGGTATCATCACTATTGGCATCTGAGCAATTCGGTTCATGCACCCACTCTGAGATAAAATCTGAAACAAGAAACATTTTTGATAAATACCAATAAATACCGGAAATTATTATCGAATAATTCAAAAATATTGCGTTTTGTGATGCTGATAAACTTGGATCGATCACTTTTGGCGTAAATACTGCCCATGCAACCGCTCTTCCACTCTTGAGACGCAAATCTACAATATGTATAACGGTATGTATCTTTGGCACAATAAGCCCTGTAAAGTCATGGCTACAAAAAAAAAGAAAAGAAAAAAAGACACATAAAAAAAAAATCAGAATCAGTTCAACAATTGATTCATTAAACTATTTTTTGCTCTTTTTTTCTTTTTTTGGGGGTTACTCCACTATTTACAGTATTGTGCGGTGAGTAAAAAATAAAGTATAAAGAAAATAGTTTAAAAAAAGGGAAAAATTACACTACAACAATATATCATTAGATCTATATAGGGTGAGAAACAAAAGAGGGACAAAAGTGAAGATTTAAATTTTCTAGACAATGGCCATTGTTGCCCAAAATTCACGGATGGAACGGCGGCTCGTATTCAGGTGGCTGTCACAGCAAGTGGCTGTTTCCAGCACGTTGGTGCACCAAATTATCTACAGCAATTTGAGAACTATTTATTTATTGTGTGCAGATGCAGAATGAAGTGCAGATACAGATGCAAATTATCGACAGTGACTTGAAACTGTTTGTTTATGAAGGGCAGATCAAGTGCAAACTCAAGCTAAGAAACCGGTCACTTCGACATTGGCCAGACAGCGACTGTATTGAGAATGACACTGAACTTTTAGAATTCTCCTCTTTAGCAACGAAACGCACATCCATTTGAGTGTGCGCGTGAACAAGTAGAACTTCAGGTCTTGGGAAAGTGAAAGTTTTTGCCATGTCCTTTTTTAGTACGATTATGGTCGTCCAGGGACAGTAAATACTAACTGATGCACTAAAAGGCTTCGGAGACTTTCATTCTAGCATCACGGAGGAAACGGAGTTTTGATATAAGCACAGTTTTGTCTCAAGAAGACGGTACACTACCTCATTGTTTTTATCACCCTCTTCAATGCTCTAGACTAGGTAATACTTTCTAGGTGACCAATTAATCTCGATAAGGACCGACATTCAGTGGTCGCCCTACTCCCCTTATCCAACTTTACCATACAACTTAGTCTGATGCTACCTGAAGGAGAGAAATTTTTGCTTCAACAGGACGGTACACTACCACATTGTTTTTATCACCCTCTTCAATACTCTAGGTAATACTTTCTGGGTGACCGATTAATCTCGATGAGGGACGACATTCCACGGTCCCATAATCCCCTTATAAGAATTCGCCATACTACTTCGTCTGTTTTTTTTTTTTTTTTTTTTTTTTTTTTGTCTCACTATTGTTTCAGTTTTGTTTCAACAAGACGGTACACTACCTCACTATTCTTATCACCCTCTTCAATGCCCTGGGGAATACTTTCTAGGCGACCGATTAATCTTGATGAGGAACGACATTCCATGGTCTCCCTACTCCCTTTATCAGACTCCGTCATACTACTTTGTCTGATTTTGTTTTTGATTTGTTTTGTTTCAGTAATGTTTCAGTTTTGTTTCAACAGGACGGTGCACTACCTCACTATTCGTATCACCCTTTTCAATACTCTAGGTAATACTTTCTAGGTGACCGATTAATCTTGATAAGGACCAACATTCCATGGTCACACTACTCCCCTTATCCGACTCTGCCATACTACTTTGTCTGATGCTACCTAAAGGAGAGACAGTTTTGTCTCAACAGGACAGTACACTACCTCACTATTCGTATCACCGTCTTCAGTACTCTAGATAATACTTTCTAGGTGACCGATTAAGCTTGATAAGGACCAACATTCCATGGTCACCCTACTCCCCTTATCCGACTCTGCCATACTACTTTGTCTGATGCTACCTAAAGGAGAGACAATTTTGTTTCAATAGGACGGTACACTACCTCACTATTCGTATCACCCTCTTCAATATTCTAGATAATATTTCTAGGTGACCGATTAATCTCGATGAGGACCGACAACCTTATTTATAACATCACGGATTATTCAAAAAGGTAAAACAGGAAAATAGGGGGCCCACCCCCTTGATTCAGTTACTCCGGTAATTGAGAACAAAACTCTCACCACATTACCATACAATCTCAAAAATCAGTGACAAACTTGAAAAAAAAAAAAACCAATGTCTCTGTTTCTTTCAAAACTGAAAAAAAAAAGTTGAACAGTTTTTCAACTCGGGAACGGATAAAAACTGACCCTATACTGGGTAGTTGTGTCTACAATCCCGTGTTCATGTGGGAAACTTTACATTGGTAGCACCCATCAACAACTGGGGGAACGATTGCATGAACATAAAATTCCAATAGATAAGTCCCTAAGATTTGAAAATAAAAATGACAACTTTGATTCTGCTTTGGCCCTCCATATCTTCGAAAATCCTGAACATTTGGTTCTTTTTGAGTAGGCAACTTTAATATCAACTGTAAATGGCCAACCGCAATCTTTTAAAGATGCAATTGAGATAAAAAAAATATATATAAATAGAAATTTGGCTATAAATAGAGAGAAAGGAGACATTTCCTTAAGCCCAATTTATAACAACTTAACGTCAAAGACTCAACCAATATTCTCGCCCAGTCTAATTTAAGACATCTTGTCCGCATATCTAACAAAAATTGAAGTTACAGATAGGCAAAGTCTATTGTGAGGCAAATAATACTCGTCCAATCCAATTGGGGAATTCTCTTTCATTTATTTCTGGCTGTTTTTTTTTTTTTTTTTTTTTTTTTTTTTTTTTTTTTTTTTTTTTTTTTTTTTTTTTTTTTTTTTTTAGGAGCACTGAAGACGACAGGGCTGAAGTCCTTGTCAAAATATTTGCCTGTTTTTCGTCTTCATATTTTGCCAATGGCTGAAAAAAATCCTCGTTTTCCCACCAATTTGATTTTATTTTTCATTTATTATATCCTTTCCTTTCCTGGTTTTCATACGTCATGGTCCCCCTACTCCCCTTAAGAGACTCCGCCATACTAATTTGTCTGGTTTTGTTTTTGTTTTGTTTTAGTTTTGTTTCAACAGGACGGTGCCCTACCTCACTATTCTTATTGCTCTCTTCAATGCCCTTGGCAATACTTTCTAGGTGACTGATTAATCTCGATGAGGACTGACATTCCATATTCCCCCTTATTTCCCTTATCAGACTCCGCCATACTACTTTGTCTGGTTTTGTTTCAGTATCGTTTCAGTTTTGTTTCAACAGGACGGTGCACTACATCACCATTGTTATCACCCTCTTCAATGCTCTACATAATACTTTGTAGGTGACCGATTAATCTCGACGAGGACCGACATTCCAAGGTCCCCCTGTCCCCCTTATCAGACTCTACCATACTAATTTGTCTGGTTTTTTTTTTTTTTTTTCAGTTTTGTTTCAGCAGTACGGTACACTACCTGCCTATTCTTATCACCCTCTTCAATGCTCTAAACAATACTTTCTAGTGACCGATTAATATCGATGAGGACCGATATACCATGGGCTCCCTATTCCCTTTATCGGACTCCGCCAAACTACTTTGTCTGGTTTTGTTTCAACAAGACGGTACACTACCTCACTATTCTTATCGCCCTCTTCAATGCCCTGGGGAATACTTTCTAGGCGACCGATTAATCTCGATGAGGAACGACATTCCATGGTCTCCCTATTCCCTTTATCAGACTCCGTCATACTACTTTGTCTGGTTTTGTTTTTGATTTGTTTTGTTTCAGTAATGTATCAGTTTTATTTCAACAGGACGGTACACTACCTCACTATTCGTATCACCCTCTTCAATACTCTAGGTAATACTTTCTAGGTGACCGAGTAATCTTGATAAGGACCAACATTCCATGGTCACCCTACCCCCCTTATCCGACTCTGCCATACTACTTTGTCTGATGCTACCTAAAGGAGAGAGTGTTTTGTCTCAGCAGGACAGTACACTACGTCACTATTCGTATCACCCTCTTCAGTACTCTAGGTAATACTTTCTAGGTGACCGATTAATCTCGATGAGGACCGACAGCCTTATTTATAATATCACAGATTATTCAAAAAGGTAAAACAGGAAAATAGGGAGCCCAACCCCTTGATTCAGTTACTCCGGTAATTGAGAACAAAAGTTTCACCACATTACCATACAATCTCAAAAATCAGTGACAAACTTGAAAAAAAAACCTCATGTCTCTGTTTCTTTCAAAACTGAACAAAAAGTTGAACATTTTTTCAACTCGGGAGAGGATAAAACTGACCCTATACTGGGTAGTTGTGTCTACAGTCCCGTGTTCATGTGGGAAACTTTACATTGGTAGGACCCATCAACAACTGGGGGAACGATTGCATGAACATAAAATTCCAATAGATAAGTCCCTAAGATTTGAAAATAAAAATGACAACTTTGATTCTGCTTTGGCCCTCCATATCTTCGAAAATCATGAACATTTGGTTCTTTTTGAGTAGGCAACTTTAATATCAACTGTAAATGGCCTACCGCAATCTTTTAAAGAGGCAATTGAGATAAAAAAAAAATATATAAATAGAAATTTGGCTATAAATAGAGAGAAAGGAGACTTTCCTTAAGCCCAATTTATAACAACTTAACGTCAAAGACTCAGTCAATATTCTCGTCCAGTCTAATTTAAGACATCCTGTCCGCATATCTAATAAAAATTGAAGTTACAGATAGGCAAAGTCTATTGTGAGGCAAATAGTACTCGTCCAATCCAATTGGGGAATTCTCTTTCATTTATTTCTGGCTGTTTTTTTTTTTTTCAGTATATTTTCAACTCTTTTTAGGTTCACTTCGAAAGGTTAGGTTTTTTTTTTTTTTTTTTTTTTTTTTTTTTTTTTTTTTTTTTTTTTTTTTTTTTTTTTTTTTTTTTTAGGAGCACTGAGGACGACAGGGCTGAGGTCCTTGTCAAAATATTTGCCTGTTTTTCGTCTTCATATTTTGCCAATGGCTGACAAAATCCTCGTTTTCTCACCTATTTGATTTTATTTTTCATTTATTATATCCTTTCCTTTCTTGGTTTTCATACGTCATGGTCTCCCTACTCCCCTTATCAGACTCCGCCATACTACTTTGTCTGGCTTTGTTTTTGTTTTGTTTTGCTTCAAAGGACGGTGCCCTACCTCACTATTCTTATTACTCTCTTCAATGCCCTGGGCAATACTTTCTAGGTGACTGATTAATCTCGATGAGGACCGACATTCCATAGTCCCCATATTTCCCTTATCAGACTCCGCCATTCTACTTTGCCTGGTTTTGTTTCAGTATCGTTTCAGTTTTGTTTCAACAGGACGGTACACTACCCCACCGTTCTTATCACCCTCTTCAATGCTCTACATAATACTTTGTAGGTGACCGATTAATCTCGACGAGGACTGACATTCCAAGGTCCCCCTGTTCCCCTTATCAAACTCTACCATACTAATTTGTCTGGTTTTGTTTTTGTTTTGTTTTAGTTTTGTTTCAACAGTACGGTACACTACCTGCCTATTCTTATCACCCTCTTCAATGCACTAAGTAATACTTTCTAGTGACCGATTAATCTCGATGAGGACCGATATACCATGGGCTCCCTATTCCCTTTATCGGACTCCGCCACACTACTTTGTCTGGTTTGTTTTCAACAGGACGGTAAACTACCTCCCATTCTTATCACCCTCTTCAATGCTCTAAGTAATACTTTCTAGTGACCGATTAATCTCAATGAGGACCGATATACCATGGGCTCCCTATTACCTTTATCAGACTCCGCCGCACTACTTTGTCTGTTTTTTTTCAGTATCGTTTCAGTTTTGTTTCAACAGGACGGTACACTACCTCACTGTTCTTATCACCCTCTTCAATGCTCTACGTAATACTTTCTAGGTGACCGATTAATCTCGATGAGGACCTACATTCCATGGTCCCCCTATACCCCTTATCAGACTCCACCATACTACTTTATCTGGTTTTGTTTTCGTTTTTTTTCAGTTTTGTCTCAACAGGACGGTACACTACCTCCCTATTCTTATCACTCTCTTCAATGCTCTAAGCAATACTTTCTAGGTGACCGACTAATCTCGATGAGGACCGACATTCCACAGTCCCCCTATTCCCCTTATCAGACTCCGCCAAACAACTTTGTCTGGTCTTGTTGTTTTTGTTTCAGTATCGTTTCAGTTTTGTTTCAACAGGACGGTACACTACCACACCGTTCTTACCACCCTCTTCAATGCTCTACGTAATACTTTCTAGGTGACCGATTAATCTCGATGAGGACCGACATCCCATGGTCCCCCTATTCCCCTTATCAGACTCCACCATACTACTTTGTCTATTTTTGTTTTGTTTCAGTTTTGTTTGAACAGGACGGTACACTACCTCCCTATTCTTATCACCCTCTTCAATGCTCTAAGTAATACTTTCTAGGTGACCGACTAATCTCGATGAGGACCGACATTCCATAGTCCCCCTACTCCCCTTATCAGACTCCGTCAAACAACTTTGTCTGGTTTTGTTTTTGTTTTGTTTCAGTATCGTTTCAGTTTTTGTTTCAACAGGACGGTACACTATCTCACCGTTCTTACCACGCTCTTCAATGCTCTACCTAATACTTTCTAGGTGACCGATTAATCTCGATAAGGACCGACATTCTATGGGGCCCGCTATTCCCCTTATCAGACTCTACCATACTACTTTGTCTGGTTTTGTTTTTGTTTTGTTTCAGTATCGTTTCAGTTTTGTTTCAACAGGACGGTAAACTACCTCACCGTTCGTATCACCCTCTTCAATGCTCTACGTAATACTTTCCAGGAGACCGATTAATCTCGATGAGGACAGACAGTCCATGGTCCCCCTATTCCCCTTATCAGACTCCACCATACTACTTTGTCTGGTGTTGTTTTTGTTTTGTTTCAGTATCGTTTCAGTTTTGTTTCAACAGGACGGTAAAACTACCTCACCGTTCGTATCACCCTCTTCAATGCTCTAAGTAATACTTTCTAGGAGACCGATTAATCTCGATGAGGACAGACATTCCATGGTCCCCCTATTCCCCTTATCAGACTCCACCAAACTAATTTATCTGGTTTTGTTTTTGTTTTGTTTCAGTTTTGTTTCAACAGTACGGTACACTACCTGCCTATTCTTATCATCCTCTTCTATGCTCTTAGTAATACTTTCTAGGTGACCGATTATTCTCGATGAGGACCGACATTCTATGGGCCCGCTATTCCCCTTATCAGACTCTACCATACTACTTTGTCTTGTTTTGTTTCAGTATCGTTTCAGTTTTGTTTCAACAGGACGGTACACTACCTCTCCGTTCTTACCACCCTCTTCAATGCTCTACGTAATACTTTCTAGGTGACCGATTAATCTCGATGAGGACCGACATCCCATGGTCCCCCTATTCCCCTTATCAGACTCCACCATACTACTTTGTCTATTTTTGTTTTGTTTCAGTTTTGTTTGAACAGGACGGTACACTACCTCCCTATTCTTATCACCCTCTTCAATGGTCTACGTAATACTTTCTAGGTGACCGATTAATCTCGATGAGGATCGACATTCGATAGTCCCCCTATCCCCTTATCAGACGCCCAAACAACTTTGTCTGATTTGTTTTTGTTTTGTTTCAGTGTCGTTTCAGTTTTGTTTCAACAGGACGGTACACTACCTCGCCGTTCTTACCACCCTCTTCAATTATCTACGTAATACTTTCTAGGTGACCGATTAATGTCGATGAGGACCGACATTCTATGGGCCCGCTATTCCCCTTATCAGACTCTACCATACTACTTTGTCTGTTTTTTTTTTTGTTTCAGCATCGTTTCAGTTTTGTTTCAACAGGACGGTACACTACCTCACCGTTCGTATCGCCCTCTTCAATGCTCTACGTAATACTTTCTAGGAGACCGATTAACCTCTATGAGGACAGACATTCCATGGTCCCCCTATTCCCCTTATCAGACTCCACCATACTACTTTGTCTGGTTTTGTTTTTGTTTTGTTTCAGCATCGTTTCAGTTTTGTTTCAACAGGACGGTACACTACCTCACCGTTCTTACCACCCTCTTCAATTCTCTACGTAATACTTTCTAGGTGACCGATTAATCTCGATGAGGGCCGACATTCTATGAGCCCGCTATTCCCCTTATCAGACTCTACCATACTACTTTGTCTGGTTTTGTTTTTGTTTTGTTTAGTATCGTTTCAGTTTTGTTTCAACAGGACGGTACACTACCTCACCGTTCTTACCACTCTCTTCAATGCTCTACGTAATACTTTCTAGGAGACCAATTAATCTCGATGAGGACAGACATTCCATGGTCCCCCTATTCCTCTCATCAGACTCCCCCATACTAATTTATCTGGTTTGTTTTGTTTTGTTTCAGTTTTGTTTCAACGGGACGGTACACTACCTCCCTATTCTTATCATCCTCTTCTATGCTCTAAGTAATACTTTCTAGGTGACCGATTAATCTCGATGAGGACCGACATTCTATGGGCCCGCTATTCCCCTTATCAGACTCCGCCACACTACTTTGTCTGATGCTACCTGAAGGAGAGACTGTATGAGGACAATCCAAATAACAACTGACAGACTTAAAAAACAAATCAAGAGTGAAGTCTCGACAACTCCGGATGACATGTTGGAGATAGCCTTGAATAATTCGAAATATCAGAATGGCGAACTTCATCCAGTAGCAAGGTGCCTGGATCAACAATTACTGATCACACTGACTGAATATTCATCAATTTAAAATCGCTTCTAGAAAATAAAACCGCAAAATATGAGTCTTTACATGTCTTTTCGTGCCCCATCCAGCAAAATAATATGTTTTACCATATTATAAATTGCATTGCTAAGACAAAAAAATACGTAATTCAATCTAGGTCAAATAAGTATAATCATTAGGAAGGAGAAAAATAAGGGATCCTACTTGCTCCCGGAACAGGTTGATAAATATAACTTAGCAAATAAACAGAAAAAAAATAAATAAAAGATTTAAAAGTTAAAAATTTGCCCTTCCTTGTTTTTCAGGTTAATAAGCATAGAACAGGATTAGTCAGCACAATTTGTAAATGTAACTAAACCATCGTTCATGGGGGGGGGGGAGGCTTTTGACACAATAGGAATAATTTTTAAATAATTTCATTTCCATGTTTTCAAAAAAGGGGTCTTTGGAGCTTATCTAGGGGTAGATTACCCCCCTTTGTGTTTTCACACATCAAATAAACGGTTAAGGGGGATTCTTACCCCTCCTCTTCCTGTCTGTAGGTAATGGTAGTGATCAAAACCAAATAAAACTTTTAGTAATTGTATTTTCGCGGGGGGTTGGGTTCCAAAAATTCCCAGGTGGATTTTTAAGAAGCGTGTAATTAATACAAAATAAAGATCTTAAAATGAAAAATATGAAAATTAAAAAAAAAGTATGGAAAGAGATAAATGCTCAGCCGTCTTACTTTTCAGAGTAAGTTGAATATGACTTACCATCCAGTACCATTGGTAAACATTTGAATAAAAATAATCTTATGCAATATCGTACATAAACATACTGTATATTTCATATAAATTTATCTATATATTCCATTTTTATATTTTTATAAATATTTTGATTTTTAAAGAAAAACGTATTGCACATTTTACCATTAAAAATATGGTTAAACAGCAGGAAGCCTTTGGTATTCCAGCTGGAACCAAACAGAAAGCTGGAAGTCCTAGAATAAGGTGGGTCGGGGCTATATGAATACATCCAACTTTCAACAAAAATTTTCAAAAAATTTCCATCACAAGCCCCGAAGGGCCGAATTCTCATATCGGAGAAATAAAAACAAAACAAACATCACCAAAAACAACAATATCAGAATGGCAAAACCATTCATTAGTCAAAAATATTAAGCGGCACAATGTCAGAAAGCTAAAAAGGTAGAAACTAAAAAAAAAACTAAAAAGGATTGAAATAAGATATACATTGAAAAGTTTTAACAGATTTAAAAGAGAATATATAAAAAGGGGGAGGGAACAAAGAACGAAAATCTGAATGGATGAAAAGTGGGTCTACAGCTGCGATGGCTGTACCGAAGGATAAGTTCTTTGATGATTTGTCTACTTAAGAAAATTAAAAGGAAAGAACAATGTAAAGACAAGTAAAAGGAAAGAAAAAAAGTAAAAAAGAGAAAAAAAGAAAGGCACTCTTCTAATATTTTCCCCAATAGGATTGGAAGACAGAAATGAACTTAGTGGAATTTTTTTAGAAAACCAAATTTTTTAAGTTTAGTTTAATTTTTAATTTCTAATCTTTTAGGATTTTTAGAATTGTTTAGAAAAGGAATTCCTTTTGATTTTTTTTTTTTTACAACAATACGAAAAAGAAAGCAGAACATGAAATACGAAAGCAGAACACGCTCTTCTCAGAAGAGCCACCATTATATTTGACTATAGCATAAAATAGAAAATCTAAAGGTTCCACTTTTGTTTGTTTAGAAGTGGCCAACCACTAAATATATACTCACCCTTTTTTGTCTTCAGTCTCATTTAATGTGTTAATACTTATCCCTAAAAGTGCCCCAAAAAATTTATTTTCTGTTCTCATAAGAGAAACTGTTATATTTCGTTTTCTTAAAAGCGCAAATGAATCTCTAACATTTGGAGTGGTAGGGAATGGTGTTTATCACCCAATAGCACGGAGTGTCCGGCTTTCTTTAAATGTTAGGATTGGTAGAGCTGCGAGGGCAGACTAATAAGTGACGTATTTGGCTCCCAAGGGGATTTTTAAAGCCTTTTTTTGCACCGTTTCAATTTCATCGTTCGTTGAGGTAGTAGATGTTATGCACTTGTGGCAACACGACATAACATCTAAATTCAAAACAAAAGAAAAAAGCGACATATATACAAGAGACATAATTATTATCTTTCAAATCTTAAGCAGAAATGTCAACGGCAAGGGCACACTTCGGTGCTTTTCTATCGACCGTTTTCCTAAGGGGCAAACAAAACAGGGTCCTCGACATGGTATTTACCCAAAACAAATGTGGCTCGAAGGCACAATGAGAGGTGCAGTTGAAACTTGAGGTATTTACACAGGTTTGAACGAATAACGATCTTATCTGAACTTGTAAGCCAAGTCCAGTAATGGGGGAATGTAGTAGAAACTCGGTAATGTAACAGCTGAGACTAAACGAGACGAATTTTTTATAAATTCAAACTTAAAGACTACCAAATTTGCATAATTTCAACCTAGACCAGACAACTTGGTCAACCAAAATAAACCTTGAGATTCTGAGTTCATCTCCAAGGTGATACCGAGATACTTGAGTTTGGATGTAGGTGGACTTTTCTTCCCTCAATCAGTACGAATGAAGACTGTGGGTGGGGTGATGATTTAGGTGAAGACGATGGTACGAAAACAAGAAAATCTATTTTGGCTGGACTGACACTCAGAACTCAGACCATTACTACAGCACAGCTTATAAGATCTATGAATACCAGAGCACCAAAAGCAATGGGACTTGCTCTTAGGGCCACGATAATATATCCTCATCTAAGGCCTGATATCCTTACTAACCTTCCTTTTTATTCAAATACTGTATCTTTATTAAACTTTAGTTACAGAGGAAAGGGGAAAGAGAAAAATACACGAAAAACAGATTTGAGTGTCCCTTCCCCCACCGTATTTGGATTTTCCGAATTTATTTCATGAAGTTTGCTGTTTCTCATATAATTTGTCTTTTCTATATATTTTTATTTGAACTGTTTTCTCTTGCTAAAAATGTCTCCGTACGTGTCTGTCCAGAGTACACGTGAGATTTAGAAAAAACTGTGGATTTGAGCTAGACAAAGCATGCTCAGCATTATAACCATGACGAAACAGAATTTATTACAACGGAAAAGGTCCCCCTCTGTTTAAAGAGACTGTAACACTGGGATGGAGAAAGAAGAAGAGAGCGAGATAAAGATAGAGAGAGGGAGAGCAGGAGAGAGAAATATTGACAGAGGCGAAAGATAGAAAAGAAAGAATAGAGTAAAAAATATACAAAGACAAAAAATGGTACCTTATTTGCTCGATAATCTGCTTCCCTTAAAGTTGATAGAACAACCGGGGTCAAATGAGTTGGGGTTATATCTCCAATAGCTTCTTTAACAACATCACCAAATATGTAGCAAATTCTATTGATACTATGACATAGACGAGGTATTATCCTAGCAACCCATATTAGGTCAGTCCAGTTGGGCGGATTCTTGCTTGAAATGCCAAGTACATAATTGTACGTCCTTCGATCACCCTAAAAAGATAAAAAAAAAAAAAAAATTGGAATCGAGCTGTTCATCCAAATATGCATGGGGATAGACTCATATGTATCTTCACTGAGGGCTACTAATGGTTCTAGACTTGGAGAAACAGAGGAACAGAGATCATGAAGAAACAGAGAGTTTACTAAGAATCTTATGAATCAAACCTTCTGCCCTTTTTTCTGGCAAAAAAAAACTTATAGAAACTAATCAGGTTCGAACAAGGTTATTATCCCTATCTCCCTGTCTAGGATAGGCTTAAACTACCAATAACAACAAAATATAAACATTCCTTGCCCCTATACCCATCTTAGGTCTCATCATACTTGAAAGCGGTGATTTCCTAAGATTATGATTTTGCCTTCTTCAAAATTTTGAAGTTCTTGGACAGCACCACATTTTTGTCAGTGTTGCCAGGCTGAACCTAGGAAATAAATAAACAGAACTAAATAGGTTACATTTGACAGCTTTTTGGTCCGTGAAAATTCAAACATGTCCAATTGTTGATTCCCAAAGACAGCACCACCTTCAAAAGAAAGCTGTACCTTACAAAGCTGTTTCACCCAACATGATTCTATCTCTTTTTTCGCCGATTTTTCGTCCACGTTTTTGCTTTTGAATTTGAAACCCGGTAATACTAAAATATACATAACTGCATATGGAGGTCTTTTTCGTCAAAAATTGAATTCCCGGTTTTTCCTAATCTTTTAAGTTATATACTGTAACTTTTCACTTAACCATATTCAAACAACCATATTTACTGTCGCTGTCCCTGGTACTTTGAGGAGTAATGTGTTAGCTTACGAAAATATTTCACTCACTTAAACCACTAAACTAATAACACTTTTTGTACGATTACTGGGAAAGAAGTCTTTGTTTTCTCATTAAGTTAACTCTCTGCTGCCACCGCCTTAACTTAACTTTAACTATGGTAACTCTCTGTCCAACTCTAATGAGTGTATTGATAGATACCTTATTCTGCCACTTATTAACTGAGACACTTTAGAGTCAATTTTCCAGTTATTGAAAATTTATTCATTCCATTACCTTTTGTTTTATTCAGCTGAGACATAAAAAACCATCTTGCCGAGGTACCCGTTATTACTGCCATATCGCCACTGATTTAAGACAAAATTGAAAGCGGTGTGTATATTTATATCGACAAATTATTCTATGCTATCGACAATTAAATTAAATTTTAATACTTTTTTTAATCTCTAGCTGACCCTCATCTTCAGTAAAATTTATTATATATATTCCAAGTATTTGTGGCGTTATTCATATAATTTTTTTTTCAAGATTAAGGCCCTACGCGAATTTTCCAAAAGTTGTGGCAAGACAAATATACGTATAAACCGTTGTTGTCTGTTTAGTAATTTAAGATTGTTTGCATGGTAATCACGACTGGATAGGTGTACAGAACAGAGGTTAAATTGAAAAAAACATACACATAAATATCTGCTATGGCTTACTACCATTAGTAATTCTTTTATTTATGGTCTATTTTAAAGGCGAAGGTAATAAAGACACAGAAAGTAAAGACAAATAGTATTTTTATCCTAATTTTTATAATTTAAATTTATTATGTTACCTCACAGCAGCAGATGGTGCTGCCTGCTTTTCTTAGATATGAGTTTGAGCTTCTTTTCTTATTAGTTCCCATTCTATTAATGATCTATTAATGATCTACTAATGATCTATTTCTGATCTACTAATGATCTAGTTTCTATTAATAATCTACCCAAAGAAACACTCATTCGTCGTCAGATAGTTTGGAGACCAACCTGGAGCATTGAATTCAACTAGTACCTTTTTTGCAAGAACTAAACTGAGTTAATTTAGGTATCTATTACTAAGAGGCTTTTAGTATATATATTGTTTAAGCTTCTTTAATCCTAATCCTATATTGATAGGCTGATCAAACTTTAAACAGTTTCAATGTCATTAAAGCGTCAGAATGAGGAAAACATAAATCCACTTTACCAAATCTTTGCACCATATACACCAGGGCATGCAGCTAAAAAATGCATCAACACATATATCGAAAGCGACCCAGAAATCATAAAATACATTCCAATCCCCTTCAAATTGGATTATGCAGGATATATCTATTGGAGAGACACAGAACAAGTCTTCTATCAAGCAAATTTTCATTAAATTTGCTAAATTAAATTTAAAAAAATTTTCATTAAATTTAAAAAAATAATCATAAAAGTACTCAATCATGCTCAACAGAAATCACAAACAAAATTACGTCTATAGTAGATGGCAGCACTATTAAACCAATAGAAAAATGTTCCCATTTTTAATTTCCATATTCAAGGGTTTATTATTATAAAAAAAATATTCAGGTGACAGGGACATGGAGTCTTCAAATCTCAGTAAGTTGGTGCTCAGGCAAATATTATGAAAACAAATTGTTTTCCTTCCGTTGTGGGTACAGATAACCCAAACAGCAATATTATGCACTAGGAACATATATAATAGCTTTTAACGCATAAGACTTGTATACATATGCATATTACCTGTACACCAACGCTTCTAATTGGAAGTACGTACTGTCGCAGTTAGCTGATTTCTGGACGTAAAGCTGAGCAAGGTTCGTCGCTCTAGCTCAGACAGACCATTGTCCACACGACCAATATGAGAATGACGCTGAAAACAAAGAAATAAAAATAAAATGAAATAGAATGATAAGACTTCCCAAGCCCATCGATAGCCTTGTTGTTACAGATGAATTAAAGCATCAGCTCCGTCTTGTCTTAATTAGCAATAACGGTTTGTCTTAATTAGCAAAAAGGGTCTTAATTAGCAATAACGGTTAGGTTTGTCTTAATTAGCAAATAACGGCAATAAAGGTCTTTCATTTTTGTGCAATAGAGTGAGTAAGGCAGGTAGCATAAATAACAAAAACAAAGGAAACCTTTCATTTACAAAGGAAATGAAATTAATAAAGCAAGGAAACGGGGTGATTCCTTGTCTTAAGCTTGTGTCAATTACTGTAGTAAGGGTCATAGAGATTGTACCCCTTAGTAACCTTAAATAATATTTATGGAGAGCAGATTTTGCCTTGTCTTAATAATTTCTGTATAAAACAACTAGAAAAGATTTACTTTCCTTTATTAGTTTCCTTTCCTTTGTAAGGGAAAAGATTACCTTTCCTTTATTTGTTTACTTTTTAGTAAACATACGACCATTAGAAGGTTGAGAAACAATTTTTGAAACATTCTCTTCATCTATTTATTTATCGATTAATCAACAAATGATCACTGTCATTATTACCGACAGTTCATAGGCTATTTCCTAATATTATACTCATATATTCATTTAACGATTCAGTTATTGGAAAAATGCCCATTTCGTTCAAATCATTTTCTTTCATTCATAACTTAGCTTATTCAATATTTTCTTTCTTATTCATATTAGCATTAAACAAATATAAGGTCACAGGTTCGGAACGACTGTTCAGAGGAGGGAGGGGTCCCTTATAATGGTTCTATATCTACTAAAGAGGAAACTAATAAAGGAAAGGAAAAAAAACCTTTCCGGTCATTTTATACATGAATTAAGACAAGACGAACCCTACTATCCGTAGGTTCTGTATAAGCTTCCTGACGGGTACAATCTTTATGAACCTTACTACACTAAATTAAGGAAACGAAGTCATGGTATTTTACTAGTAGTTTTTATATTTAGATCAGCAGGTATAAAGGATTTTAATTTGAATGGACCAAACGTTTTAGTATATTTAAAAATATAAGAAACTATAAGAATTCTTGAAAAAAGGAGGCGGGGGGCTTGTCGAAATGTCCCATCGAGTATAAGTAACTATCATCTGATCTTTTCTGCTTTCAAATAAAAAAATATGTCTAATATTAAAAAAAGATGCATTGGCTACTTTTTATAATACCCAATTACTGGTAATTACATACTTTTTTTATTTTTATATACTTTTCATACCTTCTTTTAGAGGAGCTAAGAGAAGATCGTTTTGGAATAGCCTCTAGTCGGTTCCAGTAGAGGTCCCATTTCTACTGTTGATTGCACGCAAAACAACAGTACGTCAAACAAAGCTCTATTTACGGTACTGGAGGGGGTGACACCGTAGTTGGTAGTCTTGACGAGCAGCACTATGATGAGTAGATCTCACTATTTAAGCTTTGCCATATATAAGCTTCGATAGCTCCAGCAAAGGAGGGTAGTGTATATATTTGCTGACTATTGAAATAGAAGTCAATCCAGGCACGGTTATGCTTACTATATTTTGGATTCCCTGGAGAGAAGCAATCCAGGTTTACGAGGCACCAACACAAGGGGTAAGCTTATTCAATCAGATGCAAGATGTCAATAAAGGAATGGATTAACTAGGAAAAGGTTTTTGTGTTGAAGGATAGCCAAAAACTTCTAGGAACAGGATGATCTCAATCGACTACGAATTTCAGCCAATATGAGAGATTCACTCTTAGAAAAGGAAGCGTAGACCATTATTGACTCTCGTTTAAATTAAACTAAACTAAAGTTTTGATATAACATGTTTAGTCAATGTTTTAATATAATTAACATTTTTAACTAATAACTAAGTTTTAATTAAATAAAGCTTTGCTTCACAGCTCTCGCTTGGCAAATCAGCAGCTTTTTGCCATGCAATTTAACGTCTTCTTCTCAAAATGTTTCAAGGGAAGGCGTCTTCCAGTGCTCCCTATAGGAAGGCCCCTACCTTTCACCTTCCCCTTCATTTTTCTATATCATGCATTAATCCTAGGACTTGAATGTTTTCTAAGCAAAGAAAAAAAAACAAGAGCTTTACATAGATCAAAGTTATAAAGAAAAAGGGTTTTGAATACAAATAGAAACCGAATATTCACTGGCGTGATTTGAAAAAAAAGTCAAAATAAAAAAAACAAAAAAAAAAACAAGTTTTCCAACCGAAAGTAAGAAGAAACCCTAAAATTTAAAACGAACAGAACTTATCCTAATATGAGGGGGGCTGCCCCTTCCTCGACCCTCGCTCTTTACGCTAAAGTTCGACTTCTTTTCATGATTCTTTAAGAAAGGGTTCTCAAACACAAGCGCATTGAACTTGTATGAGAAGGTATATATAAAAAAACTTAAGACTTCAGCGCAAAGAGCAACGGTTGAGGAAGGGACAGCCTCCTTCATTTACGGAATAATTTATGTCGGGTTTAAGTTTTTTGTTGCTCCTTACTTTCAGTTGAAACAACTTGTCTAATTAAAAGTTAAGACGAATAAAATTAGGATGCTTTGAAGAGGAGCTCGCACAATCCTTAGACCCCGGACGAGCGCAATAGGATTTAATTTATGCTCTCCTTTATACATAAGACTATTCGTATATGGCACCAATTCTACCCATATCTAAATGCGTTCTATTAATGTTTTAAGTAAATAACAAATTTTATTTCTAATATACTTCTATTATCACTGAGGCATGTGACATCCTTAGCATAAAACTGATGCACTGACATGCATATTTTACCTTAACCTAAAAAAATAATGAAAACCACGTATCAAGCGAAAATTATGAAAAAACGAGAAATTAAAATGTCACCTTTTGCACCATGATGGCATATTCCGTAATCAATTTCGCCATAAGTTGAGTTTCTACAAAGTCTCTTTCAATGTACGGATCCTCCGCACAGATGACTCTGATAGCTAAACCTGGACCTGGAAACGGATGACGCATCAAATACTCTTCAGTAAGCCCAAGGTCTTTTCCTAAAAGTCTTACCTACAAAAAATAAATAATTGTCAGAAAGAAGAAAACTCAAAATCCCCCCCCTCCTTTCTCTCTTTGTTGATATTTTTTTAACACTCAACCTCTGCAAAATAGAATATAGCCTTTATGGAAGTACGACTGTTGTTACTATTTAAAACTTAGTTCAGAACCAAGGTGCATGAGGCCAAACACAACTGCGCACGCTCCCTCCTCACGATCATTTAAAAGCTTCACTCTCCGTACCTCTCATGAAATTCAACTTCCTTTATATCCTTTCTCATAGCCCCCTCGCACCATGTGTTCGTGGGTGACCGCTTTCCATTTAGCCCAAAGGACAAAAAGCACAATCTTTGGTAATCTACCAACTTTCATTCGTAAAATGTGGGATAGTTATCTTAGCCAATCTTTCATTATAGCCTAAGAAAGTGGGACCAGACCATGATCTTTGTAGAGCTTGTTGGTTTATGTACGATCAGCCAAATGAACACCCACAACTATCCTGGAGGAAGAGAATTCCTCCTGAAAACATTTAGAATACCTTCCTGAGCCTTTCGAATCACATGCTTCAGAGCCATACTTGATCATCATCATTACCGTGGAGTTATAATATTAGTTCACAACTTATCTCTTTCTCATTCGAACTATTTTCTATTAAAAAAATAAATAAATAAATAAATAAAAAAAATGAAGCTGTCCACTTAATCCATTTTCGCGTTAAAGGAACACCCTCTCTTGAACCATATTTATTCCTAGTCTAGAAATAAGTCTAGTATCTAAGTGGCTTAGTATTCTTAACACTGACTTTCAAACCTAATTAATCATTATATATTTTTATATTGTTTTCAAGATAATTATCATACGTTGCTTGCCTTGTATTGTATGTTCACAGTCAGAGTTCAAAGAGTGAAGAGGTAAACACGTTTTCAATTAAATGGAATATAGTCATTGTGGAAATTTGTTGAACTTGCGTGAAAAACCAAGCGCATATTACAAACGGGTGCTGTCCCATTATGCGGGCCTCTTGGGTTAATCACTATAGAGTAGGCGATGATAAAACCCGTTTTTGACGTCTTAACTGTTATAGAGTAGGCAATGATATCAAAGTTTTCATTGCGTATACGATATTAAACTGTGTTTTTTTGGGGTTTAGGGGGGGGGAGGTACCTAGGTTAGGTTAGGTTACGTATTTAATATATGCAATGCTTTACCCCCCCCCCCTAATGTGCAAATATATAGCCAAACTTGTTTATAAACTATTATATATTCATCCTATTCTATTTTATTAGCATTAACCAAACTAGACTTTTTAGAGGCCCGCATAATGGGATAGTACCTACAAACGTGAGCAAATTCAAATGAACGTGCATTGTCAGGTTAATATACTTAAGTTGATATTTATTCCTTAAAATCTTAATTAATTTTTGATTTCTTAAAGTTATAAAAGTGAAAACATTTAAGAGAATTTTTTTGAGTAAAGTACAAATTATATTCTTGCTTTTAGAAAACATAGGGGTTTTGAACCCTACTCATATTAATTTCTGTTCGTTTTGTGTTTCATTTATTTACTTATACTTATTTGTGGTAGTTGTATGCTTGGTTGATTATTTGATCCTGTTTTTGTTCATTTTTGGTTTAATGGAGTTCTTTACTTTTTTTTTTAAAAACGTATTTTGTGGAAAAAGGTTGTTTTAATTAATATCTGTTCGTTTTATATTGACATACTTTTTTTTAGGAGAAAAAAAGTTTGAATCTTACCGGTTTTCCTTTAAGAATTTATAGTTTGGCCTGCTATTTATATGCTGGAGAAACTTTTTCAGCATTTTTTTAAAAACATGAAATCTTTTGAAAATCATGACAAAAATAGTAGTGTTTAATTTAGTCATATACATTCTCTAATTGACCTAACAAATAAAAGTTAATACCATTCCCAAAAAATTATATCTATGCTCTTTCACAGTCTGGATAAAATTACACTCTTTTGATTTAGTAAAATTTTAAGAGCAGAAGTAGTAATAGAATTAGCCTCAAAAATTTGAACTTAATACCCTCAGTCATTCTTGGTATATTGCTGAGATGTCTTACTGGCAACCAGCATACAAACAGTGTGTTTTAGTTTAATTTTAAAGCAACATTTAGTTCTTAAGCATAATGGGCAAATCAAATAACTTTCGGGGGTTGACCAACCCAATAACCCTAGAGATATAGTTACTAGACCATTCAGCTATGCTGAACAAAATGGCTGTCTAAAACTTTTGATTGGAAGTGTCTGGGAAATTATGAGCTACAGAGGAGGGCTGATTGCCCTCCAATCATTTTTGACTCTAAGAGGGCACTAGAACTTTTGATTTTCAATCAAATTAGCTCCTCTAAAACATTAATGATATTACTAGCTATGATAGAGCATCGCTGCCTATGTCCTTATATGCCCTATAGTGCTTATATGCCCTTTTAATGCCTGCATGCATATAGGTTTATCGTTTAATTGAAACTCCTTCTAAACGTTCCCTAAAAGTTTCAACCTAATGCAATTAGTGTCGTTAGTTACAGTAACCGTAGAAGCAGCATAAAATGAATCCACATAGTGTCTTCTGGCTAGCTCAAAATCCAGAACCTATGAAGGGCTGAAGGTGAAATTTTCAGAGAATATGTCTGATGTACGGCTGACAACCTACCATCCCTATGCAAGTTGTCCAAAGAACATATCAGCAATATCTTAGGAACAGTTTCGTGTGTGAAATTAAAACTTATAACACTTGTTGTGGGGAATATTGAACTAACCAAAAGACAATATTTGCACCATAACACTAATACTTCTACTCCTACAACTGCTACTCTTACTAAGACTACTACTATTAACTGTACTTCTACTGCTACTACTATATTTACTGGTGCTAATACTCCAACTAATAAATTCTAAGGGTATTAAGGCGAACATTTTGGGCAATTTTGTAACTGTATTAAAATAAATCGAAACACACTATGCCCATATAGATTGTCAAGAGGAGGCATCATCAATGCTTCAGGACCGGTTGATAAGTTAAAAATTGCATCGTGTGCTGAAGGGGATGTTGAAAAAAGGTGCTATTTGCAAACTGCTACTAATGCTACTACTTCTACTACAACTATTGCTACGCATAATTAATTAACATTTCAACAATGCTGAAAAAATGATGTCTCAGAACTTTGTTTGGATATTACTATGGTTATTTTTTATGGGAAATGATAGGCTGGGGGTGGGGTGGGGGGCACTATAACTTCTCTCAAATTACTTTGACTCTTAAAACGGGCACTATAACTTCCAATTTAAAATCAAATGAGAGCCATCTGAATGTAATGCGAGCACATATATCATAAACCTTATATGCCTCCATGGCATAACTTAAAGCCCTTGCCCCAGGGTTCTGGGGGGTTGATCCAACCATGGAAGCATTGTTATATGTTCTTTGGAATATTTTAAACAAAATGCTACTTCACCTCCATCACTATTGACTCTTAAAAAGGAACTAGAACTTCCATTTTCAACCAAACGAGCTACCTCTAAAGCTTATACAACTATCCCTTCCATAAGAACCTTAAATGCCACAGTGGTATACCTTACAACCCTCGTTCTTGGCTCAGGTGGTTTGTATTAACCTCAAAAGTATTTTTATGTGATATTTGGACTATTTTGAATACAAGGGCTGTTCCAAAATATTTTATTGGATACATCTCAGGAAAACACGACGTGTGTGTGTGTGTGTGTGTTGGGGGGGGGGAGGGGAGTAGCTGCACTCTGATCCCTTTAAATCTTAAAACAGGCACTACAGCTTCTGACTACAAATCCAATGAGTCCCCTCCGAAGAATATACGACCACCCTTTTTAAAAGAGCCTTATATGGCCCAAGGGCATAACTTACAACCCTTTCCCTGAAAGCTGCAAGGGATTGGGAGGGGGGGGTTGTCTTCCTCACAGACATAATTTCTGAAACCTTCAACTACGATGAATTAAATTGTTATCTCCAATTTTGATTGGAGGTGTTAAGCAAATGCTGAGCGTGGAGGGGGGCGGCGGTCTGCTCTTAAATTACTTTGACTCTTAAAGAAGGTACTACAACTTCCAATTTCAAATCAAATAAGCCCCATCTAATGTTTATACGATCACCCATTCAATAAAAACCTTATGTGCCCTCATAAAATAACTTAAAACACTATCCCTAAGGGTGCTGGGGGTTTTGTCATCCTTAGAGACATTATTTTACGTTCTTTTAGACTATTTAGAAAAAAATCACTATCTCATGATCTCAATCAGATGCGTTTGGTAAAAGGAGGGGTTGTAGAAGAGAGGGGGGGGGACTAAATGCTGTCCATTACTTTTGACGCTTGAAAAGAAACTAAAACTTCCAATTTTCAACAAAATGAACCTCTTCTAAAGTTAAACAATCATTCCTTCCGTAAAAACCCTAAATGCTCCTTGGCATAAATTGCAACCCTTGCCCCTAATCTCTGAGTTTTGTTTCAACCCCAAAAGCCTTGTTATATGATATTTAGACTATTTTGAATACAATGGATGTCTCAAATTTCTGTTAGATGCATTTCAGGACAATACGACGTGTGGGTAGCTGCCCTCTGGTCACTTTGACTCTTAAAAAAGGCACAAGAGCACCTGATTACCAATCCAATGAGCCCCCTCCGAAGTTTACATGACCACGTTTTCTAGAAAAACCTTATTTGCTCCCAGAGGCACAGCTTACAACCCTTGCCGGGAGGGCTGCTGGGAAATGTCATCCTCAGACTTAATTCCCAGAACTTTCAACTACGTTGAACAAAATGGCTATGTCAAAATTTTGACTGAATATGATTTGATTGGAAATCTTTCCCTGAGGCCTGTGGGGGGGAGTGTCATCCTCAAAGACATAATTTTCGGATCTTTCAACTAGGCTGAACAAAATGGCCATCTCAAAATTTTGATTGGATGTGTTTGGGTAAATGGTGGGCGTGAGAGGAGGTTAGTTGCCCTCCAATCCTTTCGACTATTAAAGATGTGGTAACCTGTCCAATTAAGCATAAAGAATTTCATACGAAATCAAATATTTACAGCACAAAATACAAATTGCTAAGTTTCGAAATGCCACCGTTTACTAAGAAAATATCCTTTATGTGAGGTTGGAAAAAGAAATAGCTACTAACCACTTTCGTACGTAAATTGGTGTGTTTTGATGGGACTGATTTTTAGTATATAACATCAGATTTTTGGGACCGAGGTTGTACTAATCTATTTGCAGGACTGACCTCTGTCCGTTTATTTGGGAATACCTTGAATATTGTTGTAATATTGTAAGTGTTCAAATACCTTGTTGTACTGTACTTTATCATAGAATTCTTATAATTGTTGATTATCTGGGACCATTAGTTCCCTCGGCATATGTAGCCTGAACTTGAACCTGAACCTGAACTTGTAGAGTGTATTGCACCAATAAAAGTATTATATTATAACCAAACTCTCTACATTATTTAACCTTCTCCATTAAGAGTATTTCAGAGGTAAGGAGATAAGCACCTTCATGCACTCTGCTAAATACCTTACATTTTCATTTGAAGGTAATAATTAGGCTTGAAACTCCCGAAACTTTTGAATTTTGAACACAGTAATTGGTGCGTATTTCAGACAAAAATATCACGTAAAAAGAAAAAAAAGCGTTTCAAGAACCCAGAAAGTTAATAAACGTTGTTGTATGGAAAAATTTGATGAATTTGGAAAAGAAATCATTGACCGTAGGAGAGCCACCCCCCCCCTCAAATAAGGAGATAAAGAAATTTTTTGCTTGAAAATTGTGGTAAATAAAAGAGGAGACATATAAATATAGGTTTAGAAAGGGCTAATTGTACTGACGAAGGAAAGCTCCTGCTGAAATAGACTCGATAAAAAAAACTCTTAGACTTCAATGAATTAAACAATCAAAAAAGAAAAAAAAGGGTTCAGGTTGGAAATAATAGTCGTGGCTATTAACAAATCTTTTGTTAGTCCGGTAAAAGTGAAGTAAAGGAAATTGAATAGTCTACTAGGCTTCGATATACGTGCATATTGAACTAATCAAACAAGATTAATGCAAATTTTTATACTAGATTAATATAAATAAGTGACATATTATACTAGGGAGATACCTAGTGGCCACAGGTGTATCCCTGGTGTACCAAAGACCGCTTCAGCTAATGCACGGTGTGTAAAAGGAAAAAAAATATGAAGACAAGGAAAAAAAAAAACCTTGGGAAAAAGACATCTTTAGAATAAAAAGGAGAGCCCACGAGAAGATTGTGGCCATAAGAAAAGAGAAGAGTCTGGTTACAAATAAAAGATTGCTGTATTTACATGTTCTTAATAAACCTATTAGCTTCAACAGAATCACAAGGGAAAATTTTGTTCACAAGAATCACAAGGAATCACAAGGGAAATCACAGAATCACAAGGGAAAAAAGACGTTTCTTATGGTGAACAAGCACCAAATAGATACTACTGAGATAAGGGTACAACAAGAAGGTAAAAGTAAGAAAATTCCATCTCATGCTTTGTCAAAGCTAATTCTCAAGCTACAAGTTTAGCTATTGTTGAATATAATTGGAAAAAAAAGATATATTTTCGTTTAGAAAACGATAAACCTTGGACCAATGAATTATAACTGTTAAACCAGGTATTATGCAAAAAGGACTAAAAAAATGCGAATAATTAATGTATATAATTGTGCTAACTAGTGTTGAAAACATATTTAGTTGTAACTTTATTTTGCTAACCTTTAACAACTATGGTATTATTATAATTAAAATTGCAGATGTTAAATTTTAATAGCAAAGCCGTGTTATAAGAGCTGTTGCTAAGCCCTTAAATAGCGGCTAATCTCAGTTCCATGTTATGTTATGGTTTATAAATCTCTTTGTTAGAGTTGAAATTTTCTTAATGTTTTAATGGCAATTTAAGGCTTATCGAATTAAAAGTCATGCTGGGCTTATTTAATTTTTCTACAAAGAATAAACAATGCAGTGATTAAATAAATTGTAAGGGTACAAAATGATATGTTTTTGTGAAAAAAATATGTTTGTCAAAAACAAAACGAATGCAGAAAATTGGGGAAAAAAATAGCGGATATCTCAATACTGGAGGATATAAAAGGGGAAAACCCAGGTTTTGAAAAACCTGAAAGGCATAAATAAAAATCTGGAGATTGATTACCTCCTATTTCAAACGGAAGCAGAAAGAATTACTTATTATATAAACGTATTAGCCTCGACATGGGGGTATTTCATAACTACTATCGTAACTTTAGGATTGATTATATTTGCAATTAAATGTTGGTACCATAGGAAACATCAAAGCCCCGGAGGGAAGGATATAAAACTCCCTGTCTGCACAAAACAATAACCCCTCAAGAGAATATTAATTAGTTTCCTAAAAGAGATAATCACATTTACAAAGAAAAAATTTTATCTGCAAAAACGCAGACGTTACGGTTGACATTACGTTGCCCTAAATGGGAGAAAAAGTAAAAGAGAAATTATATGATGGATACCTGAGCAAGTTTTTTTGTTGTGTCTGTAATAATTTAACTTTGGATTGCGTAATCATGTATCAACATAACTTTCGCTAGGATAAATCATCAATACAAATATATTGAATTAGTATTTTGAGTGTTTTTTGTTTTTGATAAAAAAAAAAAAAATACACAAAAAGTGTTGTTTGTGTAGAACCTACAGGGAAAAAAGATTTTTTTGCTTTTGCGTTTTGATCAAGTATAATCTAATCTTTGCGACTTCTGATCAATGTGTTAGTCTTTTTAATTATTAATGCTAATTTTAGCGTGCAAAGATAAATGCGACTAAAAGTCGACCAGAAACAAAATGTTTCTATATTCAGCGGCAAATTGTGTTTGAAGGCGCGATTGAGATAGACTCTCGCTTAACAAAAAAAGGAATGTATATACAATTGTGTTTTTCTTTTTTTTTCTTTTTTTCCTTATGTATGCAAACGTTTATGTTTTATTTGTATATTGATATCAAAAATTCTTTTTTTAACCACTGACCTAGTTTCTTTTACAACCAACTTTTGGTTCATTTATTTTGTCGAATTCAACCAAATTATGATGCACTTTAGACAAACTTTTGGTTCATTTTGTTTCACCAATTCCTAACCCGGAAGATAAATATTAAAAAAACCACATTATCCAAGTAATTAAATGATTAACGGGAATTCAATTTCAAGTGAAGTTAATCAAATAGTTTCAAATATAACTTTAAATCTAGTTTAAGTAAAAACACTGATATAAATGCTTAAGCCATTGTAGGCCAAACTAAAAGAGAAGATGCATATTAAAAAGGGTGTGAAAAGAGAAGTTTATAGTATTCAAGACGAAAAGAAGAAGAGAGAGAAAAGAAAATAACAAGGATGAATCTCAAAAATCGATATCCTTGAAATCAGACATGGCATGACATTTGGCCATAAATCATAACCCTAAAGAAACCATTGAGGTTGTATGCACAGAATAATCCATAGATAATGGCAGAATAAGAAGCATATTCGAAGTACTTGAAATTTGATGTTCCAAAAGTAAAATATTTAGAGTTATGGAAAACTCTTATGGAGAGTACTGTGGTAACCTGTCCAATTAAGCAGAAAGAATTTAATATGAAATAAAAGATTTACAACGTAAAATAAAATTGCTAAGTTTCAAAATACCACTCTTTACTAAGATACGAAAAAACATCCTTTATGTGAGGTTTGAAAAGGAAATTGCTACTAACCACTTTTGTGGCTAAGTACGTAAATTGGTGGGTTATGATGTGGTTTATTTTTAGTATATAAAATTACTTTTTGGGACCGAGATTTTAGTAATCTATTTGCCGGGCTGACCCCTGTCCGATTATTTTGGAAATACCTTGGAATAATGTAAGTGTTTAATATCTTGTTGCATTGTACTTTATCATAGATTTCTTATAATTGTTTATTATTTGGAACCATTATTTCCCGTGGCATATGTAGCCAGAACTTGTAGAGAGTATTGCATCAATGAAAGTATTATATTACAAATAACCTCTCTACAAAATTATTTAAGCTTCTCGATTAACTCCCAGTAGGTACACTTCAGATAATTAGTCAGGCCAAGGCCTAAGGGCACGCTACCCAGATTTACTCACCTTAGGACCGTAATTATACCCCCCTGCAAAGGGTAATAGCACAACAACATAAACGTACTTTACTACAAAAAAGGCACTAGCCCTTTCAACTTCAATCGAATGAGCCCTTTTTTAAGTTTCAACAATAACGCTTTCTATAAAACCTTATATGCCCCAGGGCATAACTTACAACCCTTGCCCTAACAGCTGTGGGGGGAGTGTCATCCTCAAAGACATAATTTACGGACCTTTCAACTACGTTGAACACATGGCAATCTCAAAATTTTGATTGGATGTGTTTGGGGAAATGGTGGGTGTGAGAGGGGTGTTAGTTGCCTTCAAATCACTTTCTGCCATTAAAAGGGGCAAAAGCCCTTCTAATTTCCAATCGAATGAACCCTTTTCGAATTTTCTACGACAACGCCTTCGATACGAGGTGCTCTGGTCTAAAAGAAAAAGTAATAGATTGTGCCAACATCATTCTTTACTTAGGTAGCGCTATTGTGCTGCCTATGATTTAAGTAAAGATTTAAGTAAAGATTTCCTTTTGGTTCATCTGGTGACTTAAATAGACTCCAAGTAAAACCTGTTTTTGTCAATATTGTAAGGCCTTGAGAGGTGCCTTTGCGAGCTCAAAAATAATCCTTTTAATACAATTAGTATCGTAAATAATACTGTGAGTCAGGCTAATCAAAATCCAATTAATACAAACCCTATTTGTAATAGTAAATATGTTTCAGATTTGGTTGAAGAGGAGGTTACCAAAGGAAATTATTTCCTGACTGCACTTCAGCTTAACATTCAGGGTCTCTCCTCGTCAATATACAGCTTAGGACAAATTGTTTCGGATGGACAGCCTGTTGTTGGTTTACGTGAGACGTTTTTTTGGATTGTGGCAATGAAATGCTATTGGATATCCAAGGTTACGAAATGGAACGTATAAACCACTGCAAGATGGCTAAAGGAGGTCTTGCCATGTATATATCTTGTAATTTGCATTATTGCATATGGGATGACTTATCAAGGAATTTTGAAGGCATTTTTGAGTCGCAATTTATAGAAAGTAGATCTAATGGTATTTATCTAATCACGGGCAATCGGGCAATATTTATCGTTCTCCTACTGGTGCTATTCCGTTGTTTCTTCGGAATCTTAAGGAAATACTTGATATAATACTGAAACATCCGTGTCAGTTAATCATAATGGGTGACTTCAATATAAATTTGATGGATTCAAACTCTTTGGCTTCCATTGATTTTTTTTTAACCATACTTGCCGCAGGAACTCTACCAACTACATCCATCCAGACACGGGTAGCTAAATGTTACAGCTTCTTTGATTGATAATATCTTCTCTGGGCTTAGCTTGAAGGAAAACTCAATTTTAGTTAGTGATATCTCCGATCATTTTCCAATATATTCTCGGTTCAGCTTTCAACAGGGAAGAGTAGCCGGGCTCAAGTGCTTTATTCCTATTCTATTAGGTTTGGTGAGAAAGAGCTATCTCTTATTGGGTCTTAAGTGGCGGTAATGATAAGGATTTTTCTTGTTTATTTCAACCCTTTTATGGAACCATTTTAGAGGCTAATCTTAGCATTTGTAAAGTACCACCTTCTAATCATAGGTCTAAAGGATTGTTCCTCTAAACCGATGGATGGCATCCGAACTTCTCAAAAGCTGGAGAAGGAAAAATTATCTCTGGAGGGCTTATAAATGCGCTACACTTTCAGTGGTTGCTATTCGTCTTTGTCAGTTCAAGATCTACTGGAATATATATAATTCCTTGTGTAGGAAAGCCAAACCTCTCTATTATCTAAATAATTTCGCTGCGTGTGGCAGCGATATTCGTAAAACTTGAAAGGTAATAAATTCTGTACTTAAACCCGGTTCTCAATCTAGCTCTTTACCTATGAGTCTGGTCATTGGTGTGATGAAGCCGTAGAGGGTGAGCTTAATGTCCAAAAGGCATTCACTTCATTCTTCGCTAGTACTGGTGAGAGAATATTGCTTCTATAGTTGCTTTGTCTCGGCCTAAGCCGGACTTTAGATCCTACCTCGGGCCGTCTTGTGTTAAGTCTGTTTCTAGAGCCAGTAACACTTAGTGAGAAAAAAAATGAAGATCATATGTTAGCACTGTTAACAAACAACTTTATTAATAATTACGTTTTCACGAGTCGAAAAGATTTGTTAGTTAAAATTTTTAGCGAATTCCTCTACAGAGTCGAATTTTTGTCACAACAATAGTCGGAAAAGTAACCATATTGCAAAGCAGGGTGATAGAGAAAAAGGATATAAGGATAATAAGAAACAAAGTTGATAGGATATAATCACCAGGATATAAACATAATGATAGGATAGGCAAGGATGATAAGCAGGATGCTTATATTATGATATATAAAACAATGCGGCGGCGGCGGCATTTGCAATGACGCCATGTACCACTCTTTTTGGTTGTAATTTTGTTCGTTTTAGATTTGACTTGAGGATTTCATTTAATTTTTCACTTGTTTTAACATTTATTTATTCATCTATATCAATGCCTCAATCCTGATACTTGATTATCTACATTATTTTCAACTCGTTTTGGGTTTCATTTTCTTAAAAGTAATTTCTAGAGGTTTTTAAATTTGAATTGCCAACTCTGAGATTTAGCTCACAATGTGAAATTGTGGTTCCTGTTAGTAAATCGGAAAACAAAATTTTGGTTTGCATCTTCATTATCGTGGCTCATCTTGTTCTGGCACAAGCCCTCACTTTTATTTTGGCTCAGAGATTCAATCGTGCTTGGGTTCACACCTATTCCTTTTACCTTCCCAATATTGAGCGTAGCCTCTTCTTTTCTCAGCCCTCCTTCAAACAAATATGTTAGGTAGGCAGCTTTTCTGCCGTTTGACAAGGGTTCTTCACTCTCATAACTGCTCCAAAGCTCAACTTCTTTTTCTTATCCACTTAACAGCCCGATTGGGCCACAAACTTTTCCCTTGTTAAGGGAGGGATCTTTACTATCATTTTCCTTAATAGGATTAGGAGCAAAATCATTAGGATTTTGTGAAACCTCGTGCTAATGGTTTTCTTCTTTTTCTGGGATTCCAGGATCTACTGGAGTTCCACAAAGGTCTTTTCCTCTCTTTAGGCCGTGTTCTTTCTTCAAAGCTTCGAAATCTGCCTGGGTTCCAAGGGATTCCGTCATTCTTAGAAAACCTTGCATTCCTTTTTCAGTAGTTTTGGTACCTTTCTCCGAAAAATTTATTTTCCGTGAGCGTTTTTTATAATTAAATTTAAACCAAAAACAGATTAGCCAAAAAAACAGCCTTTATGGTTGCTGGCCTTGGCAGTACATTCACATAGTCTCAGAAATTTTTATATTACTACCACTGAGAAACAGAGGGTTATTTGTAAAAAAAAGATGTTATGACTCAGAAACTTATTAATAGTTGACGATTTACAATAAAAGTACTAATTACATTTTGCTTTCGTTTCACAAGCTAAAAATTCATCATAGCAACAGCAGGAATAATAAAAAGGGACTATTTAGCTTTCTTTTCTAACATACGCTCAAGGAATAATCTGATTGACTTGCAGAAATACGTCACAAATCTGTTTAGGGGCTCATTTGGAAGAAAGCTACAATAGAGTCTCTTGAATATAAGATATACTGTCTTATATGTAAAAAAGGACTATTTAGCTTTCTTTTCTCACATATGCTTAAGGAATAACCTGATTGCCTTGCAAAAACGTGTCACAAATCTGTTTAGGGGCTCATTAGAAAGAAAGTTACAATATAGTCTCTTGAATATAAGATATACTATATTATATGAAAAAGGGTTTCTTTTCTCACATATGCTTAAGGAATAATCTGATTGCCTTGCAAAATAACATCCCAAATCTGTTTGGGGGCTCTTAGAAAGAAAGTTACAATATAGTCTATTGAATATAAGATATACTATCTTATATATCAATGTTGTAAACATGGATAGAGAATTGTCGGCTAGAAGTTTTATTTGCAAATACTTTTACTTTAATAAACTAACAGAAATTGTTAGCCAAAATTGTTAGCTGACCAATGGATAGCAGAAAAAATGTATACAATTTAAGATATTATACGAAGCAAATTCAATTTCCAATTTTTTCGGTGGAGGGGGGGACTGCCTCTTTTTGTCTGACAAAATGTTACCGCCTTTTTTTTCTCTCAGCAATATTTTTTTTTATTCATTTATTTTGCCATAAAAATTCGCAATTGTGGACACAGATGTTTTAAAACTTGACATTTTTACAAAAGGATTTAAACAATGACCAAGCCAAGGTTACCTCATCCTTGTGGAAATCTTTGAGCGGTTCCACAACTTTTCCCTGAATACGCAGCTCTCTGACAAGCTCCGAGTCATTATGGTGAGTTTTAATTGCGTCAGCGTGTCCAGAGGCCAAGGAAGAAGCACTTTCAATAAGATCTGGCCTCAATGTGCCTTGCGCAATCAAAATTTCCTCCTGTCGCAAATTTAGATCTCCCATAACATCATTTGCTACCTAAAAATAGAGAGACGATAGTAATTAATCAATAATGGTACAATATTAATTAATCCAATTGGCTGGGCACAA
Organism: Artemia sinica; assembly: GCA_027921565.1. Lineage (NCBI taxonomy): Eukaryota > Metazoa > Arthropoda > Branchiopoda > Anostraca > Artemiidae > Artemia > Artemia sinica. The sequence goes on from CM051259.1 coordinate 61,058,896, forward strand.
ATGGTGGATTCGATCTCAACGAGTTAGAGAACGGAGGGAAAAATGCCACGGGTGGGACATTGCTTTGGTCTTAGAAAAGAGAATTGTGTTGATAACTTACCACATGCAGAATCTTCCAGTATTTTTCTATTATTATTTTTTTAATGTTAAGAGTGGTGACAGTTCTTTTTCTGTTCTTTAGGTGTCGATTTACTTTTACCCTCCCCTGAAATCAGTCAAATAGCCCGAATAGCTATTACCGAATGTCGAGATTCAGTTACCGTTAATTTGAGGCAATCAGATTTTCCATAGGATTAGTTGAAAAATTCTGATTGGCTCAAATTATCGCTAGCTGAATGTCGATATTAACCTGACAAGACATTGTGAATGGGCCTTAAATCTGAATTTGAGGAACAATTGTAAGGCGGGGCAGGGGATGTAATAATTGATCCCCTTCTTAGGAACATTCCCTCTTCTAAGAGGGGATGCCATATTTGCGAGAGCCTACCATCGTAAAAAGGTGCTACAGCTATTTTTCAGCCTACAAACACAAAAATTAATATTTCATATAAATCAATAGAAACAAAAAAATACGAAACAGAAGGGGTAGGGTCCATAATCAACAAGGTTTAATTTACAAGATCGTTCACATCTCTAAAACACAAATAGTGTCCTGAATAGACTGGATTACAAAGGAACATAGGAAGGTAGTCTGTCTCACACATCTATATTACTAGTGACTCACTGCAGCACCAAGCCTATCCAGACCAACAGAGGTGCGAACGCTCCACCTCCGGCTCAATCCATTAAAAGCTCCTCTAACAAAATCACTAAGATCAAATAATTTCAGGAACTGTAAAAAGGGATGGTATAGGTGTCGAGGTTCAAAAACAATGGGGTATAATCTAAAAGATCTCTCAACTTTATTTTAGCCATCGAGTTCAAATTCAACAGGCCTGTTTTGGCCCGTCTATACTTGCGCAGCAGACCTTTCTAATAATTCTTGATTTGGCTGTCAATTTTAGAAAAAAAATAGAAACCTTTGCGAAATAGTGCTAGTAAATATTATGAACATTCCAACTCAAAAGGAATTTAACTAAACTGAATGTTATTGAAATAAATTTATTCGTCTTTGAAGAATACCAGTCGCATTTTTGAACAACAGATAGTCCAAAATTTTCTTTTAGAATTTAGGGCACTACAAATTCTCATTCTTCTTAAATATTAACGTAAATTTCAGAGGCATTTTAGCATTCATGGGGTGGTTTGTTGGATTTCCAATCGTCTACTAAGTTTCTGCATTAAGACCTTCAAAAATTCCAGGGGGAAAACCTTGAGACAAAACATTAATGAAAAAAAGGAGGAGTAGGAAGAGGAGGAGGAAGAGTAAAAAAAGGAAGAGAAGCAGAAGGAGGAGGTGAGAGAGAGAGAGAGAGAGAGAGGGAGATAGAGAGAGGTTCTATCTTACTCTCATAAATGTGTCGCCGATGATTTTCCTCTTTTCTTCTGGATTGACAGTTTGGCACAAAGGTCGGGTTAACACTTTCCTCGGCAGTTTTGTCACGTGAGTCACGAGTGTGTATGACAATATCGGTTACACCTTCATAAAACGCTGGAGCTGCTCTGATCACTGCAAGGAAATAAAATTCCATACCATTGAAAACTCTTTATATAAAACCATGTAGACACGCTACAAGTAACTAATTTGTTATTATATTATCCCAATTGAAAAATCACTATGATATTATAAGCATCAACAAAAAGAAGAACAATAGAGAATTCTTTTCGCAAGACAGTGGAATTCTATATTTGAATGAATATTTCGAGCTGTCCTCAGCAAAACATAAGTATATAAAAGAAAAGAGAGTTGCATTAAAATATGACCATTCAAACCAAAATGCAAAATTTTAAAACAGTCCCAACATCCTTACTTTAGCGAAGTTCAATCAGGACTGAAATTTGAACTAGTGAACTTCGAACTATGAGAATTATCCTACTGCTCGAAAACGAATTTAAAGGAAAAATGCATTAGAATATTTTCAAACCTGTATGTAGCATTATTATTTATATTATGTTATTATAAGTTAGCCAATGAATTATTTATGATTACCTAAAATTTACATTAAATTATTATTTGAAATCCATTTCTCGTATTTTGCTTTTTTCATGGGCTGAAAAAGGTTATCGTGTGCTTCGCAAGTAAGTGACATATTTCTAGTTAACAACTCAATGTTTGGCCTAGTTAAGTTGATGCTGCACCTTGTTTTGATGTGCAATCTGCATCAATATTGAAGCAAAGCCTTGGCTGCTCCAGCACATTTCCCAAAAAATAGTTCAATGTTTTAACCCATGTTTTTACACTATAAAACACCATTCAATACCCCCCTTTCTTTTCCTCTACCTAATTCTGAGACCTAAGAGATATGCTACTCTAGCACGACCAAACATCGAACAATTAATATTTTGTATCAAAACTTCGTTTTCGTTCTATTTTTAAGAAAATTGCATTAAGTTTTTAAGTGGCAGATATTAATAGTAAACATCAAATTAAAAGCGGTTTACGGTCGAAATGTGGTAAATCACACCCAATACGGTCATGAGAGAAACTTTATTCAATGTCCCAGCTATCATTCACTGGGACATTCAAAAACCAAAGATCTTAGTTCAAAGATCATTCCATTATTTTTCTGCGAGGTCAAACTCAAGTATTTTAAGTTCGATGAGGTGATATGTATTAGAATCTTGTATTTTTGCTATTAGAAACACCTTTTGCATATGCCTCGTTGGCGTAAAAACCATTCGAAAGCCTGGTCCAACAATCTCTACTCTCCTAGAACTCAAATCTATCACAGCTTTTAACTTGGCTATGATTTATAGAGTAGCAAATGCGTGAGGTCTTCTTGTTTTCGACAAGTCCCAGCCTTAGCTGCTTCTATTCGCCCATTAATTAATTTGTGACCCAGAGTGTAATGGAACGCCTATTAATGCAGTTCAATTTCCACTGAGTTTGAGGCTTCTTAGCATTCTGACCAGTCGCGGTTCTGACCTCTCTTGGATAGAGGGCAAGCCCCCCCCCCCTCCTATCTTTCAATCTTCAACTTTATTTCAATAAAAATAAAATTGCAAAAATTATAAAATGATTATAACCATTAGATTATTTATTTGTAACTTTTCGCCCCTAAAATATCTGCATGCGGGGTGCACCCGACTGCCCCCTCCCCTTAAAGCCGCCTCTGATTCCAACTCAATTTTTTTAAAGTTTTTAAAATTTTCAAGAGCCTAGAGGCATGCATAGTTACCTCTTAAATTTATTTTAGGCATAATGACAGGCATAAGTCTGTCAGGCATAATGAGCTTTTAAGCGTGAATGCTTAAATTTCAATCCTTTACGCCAAAATAATGGTTTAAACCGTCGTCTTGTATAACCTGGGTTGGGTCAGCGTTGGCTTAGGATTAGTATTTGGTATTATGTATCCCCTACTTATTCAAGTTTAGATATTGCAAGAGCTTCTTCTCCCTGGGGGGCAAAAAGGATTCTTAATATATATGATTGGAGGAACAAAGTGAGTTCTAACATACCTACTGCTTCCATCTACAATTTATATGCAGAATGTAGGCATGGTGTCTCTTGTTTAAGCAGAAAACACAAAATTAGGTTCAGTCTATTAGCCGACAAAAATTTGATTAAAATAGGTTAAAACTCCCTATTTATGGGAATTATGTAACAGGAAGCTGCTATTTGTTTTGAACAGAATATTATCAGCACTAAAAAGGAGCTTTTTTAAGCTGTGACCCGACATAAACCGAATAGTTCCCTTTACGTAGACATTTTGACCGTCCTATTTTGGCCTTTCCACATTTCGGCCTTTCAAAGGTTAAAAGATTGAACTGGGATCGAAAAAAAACTTTTAATCAGTGTGATTTGAGCCAAAGTGAGCTCCAACGCCCTGTTACTTCCACCTGTGATTTATAAGTAGAAACATAAACATCTTGTCTCTTGTTTAGGTTGAAAACACAAAATGATGTTCAATCTGTAAGCCGATGGAAGGTAATGTAACAGGAAGCTGTTATTTATTTCAAACAAAATTTTACCCGTGTTAAAAACGAACTTATGAACTGTGACCCGACATAAACCAAATAGTTCCCCTTACGAAAGACATTTCGACCTTCCTATTTGGGCCTTTCAATTTTAATTTTTTGTTCCTATTAGAAGGAATATTGATTGATAGTACATACTTACCAATATATAAACAGGAAGCTTTCACTTATTTATTTCAGAATCATTTTTGCCAGCGTTAGAAAAGAACTTTGTTCCGATATAAACCGAATAATTCCCCTTCTGAAGATATTTCAACCGTCCTATTTTGGCCTTTCAACATTTCAGCCTTTCAATTTTAATTTATTTTGCCTATTAGAACGAATATTGATTGATAGTACGTACTTACCAATATATAAACAGGAAGCTTGTATTTATTTCAGAATCAGTTTTTGTCAGCATTAGAAAAGAACTTTTTTCGGACATAAACCGAATAGTTCCCCTTCTGAATATATTTCAACCGTCCTATTTTAGCCTTTCAGAATTTCGGCCTTTGAAAGGTTAAACGGCCTAAACAGGATGGCTGAAATGTTTTTATATGGCAACTTCGGTTTATTAGCCTATTTTTGCCTTTCAATATTTCGGCCTTTCAAAGGTTGAACGACCTAAATAGGATGTCGTTATAATGGTGTAACTTTGGTTTATATCGGATCAAAGTTCCAAATGCGTTTCCAAAGTCAGCAAAACTATGTTTAAAATAAACAAAATCTCCACATTTATGTACCAGAAAAATATACACTATTAGTATTATTTCTTACAGGCTAAACTCCTACAAATCAAATCCAATTAAATTGTCAAGGTCATTTGCCTTTTGGATCTATCGTAGGTCAATTCATACCTGAAAAGGGCGATTTCCCCCTTTTGGTTGTTTGGGAACTACAAAAAAAAATTGATGGCACTATACTTTCCATAGTTCCTTTCCCTTTGGCTTTTATTAGATCTGATCATACCTGAAAACTATACGTTTTGGCTTTAAGATTTGGCTTTTACTTATTTCATAATTATGAGGTTTTTTCGGCAATACCATTTTCGTCAGTCTTACCATGTTGAACCGTAAAAACAAATAAGAGAAGCATATTAGTTAAAACTGACTTACTTAAGCTGTTTGGATATTTTTAGCTTATTATTTGCTGATTTTCACCTACGCTTCCTGCATTTTTTTTATTTTTTTTTTATAAATATATATGGTTCTGAAAGTTTCCGCTCGACCAATTCAGAAAATCAGATTTCACTGTCTTTGGTGCTTGAACTGTAAATTAAAATCAAAAACTGTTTTGAACCAAGTCTTTTTCTAAGAAAATTTTATAGGTAGCCTGGATTCAGTTTCACTTGAATGAGACACGCAAGCCGGATTTCAGATGGCATTTGTGTTTTGGTCGTCTATACTTGACCAAACTTACAGTCTTCCGTTAAAATTCAGCTTACAAGACAAAAGCAATCATCATTTGTTTTTGTTACCTTTAACAACAAGGCCCAGCCTGAGAATATTTCTTTCGACTTGATTGACCTCGTTTTTTCTAAGGAAGCCATTGTCAATGTGAATAGGGACTAGTTGATTAGGACGTAATGCTCGGGCTAACAAAGCAGCACATACTGTAGAGTCCACGCCGCCACTTAAAAGCACCTGGATAACACATGATAGTTATTAATATCATTTTAATTACTCATTCTGACTTTACCAACTAATTTGGTTATTTACTCTTATTAATTGTACAGTTAATTAGTTCAAATTTAAAAGGCCTAAGCTCGAGCTTAACTAAAAAAAAAAAGAAGAAGAAAACCGTCTTGAGCATGAATGAATACAGAAAACCTGGTATTTGTGTATGATAAACCCCCTACCACTCAACTTGGGCATTCATTGACGCATTAAAGAGCCGTTTTTTTTTCTGTTAGTTTCTTTCAGCTTAGCGTGAGACAAGACAAAGAGAAGTGACAGAATAGATGGAAAATATATATAATTTGGGCTATATATTTGCAAATTTGGGAGGGGGGGGGGTAAAGGATTTGGACAGTGTGGAGTTAGAAAACAATTCTTACTGATTGATAATATGCAGAATGATTGTACCTAACATATTAGGCCTGCAGACCCACTACACTTTACCCCCACCCCCTAATGTGCAAATATATAGCCCAAATTTGTTTCTAAATATCACATTTTGATCTTACCTTGTTATATTTCATTAGGATTGAGCGTCAGAGAAACCTATTAGAAGAATATTAGGTAGGGGGTATATCATACAAGTACCGAAATCCGGTTTGGGAAAGTGAGAGGGGCTAAGACCTAGAAAATCACAAAAGAAGAACGAGCACCATTCTTTTACCTTTTAATTTAGTCCAAAAATATGGCATCAATAAGAAAAAATTTGACATAAACACAATTATAGACATAAAATCCGTTTACTATGACAGATTGAAAACTCTGAAGTTAAAAATTATCGCGTTGTCATGATTGTCAAGTACTTATTAGTTTTAAATGCTTGCTGTAATTTATAATTATCAATTGATATTAATATTTATATCAGGGCCGTACCCAGGGGTACCTAGTTTGAACTCCATCCCCTAAAATAGAAAAAATATTTCCCCGACAGATAAAGTGGTCGTAAAAATGCAGGTAAAGAACTATTTCTTCTAAAAAGCTCAACAGATTTCATCGGCTCGCAAATTGTTCTTACCCCCCCCCCCACTTCCAAAAAAAACCCTTGATACAGCCCTGAGTTGTACCTATTAATTGCGGAAGAACTTAGTTCGAGTCTGACAAGCTTGCAAATCTTGCTTAAAGTAATTACAAACCCATAAGATAAACCTAGTCTGTATAGGCCTAGCCTAGGGTTATATCTGGCCCCATCAATAGGGTGCAATTCACGGGCACCTAGCTCTAGCTGTATTCATAACGTGTCAGAGTATTTAGGCGTATCTGATCGGAAAAGAATTTGAGATCTGTTGATGAATAAAACTAATATTTAAAAATATGGATAACAATGAAGGAAACGTGATGATCTGATTAATATGTTCAGTTAATTTTAAAATGTATTAAGTTGGGGTAGTTATTCAACCTGATGAAAGCAGCACTATACTTTAACTATTGACATGTAGGGGCAGAAGCGGTTAAACAAGCGATCATTTCGTTGACATACGTGTTTCTTTTTTTTTTTTTATTAGTCCATTCTTTTTGGTGCATTTTCATCTTCCTGGTTGGCAAACATTTCAAAATTATATCAGTTCTGAAATAGATGAAGCACAGATCCTGTCGACATTATTGCTTTTAAAATTATCAGTAGGCCTGAACATAAATAGTTACAGCGAGTTTAAACAAATCCCTCATTATTTTAGGGTTTAAAATGTCCACGGAGTATCCCCCAGTACCATTTCCAAGACAGCATCCCTGCAATTGACTAATACGACATTTTTAACTTACATTCGATTAAAAAAAGTCTTCCCCGGCGGGGAATCGAACCCTGGTCTGCCGCGTGACAGGGGGGGGGGGGATACTGGCCACTATACAATTGAGGACTTATCATTGTACTAACTCATATGATGAATGCTTATCTACGGTGTAATTACAATTCTTTTGTAAGCTCAAGCGATGAGACTGGCGAAAATTCATATATATATATATATATATATATATATATATATATATATATATATATATATATATATATATATATATATATATATATATATATATATATATATATATATATATATATATATATATATATATATATATATATATATATATATATATATATATATATATATATATATATATATATATATTATATATATATATATATATATATATATATATATATATATATATATATATATATATATATATATATATATATATATATTATATATATATATATATATATATATATATATATATATATATATATATATATATATATATATATATATATATATATATATATTATATATATATATATTATATATAGACTTCAGTGGCAGTAGTGAGGGGTAACGATTTTTTTTATTCTTTCTTTAATGAAGACACAAAGGAATGTATTTTCTCAAAGCCTAGACCGGGGCTTTACGTAAAACTCGGCCTTTCGAATTGTCTATGTTCTACTTTTTCCGCAATACTATAATATAATAGACCTACTATCCTACTTCCAATTTCCAGAAAATACAAACACCATTAAAGCGATTTGACACAAATCACATTACCGTTAGATAACAGCTTCTTGTTTTAAGAGTTCAATTCAAAAGCCTAAAGCTGGTCAAAATTAAATATCAGAATTAGTAAAGGGGAGACCAGCCCATATAAAGCAGTCCTAGGATGCTTTAAAAAATTAAGAGTCGAATTTGGTTCTGTCTATACTCATAAATGGAAAAAAGGGGGGGGGGGTCTTGGCCCTGCAATTAATTAGAACAATATATATGCACAATTATGACTTCAAAACCCACCGTCCTATTTAAAATTATTTATAAAACCTTTGTTCCAAAATGAACTATTTACAAGAATCGGGCCACTTGCCACAAGGGCTAAGGCTAAAACTGCAACCTTAGCCCCAAATGTGTAGCTAGTGACTTAAAAAAAAAACCGAAATGTAATTATTTCGGCAAAGAACTCTGCTCCACTATTCTTCTGAAAAAAGAAAGCTATTTAAAAAAAAAAACTTTAAAAAATCCTTCTTTTTGCACACAGGACAGATGAATGTAGGTCTCAGCTGAAATATTGGCATTTCCCTTCTTTCTTTTCTTCACTAGCTGCAAATAACCTTGTTTTCCTACTTTTTTCTCGTACTGTCATGCTTTGCCAGTGTAGTCTTAGAAATCATTTAAGTTTTAGTTACAGTAGAATTTTAATTACAAAGCCCCATCTTTTATTTCCACTAATTATTTTGATTCAATGTGAATACCACGCTATAGCCATTAATAAGATACAAGAATTTATATTTTCTGATATTTCAGAAATAAAATATGCGATAATTCTTTATTTTTATTCCTCGGAGGAAATCTTAAAAGTGCTTGTTTGAAATGAGATTGTAAGACGACAATAGGGATGGTCACAGACATGGATGTAAAGTTCAGGAAAAAGTCGATGAAATTGGTAGAGCTGGGGGGATTAGTGAGTTGGCTGAAAAAAAACTGTTGGATAGGTAAAGCGGAGGGGGAGTCGTTAAAATTCAGATTAAATAGTTTTAAGATAATATAAGTTACTAGGTTCTTAAAAAGATACTTACAAGAACTTTCATATTTCCAACTGTTTTTTTTATTTCAGCGATGCAATGTTCTTCTCTGTTGCGCATCGTATAGACCGGCCTTATACCACTAATATCATACAGGAAATTCTTAAAAATATCCCTTCCACAATCAGTCAAGTCCACCTAAAAAAGCAGAATTAACCAAATTTTATCACTATCAGTATTATTATATTTTATACAGATAGCCTTTAAGCTCATCTTTAGCTTTGGAAAAATCAAGCAGTCTTGATGATCAAGCGATGACTTCAAACATTCCTATGGTGGCCATCATTAGGGTTTTTTAGAATTTGAATATGATGTCAAGAGAATTCCAATGAAAAGAATAAATCAACAAAACTGAAATCCGCAATTAGAGCAAAACAAATCCTAAAATTGTATTAGCATGACTTGGGAGCAAACATCAATAGCTGAGGGGGAGATGGGGGAGTGTTGTGGAAGCAAAAGAGAGGTCTGGGTTTTATTAGATATTTTTTCACTCTGTTTCATGCAGGATCCCACGTGTCGCTGATTTTTTTGGCAGAATGCATAACTTTACAAAAACTTGAGGGCAGTCAGTAGGCACGTACGGAAGGATTTTTTTTGTCTGAGGGGAGGGGGATAATAAAAACAATTATTTGACAATTTTAAAAAGAAGTGCCTAGATATTCAAGAAAATTAGAGGTTTTAGGGGGGGGGGGGGGGTCGGGGGTAGAGATCTCCCCCCACCGTACGTATCTGGTGGCTAGCATAGGACTGATCAAGTTATCGTTTGTATCAAGACTATGTAATTTAAAATATTTAATATTAAACATACGTCATCATCAAATATCACTATTATGAATTGTATAAGTCAATAACTATGATTTACCTAAACAATTGTATCCTACAGGAAATCCAAAAATGTTGGATAATCTCAATTATTAATTTAGTTTATTAATTAATTAACTGATCTAATTAATATTCTGAATTATTAATCTAAAGGTTAAAATTGAGTCGACGCATCCTCTACTCTTCCTAAAACCACAGTGCCCTTTTCTTTGTTTATAACTCCAAGTCCAAAAAGTATCACCATACTAAGTAATTTCTTCCCTATAAAAACAAGGATAATGTCTAATTTTTCTCATGATTATAAAAATTGGTTATAAGGATATATCAACTAGAAATTAATTGCTTATAAGTAATATAAACACTTGTGATTTCTTGAAAATTTTTCGACAAGGACCTTTGCAGAGCCGTCTTCAACTCAAAAAACTAGATTATATAATATTATTGAAAAGGCTAGCAATTTTAAAATTAAGAGTAAAAAAAAGACGATATAAATGAAGAGAAATATAAATTTGAATGTAAGAAAATAATATATAATAACTTGAAACAAGCAAGAAAACGGTTAATGTCAACACTAAAAATGATAAATCACCGAAAATTCAACGAGTAAATCAAAGGCAAAATTGTGATGACATTCAAATTAAACAAATCAAGGGAAAACCTACAGGTGGTCATTTTGAATTTTAATTTTTTCTTCTAGAAGTTTCGTTTTATATTTTTGTAATTTTCCCTTATGTTTTGATTCACGCTAAATTGTCTGAACTTTTTTTTATTCCTTTTCCAATGAAAACTAGGTACATACACACGTATCTTTCACAGGGGATGGTATAACATAAAAAAAGGCGAACCACAAAGAAAATATAAAAAATTAAGGAGAATTCGAGAAATTAAAAAAGATTTCCTGGGAAGAGAGCACGAATCCAACTCCTCTCCCACCTTTGTATGTTTCAAGCTGAAGAAATTTTGACACAAATCATAGTAAAAACACTTGGAATTCACTGATTATCCTTTTTTTTCTTTTTAGCAATGGTTTTTCATCTCACACTTAACCTGCATTTGATAATAACAAATAGCAAAAAGAGAGATTACAATCTTATATTTCCATGTTAAAAAACAAAAATGATCCGATTACATTGGTCTATTTTTGAGGATGTATTTTCGTATTAGCCAGTTATATTATTTGTCAGAAATAGAGAAGTATGTCTTAAAAGAGTATGTCAGAAAGAGAATCCAACAAATCAGACTTTTTTTATCTGATAAGTACTCTTATCTCCAATCATATAATTTTGATATAAATTATTCAGAAGAAGATTTGCTAGATGTTTTCCACAAAAATTCCTTATGGATTTTAATCTCAAAGAGAACCTGAACCACATTGGTTTTTTTTTTACTATAACAGTCAAAAGGAAAAAATTTTTGAGTCACGAGATTTTTTTAAGTACACTCTTTGCTTTTCTGTGCTATAAGCTCGGAACCGACAAAAATGATAAATTTTGTGAAGGAAACGCAACTTCGCTACGAAAATTCTGACTGACAAATCTGATTGAAAGTGAATTCTCCAAAGTTTCCCTATAGAATTGCAAAAAAAAAGTTGTTTTAATATCTAAAAAGCATGGATGTGGAGTCGGTTATAAGTTATATCCGACTCCAGACATTTTCAAAATACCGACTCCAATTCCAACTAAATTCATTAAAAACTTACTAAAATTCTGATACCGACGACTCTGACTCCACAGCCCTTCTAGAAAAATGTCAAGAGTACAGGGTGGCTGTCAAAACCTTATATCTAAACAAAAATTTTGATGTTGAGTTAAGCATAGACCTCCCCTAATCTCAACATGGTCAGTCCAAAGCTGCAGTCAGATTGATTATACCTGCTATACTTTCCGAGATACAAACGAGCATCTATAGGGGCTAAAACAGATTTCAACAGACACGGCCCATTCAAAATGAGATTCGACTAATATCAAAATTTAGCTAGTGCCAATTTTAGCCAATCAGATTTTTCATAGGATTTTTGATTGGCTGAAATTAGCGTTAGTTAAATCTTTCTATCAATAAAATCTCACTGTGAATGGAGCAATAGCCAAAACTTGCTAAAAGCACATTATAATTACAAAGCCTATTACTCACATCCAACAGCAAAGAGAGTGGCTAAGCCACAAACAGTGGCTAGGAAAACTTTGGAGAATTTCACTTTCAATCGGAAGTCCCCCCCCCCCTAATTTAGAAAAATAAATTCGCCCCCACCCAATACTTCCTTAAAAAGGTGCCACTATTTTTACCCTATTAAATCAAAATTCATGTCCTGTCAGAATCTAGTTTAGCTGGACCTAGTATAAAAAGCATTATCATCATTTTATTACAATAATTAAAGAGTGCAAAAAAATTCATTACAGGAAATCAGGATATAGATATTTTGCTTACCTCTGGATGAAACTGGAGACCATAGATCCTCAGTTTCTCATTACCAATTCCGGCTACGATTGATCCAGACTGAGCAATAATTGAAAATGAATCTGCAACTTCGTCAATACTATCACCATGCGTAAGCAGCACACATTTTGTACGTTACTTAAACCCCTATAAAGCAAAATAAAATTTTAAAAAGATAAGAAAAACATATATAACAAAGGATATCCATAAAAAAAACAGTCAGTTCTTTCTCTTTTTAGATTTTTCCTTACCTAAAAAGTGTTCAATCCATGTATATATATATATGTATATATATATATATATATATATATATATATATATATATATATATATATATATATATATTATATATATATATATATATATATATATATATATATATATATATATATATATATATATATATATATATATATATATATATATATATATATATATATATATATATATATATATATATATATATATATATATATATATATATATATATATATATATATAGATATATATATATATATATATATATATATAATATATATATATATATATATATATATATATATATATATATATATATATATATATAATATATATATATATATATATATATATTATATATATATATATATATATATATATATATATATATATATATATATATATATATATATATATATATATATATATATATATATATATATATATATATATATATATATATATATATATATATATATATATATATATATATATATATATATATATATATATATATATATATATATTATATATATATATATATATATATATATATATAGCTGAGTCCAACACAGCCATGCACGATCCTCCTGCGTCCCAATCTATTCAAAGCATCTCTTTTTACCCTTCCCAAGAAGTTTCCACTTCCCTGAAGTCTTTCTTTATATCATCCCATCCCGTTCGGGGATTACCTACTTTTCGGTTGACCGACAAGAACGATCTTTGGCAATCTGTCATCCTGCACATCAACCCAGCTACCCTAACCTTTCCCTTATCATAGCCATAGAAAGCAGGATTGAAACCACAATTTTCGTAGAGCTTACTACTAGGGATACTGTCAGTTATGCGGGTATCGAAAACCAATCCGTAGACAATTTTCTCTGGAAAACACCCGGGTGATAATATTTCAGGAAACTACTTCCTGAAATATAGGTCTACTGGCGATGAAATCCTGTTTTCCTTTACCCGTCAGTACATTTTAAAGTATCTGAAAGACAAGTATGAACCGGTTTAAGGTAGACTAAAAAAAGGAACAAATTGCCCAATGAAAGATGACGGCGGTGATTTTTATTTTGGCACCAGTGCCAGTTGCCACTCTTATAAGTTTCCCATATTCTTTACCTGAGACGGGATTTTAGCTTAGCTAAGGGGATTTACTAGAAAAAAATATTGAAAAGTCCCGGCAAGAATGTGGCCGTTGAGATGGATGCTAAAGAGGACGGAATCCCACGGACACACGCCTTCAAGAAACTCGAAAAGGGCTTAGATACGACAAAAATCTGCTAAAACAAAGGGTGTACGAGACATTTTCATAATTTTGTTTGATAAAATCAAACGTTGATGATTTTATTCATTTAATTTATAAGCAGGAAGAATTGTTAAACTTATCGTATAACTTAGAAATAGACTATGAGCCATGTCTAAACTATAGACACAAAGTCCGGGAGAAAGGAGCTAGAGTCAACCCTAAAACACACTCTGGAGAGAGGGAATCAGTCCCCGAACCAAAAGTTTGTAGAAATTCTGAAAGTTTCATATATTTAGTATACTAGAATAGGGTTTATACCAACACGGCGTTTATTAAGCTTTTCCTGCTTTTGAAGATTGAAATAAAATTTATATTATAGTATGTAATTGGAGCCAAACAAAGTTAGTTCATTCTGGCATATAGTACTGAGGCATTTAAAAGAGAAAGACTATGTTATTTACTGGGGAGTTAGAGAGGGTTTTAAAATGGTTGAAATAGTAAGGCTCTGGGCGTTGATAGCATTGAAAATGACTATAGTATAGCATGGAAAAGATAACAAATATTCTAAAAATAACTTTTTACAAAGAAAGAAGATATATTTAGGAAATGAATTTAGCAAAAGCTCACTCCAACCCCTTTACAACAAGGTGGCTTGAGTGACTATAGTAATTTTATAGGTAAGATTAGATAAGGGAGACAAAATCGTATTTCCTTTTCGCATAGTATAATAACAATATAAATTAATAGCCTCAAATTCGAAATTCAAAAACTCATCTTCAATAGTCTCCCCCGCAAGGTTCCACAACTAGCTATTCACTAGCTATAAACAACTAGTTTTTATGTAAATTCTTTGTTGTAGTTATTAATATTCCGTGTATATGTCTACCAAGTGTTGCTTTTTATCCATTTATTCTTTTATCACTTTTTTTATTGCATTAAAAATTTTTTTTAATATGACGTCTTTATTACTAATACTGGTGCTAATAACTCAGTGCAGCGCCAAGCCGCCTGAGGCCAACACAGCCAACCATGCCCCTCCTCCGTCCCAATCCGAACCCAACCCATAGTATCTCAAAATTAAAAATTCTGTGGAAGTTCCAAATTCATAACCTAAGCTGCTCCTGAGATACCTACAATATAAGGATAAGACCTTCGTTAAAGCTCTTCTATCGACTTAAAATACACTTAAAATACAGGAGGTGTTTGCATGAACGTTTCTTGATGTATTCAAAGAAGATTTATTTTTCTACCTATTCATAGAAAAGAGACATTTTTTCATCAAATCACGTGTCGAAAGTCTGAAGAATCAGCAGTGGCGAAACCAGAAATATGATATCTCGCATCATCTATTTGTCAGTTGCACTTATAAGTTTCTCATATTTTTTTTAGCCTAGACACAGCTAGCTTGATTTTGGGCTAAGAGATGGTATAGATAATGCTTTACGAGATGAGAAAAGAGGCGTTTGTTTTTCACAGATAGATTAACTTGAAGTGTTGATTCATGAGAATTAAACCATTGTACTCTTAGGAAGTATCTGGATCATTTTCTAACATATTTTCGCCCAAAACGGCACGCACTCAGTGCTTGTCGTAAACTCCTTTACCACCCCTTTGCAACCATTATCAAGCCCTTAAATTCCTGAATTAAGGAGAAAGAAAAAGAAACAGAAAGAAAAACTTACATATTTTGGTAGGTTTTATCAAGCCTAGTCACAATGTAGTAGAGAAAAAGAGAGAGGCGAGAGAGAGAGAAAATGAATAATATCTAAGGCCATGTGATGAACCAGTAATGATTAAATTTGAAGTAGAACAAAAAGATAGTTCCGAAATCAGGAAGCCAAAAGCCAAATACTGTCGATCCTTCTAGACCTAGTATGCCTGGGTATGACCTAGTATGCCCTCCGTTCCTTTTTCAACATCACTCCCCAACATGCCTTTAAAGTTTCAACACCACCCCTAAGTCGTTCCTGAGATATTGCAGATACGCAATTTCGATGACCCAATACGAATAGAGTATTTTGATTCACCTCTACCCCTACTCTAAGTCAAACTCTGATGTCCACTTTGACTAGAACCTTGTCTACCTTACGACCCCTTGACAACCATTATCAACACCCTTAATTCCTGAATTTTATAAATATGAACAGGCATTCCATTTCACTGACAGAAAAGCTTTAGTGAAGGCCTATTCTTTTGTGTATACCAGATAAATACACTAAAATGATTCGCTCTATGTATATATATATATATATATATATATTATATATATATATATATATATATATATATATATATATATATATATATATATATATATATATATATATATATATATATATATATATATATATATATATATATATATATATATATATATATATATATATATATATTATATATATATATATATATATATATATATATATATATATAAAATTGCCGTAGCTAAGGTAGGAAGTGAAGCTAGTAGCTGGTTCGATGTCGAATCCGGAGTTAAGCAGAATTGTGCTTCATCCCCGTTTATATGGAATATTATGCCCCGACTAATAGAGTAAAGGCTATGGGAGAACATGATATTAATGGGAAGGTAAGGACCTAGTAACTTTATATTACTCAGATAATTTGAGTCCTGACTAAAAATACAAGGGAATTTTAAAAAAAATTTGGAGGTTTTGACAGCTCAGGATGTGAAAATTAGTTTTAAATTTAATATTAGGAAGAT
Organism: Artemia sinica; assembly: GCA_027921565.1. Lineage (NCBI taxonomy): Eukaryota > Metazoa > Arthropoda > Branchiopoda > Anostraca > Artemiidae > Artemia > Artemia sinica. The sequence continues at coordinate 61,075,674 of CM051259.1, forward strand.
ATATCACTTAAATTATGAATAAACGAGGATGAAGAGACCCCCACGTTGGGCTGTGTTTGTATCATAATAATAATCGCAATTTTTATTGCTCTAGGCCCATAACAAAAACAAAGTGAAAAATTCAATTCTAAGTATTTTCAGATATTGAACAAATCCATTACATAAAATTATTTCTGTGCTCCTTTGTTAAATTATATTCAAATCTATTAGTGGTAAAAAGAAAATGGAAAGTCCGAAGCTGAAAGGGAACTCTTAAAAACATCCCAGGGATTTTTTGTTCTGTGTTGAAGAAAAAGAGGTGATACTATGAAATGAGAAAATTGATACATACACTTACCAAGACAGATTATTAGCAAGGATGAAGCAAAAATGTGAGAAGTGGAATGAGCGGCCAAATAAAAAAAAAAAATATTTTGTATGGAACCTCAAGTCTGACCTTACTTTCTATGCATACAATGAAATCAAGTTTTTTTTTTTTTTTTTTTTTTTTTTACAGAATTAAGACTTATATCTAGTGGATAAAAGAACCAAAAGAGAATTTTTGGATGAGGAATTAACCTATGCTCGGAAAAGGCGCCATATACAACATTTGTTATTGTGTGTAACAATATATGAGCTTTGTTTTAGAGAGGAATAGGAGGGGGGGAGAAAACAAACATTTATTATTGAATCTACAATGGCTCTGCTTGAATGTGTTAGCGTATCAGAAAAACATAACAGCTAACGTGGAAAATTGACTAATTGATACTTACTTGAAGAGAGGGGCTTTAGGATCAATGTCTACTGTAAACTGGCCATCCTCCCTCACATTCTTTTTGACCACAGTTCCTCCAAATTCCTTGTTAATTATTTGCATTCCATAGCATATGCCTTTAAAAGACGTTGATTAAATAAAATATTAAAATGTTTACTTGGACTGCGAGAAAAAAATGGTAAGGGAATGACAAAAATATTTTGCAGAAGAGACAATTTCTTTAGATTTTTGCATAAAGAAGGTAAAAGTAAAGAGACCCGATTTTGGCGAACGTTTAAAATCCACCAAATGACACTTTAGCGTACCACATCAATATTTTTTTTATTCCATTTTTTGAATTTTTGAACTGAGAATTACACTTTCACAACTGGAGAAGCTTCTCAATTTTTTAAATTTACAACATAAAAAGAGGCCCTTAAAAATGTAAAAAAAAAAAAAGATGCTGGCAATAATAATGGCTGGTAATAATAAAACTTACAATTGAAAGATCCCCTGTCTTACAACAACGGAAACCACTTTAATACCCGAAAAAGATAGTACTGAAGCATTTGCTATTCATTTCAACGAAGAGGTCCCCACAGTGCACAGAGGAAGGCCTAGAGTGTGCAAGTTGCATGAGAAGACACATTTCAAAAGGAACTTGTACTTATGTTTACCAATTCCTAACTAAAGGAGGCTATAAGGCCGTCCAATTCCTCTTCAGCATCAGGAGAAAACGAAATAAGCATCAGGTGAAGCATAAATGCAGGAGAAATTTTTCATGATGCCCTACTTCATGTATATAACTGCGCATGGACTACAAAAATATTCCCAAGGATATGGAAACAGGTCATTATAATCCCAATTAGAAAACAAGGTAAACCTTCAGATTTACTCAATTCCTAAAGGCCTATCTCACTACTACCAGTGCTTGGAAAACATTTGAAAAGATGCTACATAGGAGGTTAGAACGGCTTGTGGAAATTATTAGAATTCTATCTAATTCCCAGGCTGGCTTTCATAAGGGGCGTAATGCTCTAGACAAAGTAATCCAACTTGAAGCAGCTGCAAGAAATGCCATAAATAGCGGTGAGACCATGATAGCAGTCTCAGTTGACTTTGAATCAGCTTTTGACCGCGTTTGCAAGTATCTCACTTGTCCAATTCTAATATGGATGGATTTCCTGGATGGAGTCATTAAGTTCCTCTTCAATTATCTATCTGACAGAAGCTACAAAGTCTGGTGCAAAATGAGCTATCCATTTATTTATTTCAGCACCGCATGTTGGACTCCCACAGGGGTCCATACTCAGCTCCCTTCTTTTCTTATTAGTTTTAAGTGAGCTTCAGTTCAGCAGTGATTCAATATCCAAGCTTGAGTTTGCAGATGACTTAGTTCTTTCGGTCAGCAGGTAGAAATGTAAATACTATTGCCAATAATATTAACTTAGCATTAGACAAATTAGCAACCTTTTCTGCTGCATTTTCCCTACCTATCTCCAAGTATAAGACAAATGAAATCATATTTCACAACAAAAAGTCCCTCATACCACCAAAATTATTCTCCAACAATGTGGAAATAGAATACACTGTAGCACCCAAATTTCTAGGAGTATACCTGGATCTAAGACTGACTTAGCAAAATCAAATCAACTGTGTAAAAAAAGTCATATGTGCAAAGGTTACTCATCCTCAAGCGCCTGGTGCGGTCAAAGTGGACTAATTCCCGAGAAATACCCTTTGATTTTTACAAGAGGTTTATTCGTTCAAAGATTGAGTATGTCATTGAATTATATGGAGAATGTAGTAAGACTAATCTTGCCAAATTAGAAAACAATCCAAAATATGGCTAACAAAATTGCCCCAGGGCTTCATGCTCAGTGCCCCTCTAACAAAGTGAAACAATTAAACGGCCTACCCTCTATTTTAGAAAGACGGAAAAACGCTGATCATCAAATATTACAGCAAGATACAAGCTATAGGTCACGGGCATGATATTTTTCAGTTCACTTTTGCCAAAGATGCTATCTCCTATAGTTTAACATCTATAAGGTCATGGAAAACATTTATCGAGCTTGTCCCATCTCGTAAACATGACTCACCCTGTTTCAGTCATTTTCTCGCCCCCCCCCCCCCGGGATGGCAAATGTCACCTCCAAGTGTTTCACTAGAGTTGATACCCTTGGAAAAGACATATTACCTGCCAATCCAAATTCAGACATTTGTTCATGAGAAAATGATCGCTTTATATCCAGATTATCTCCAAATTTACACTGATGGCTCGGTTAAAGGCAGCAAATGCGGCTCTGCATCTGTTTTCCCAAGTTATTCACTGAATATAAAACCAGACTTCCTGACAATACCTCCATCCCCACTGCAGAGCTATCGGCAACAAAAGAGGCTTTAAAGGTCATCAATATTAATCCAAAAGAGTAGTATTGCTCTCAGACTCGAAAGGCGCCCTTCAGCTCATTGAAAATATCTATTGTACAGCTATGGATACAGACCTGAGGACAATCAGAGATCAATTAATCAGTCTCCAAAATAGCCTTATTGAAGTCAAGTTCCAGCATATCCCCAACCACCAAGGCATAAAATATAATGAAGTAGCAGACCAGCTAGCTAGTAGCTCCTTGAACAATCCAACTAATCCCAATTTGAAGGCCCAGACCTTCAGAGACATAATCAGAAGAAGAGTTCCTTCAAAAACAAAAATGCCCATTCCATCTCATTTTCATCACGGGCAGAAAACATTCTTTACTATAGAATCAAAAGCAACTCTTTGGTCCTGCGAAAAGAGAGTTTACTTGGCATAAACGAGCCGATCCATATTGCAGACTTTGCAACTCAGTTCTACAATCATTGAACCACCTGATTGTTTGAATGCCAATGCATCCAGCAGGAAGTAATAAATATTAGGAGAATCTTCAGTGAGGCAAACCTCCGGCCTGACATCAACGTGTTGCTGCTCTCAGGCCTACCAACTAACACTGAAAGACATCTATACAAAAGTATTTTCGATTTCTTAAGACATAGCAATATCTGCGAGTAGATCACATAGATGTTAGCAAGATTTATTATTGACCCACCATCCCCTGCAGATTGGAAATCGTCGTGAAGCCAAAACGAGACCGAAGTGGGCTCCAGAAGCCTTGGCATTCCAAGAAGAAGACCTTAGACTATGAATACAAGGAAAAAAAGTAAGAAGACTTCTATAGAAGCTTGTGTGTTGGAATATTATAGGATAATGTTTTGCTTTGTTATTAGGCCAACTAAAATGTTATTAGCTTTGTTACTACTGTAAATTATTAATAATGATCCTACTTTTATGACAACCAAAACAACAAAGGCTTCAAAAATTCCCTTCCTCATACCGCAACAACAAACAAGTGTTGGTAACGATAGAAGGGCAGGTCAGGATCTTTTCTGCGTTTTTTTTTTTTTATTCTAAACTTTCGACTCAATATAAAAGTGATTTTTCCTTGAAGCTAAAATGTGTAGTAATATTGTTACAAGACTTTGATACTATTTAACGACGAAGTATTTTTGTAGTTTTTTTTTCCGATGGTTGGATAATTCCGATCCGATAATTCAGAAATGTAAACCAATGGAACTGAAGAACACTTTTTTACCATGTAGTTCTAGAAAAGTATCTCTCTGTTTCTATTTATTTGAACTATTAGTACTAAAATACAAGAAAATCTAGAAATTCTGCGGAAATAAAGAATTATCCCTAAAAATGTTATCAGTAGGTCGTATTTTGTTTTGATTCATCCATATTTGCTATATTTTGTCTAAGCTGCACCATCAACGTTCACAAAATATTTATACCCGTTCCGTGTATTATATAAAGCTGTTAGAATTTGTACTAAAGTTTGCCCCGGATTTCAGTACAATCAAGTAGTTAGTGACTCAAAATACTATTGTTTTTTTAGGGGGGGGGGGGGGGGGGGGGGGGGGGGGGGGGGGGGGGGGGGGGGGGGGGGGGGGGGGTAATAAAGAGAAAAAGGAGAGATTACTTTGATATAGTTGCATGGTAAAAACTTACACTGACCTACGGCATGGCTTTACTTACACTGACCTACGCCTGTGACACATTTTTCTTAGAAAAAACTGAAAAGCCAAATTCCCTTTAATCGATTCTCACGTTTGAGAATTCAAAGAATAAAAAGATTTGTTGTAACAAAATTTTTTACAAGTGAACTCTCTGTGGTTGAATTTTATGGAAAACTGTGAATTTTTTTTTCAAATTTCTTAACTGAATAATTTCCTGAATCTTCTCAAAAGGGGAACAGAGTTATACCACAAGATCGATCCCGTGCTTCTTTGCGAAATGTCTACTTTACCCAATAAATTAATGGATTAAATTATTGGAGTAATGGACTAAAGATTGTAAAAACTGGAAAAATTGATGTTTGAAAAAATTGGATTAATGATCAAAATAAACGATTATTATTGGAGTGATAGTGCTTTTATGAGCATTAAAGTAAGATTTATGTAGATTTAAGTAGGTGAGTGTCAACATTGGTTAGAAAGTCTGTAGACTATGACTAGATAGGTTTCATCCGAGCTCTGTCAACATATAATTTTCAGGAGCTCGTTACATGCTTCGTAGGGACGAAAGAAAGAGAGAGAAGGGTGAGAATAGTTTTGTTTTGTTTTTATGGAAAAAGTGCATAAGATCCCTGCAATGTTTTTTTTTTTTTTATTTAACGGGGAAAGGGAGGAGGAGACCCAAAGAGGCAGATATGGGGAATTGTGGTTGGGAATTGAAAAAAAAAACGGTAGCGATTTCGCTTAGTTCTGTTTAGATTGTTGATGAATACATTTGTCGTTATGTTTTCTTTGTCGCCCATTTTTCAATAAATAGAGAAATAGATATAGGTATATATGAAAGTAAGTATGTAGACATTAATAGTATAGAAGCAGATGTCTATGTAAGGCAAGAAAACACTTCTACTTTTTTTTCTTATTGTAGACTAAACACGACTTATTCATTTGTACAGATCTTTTACATATAAATAATATAATTTTTTAATTCATTTTTTGTTTTGTACTTACTTTCAATTTTCGATTTGTTTTCTATTTTCAATTTCAAACCTTTTTTTAACCAAATAAAACATACTTAAATTGAAACCAATATGAATCTGTACCCCTGGACCCTTTGAATAAAATTGATTGTTCTATTTTATTTTGCTTTTGACAACCTTCTTTACAGATGATTCGCTCCCCTCCCTTCTGTAAATCACACCCAAACTGAAATACAATCTTTATAGATTTGCTTTATTTAGCAGAAACACAAAATTAGACAAAACAGAGACCTGAGACAAGGAGATGGAAATTCTACATATGTTCACTAGTTTCTTTTTTGTCACTATTTTATTAGAATTCTTTTCTATTATAATTTTCAATTTTTTTTCCTATTTTCGATCATAGTTCTTTCTATCTAATTTTACACAATTCAAAACAATTACATTCCAAACTCCTTCAATGTACAGCACTAAAGAACTATACAAAACAAAACATTGGATTACCTAATACTGGTAGACCAAGGCGAAATATATTGGGGTCGCAAGTGGGAGCATCTGGGGAGTTTACTGAGCCAGGTCCACCTGAGATAATGATTGCCCTAAAATAAAATGCAAACAATTAATTGTATTCTTTATACAAACACAGGAGTGAAACACATAGGTGAAAACATATCTTTCTTGGCATATAAATAAAACAATCTTTCCTAAGTTTGGTATGAGAAACTCCTCGCCGAGTCTCAAGTGTGAAACGTACTATTTTCAAGTACTGGGTCATGTTCCTTTAAAATATCCATTGACCTGCAGTGTCTAGGTTTCAATTACTTGCAATTATAAGCTTTTCTTTATTTTTTGTGGAAATATCTTCCATAACCTTAGTGAAACCAAGAAAAGTAAGAATGTTACTGCGATTCCAAAGGCTTGACGCTAATATTATAATCATGATATGAACGAACCACGACATGAACGAACCCTTTTGTAAGTTTCTACAACAACACTTTCTATAAAAAGCCTTATATGCCCCCAGGGCATAACTTACAACCTTTGCCCTGGGGGGGGCTGTGGTGGGTTTGTCATCCGCAAAGACATTATTTCCGGATATTTCAACTACGTCGAATAAAATGGCTATCTTAAAATTTTGATTGGATGTAGTTGGGGAAATGGTGGGCAGGAAAGGGTGGTCAGTTGCCGTCAGTCACTTCTGACTATTAAAAAAGGCACTAGTCCTTTTAATTTCCAATCGAATGAGCCCTTTTTGAAGTTGCTACGACAACGCTACCTTAAATGCCCCCAGGGCCTAACTTACAACCCTTGCCCTGAGGGGGTGTGGGGGGGGGGGGGGGGGGGGGGGGGGGGGGGGGGTTGTCGTCCTCAAAGACCCAATTTACAGAACTTTCAACTAAATTGAACATAATGGCTATCTCAAAATTTTGATTGGATGTGTTTGGGGAAATGGTGGGGGTGAGAGGCGGGCTAGTTGCCCTCAAATCATTTTTTACTATAAAAAAGGGCACTATCCCTTTCAAATTTACAATCGAATGAGCCCTTTTTGAAGTTCCTACGACAACACTTTCTATAAAAATCTTATATTCCCCAGGGTATAACTTAAAACCCTTGCACTGAGGGCTTTGGGGGGAGTGTCATCCTCAAAGACATAATTTCCAGACCTTTAAACTACGTTGAACCAGCTGCCTATCTAAAAAATTTTATTGGTTATGTTTGGAGAAATGATGGGCGCGCGATGGGTGTTAGTGCCCTCCAATCACTTTCAACTATTAAAAAGGGCACTAGCCCTTTCAATTTCCAATCGAATGAGCCCTTGAAGTTTCTACGACAACACTGTCTATAAAAACCTTATATGCCCAAGGGTATAACTTACAACCCTTGCCCTGAGGGCTCTGGGGGTTTGTAATCCTCAAAGACATATTTCTGGACCTTTAAACTACGTTGAACAAAATGGTTATCTCTTAATTATGAATGGATGTGTTTGGGGAAATGGTGGGCGCGGGAGGGGTGTTAGTTGCCCTCCAATCACTTTCGACTATTAAAAAGGACACAAGCCCTTCCAAATTCCAATCGAATGAGCTCTTTCGGAGTTTCTACGCCAACAATTTCTATAAAACCTTATATGCCCCCAGGGCATAACTGTTGTCCTAAAAGACCTAATTTACAGAACTTTCAACTACATTGAACAAAATGGCTATCTCAAAATTTGATAGGATGTGTTTGGGGAAATGGTGGGCGCGCGCGAGGGGAGTTAGTTGCCTTTCAATCACTTTTTGTTATTAAAAAAGGCACTATCCCTCTTAATTTCCAATCTAATGAGCCCTTTATTAAGTTTCTACGACAATGCTTTCTATACAAACTTTATATGCCACCAGGGCATAATTTACACCCCTTGGCCTGAGGGCTGTTGGGAGAGTGTCATTCTCAAAGACATAATTTCCGGACCTTTCAACTACGCTGAACAAAATGTCTATCTCAAAATTTTGATTGGATGTGTTTGGGAAAATGGTGGGCGTGAGAGGGGGTTAGTTTGCCCTCCAATCACTTTTGAATATTAAAAAGGGCACTAGCTCTTTCAATTTCCAATCGAATGAGCCCTTTTTGAATTTTCTACGATAACGCATTCTATAAAAAACCTTATATGCCCCCAAGGCATAACTTACAACCCTTGCCCTGGGGGCTGTAGGGGGGTTGTCATCCTCAAAGACCTAATTTCCAAAACTTTCAACTACGTTGAACAGAATGGCTATCTCAAAGTTTTGACTGGATATGTTTGGGGAAATGGTGGGTGTAGAAGGAGTATTAGTTGCCATCCAATGACTTTCGGCTATTAAAAAGGGCATAAGCCTTTCTAATTTCCAATCAGATGAGCCATTTTCGAAGTTTCTATGACAACTCCTTCGATACGAAGTGCCCTGGTCTAAAAAACCAACCAAAAAAAAATAAATAAACAAATAAAACATACATTGTGCCAACATCGTTCTTTACTTAGGCAGCGCTATTGCGCTGTCTCTGATAGGAAGGTGTTTTAAAGTGCTATAATAGCGTAAAGAGCAAGGTATTGAGGAGGGGGGCAACCTTTCATATACGGAATAACTTCTGTTCGATTTGAGTCTTAATGTTGCTCCTTACTTTCAGTTAAAAAAAACTTGTTATTTTTTTTAAATTCTACTCGTTTTTCAAATAATGCCGGGAAATCTGGCTCGCCCTCAATGAAATATACCCCCCCCCCTAGAGGAGCCTCCGCCGTGGAAATTTCATCCAACATAAAGTACACTCTCCCCCCCCCCGTCAAATTCCCCTCCATACGTTTCCATCCTTCCTGCAAAATGTTTTTGCGGACGATTCAGCCTGAAAACTTCTCCTTAGCATACTTCCATTTGAAAGACTTTAATCTCTAATCGGTTTTTCGATCACTCGTGAAATGCCCCCTTGCGTGGAATTTTTTCCTGGAAGTCAAAAACCGCAAAAAAATAGCTCCAGGATATTCCCCCGGAAAAATTGAGTTGCCAAAGAGAATGTAAGACAATTAAAAAGAGTTCCGTATAGGATATCTGTCAAATCCCCCCAGTGTAAAATTTCTCCTTGAGAATTCACCCCCCCCCCCGGGAATTTCTCTCCCCAAAGAAGATTCTCCCTGCGGAAATCTAAATTATAAGATTCATGCAAAGGTTTTTAAAGCATTTAATTCAAAGGCCAAAACTGGGATTCTGGGCCCAAGCCCCATTCCCCCTTGTCAACATGACACATTTTTGTTACTCGTTTCGGTTTGCTGATAATTTAGAGAATGATCTCAAACATATGGTAATAACAAAAAATTCATTTTATGAATCAAACTAATTGTACCTATAAATTAATAAACAACAAACAACTTGAGGAAATTTTTGATCTACCGAAAATGTAAAACCGATAAAAAATAAGGTTTTTAGCTATACAGAAGGCATCCAGCCTTCCCGCTGCGGCTACTACTACCACTACAGCACCTCCTACGACCACTCTTACCATGACTACTACTTATTGAGTCAAAACAGAGACGTCAAAAACACATTTTATAGCAAAGGGGTAATGTTAAGCCTTGTTGGAAATGGAATCATGGAAAGATGTTTGTAAGGATTTAAATACTGGTAACAATATTATACTATTAAATCATATTCGCCGCTAACAGAACATTGTTGTGACAATAATAATTGAGATGGTGAAAATAGAGCTCTGTTTACAGCTTTCGTCAGTGAATCTTCTTTTTATGGAATGATCTGCACCTTCATATAAGTTCTTTATTTGAAATCAGGCTAAAAAGCAGCATGTGTTTAGCTAAATATGTTTAAAAAGTCGTCAATGTTTCGCCTAATCTTTTATAGGACAGTGGCTAACCTCTGCAAGGTCTATCGTAGCAGGCATCTTGATTTTAGTTAAATGAGAGTTTTTGTATATATTTTTGCTTCTTCTTGTCTAAAAATTGATTCGTTTTTAAATTGATAACATTTTTTCTTATATTTTTAGTAGATTTTAAAATACACATCCATCTTTAAATAGGTATCTTCAAATAGGTGGAACTCTCGGAGAGTGGTGGGTAGGAGATGTCACAGGATTTTTATAGGTGGAAGGAGGATCGAGAATTCAATATATTTTTATGCCACTATTTTCCAATTTTCCAAAGAAGTAGGGGGTCGTCCAAAGCAAATAGTAGGGGAATAGAAATATTTGCACCCTTCCATTGTGCAAGTGTACACAGACATATATCAATAAACTTACTTGTATTTTTCCTGCTTCAATACTTCCGCGCTGACCCCAAGTGGGAAAATTACTGACTCACACGAAAGCTCTCTGATTCGTCTGTCGATCACCTTGTAAAGAAAAATAGTGATCCTTATTAACACAATATTTTAAAACTTTGTTACATTAAAATATCAAAAAAATAAGTGGAATTATTTTAAACTAATTAATTTGTTTTATTTAACTTGAATTATAGCAGTAAATTTTAATCAATCCAGTTAACATTATTTAATTACTCAAGGTTAATTAAATGAATTAAATGACGCTTGTTTTAATTAGATCAAGTAAAATACCAATACCCTACCTTAAAAATGAGACAGTATTTGTTAATACATATGACTCGACTTTCTTCTTCACATGCATTTTGGTCTTCCTCGAGGGCTATTTTATCCATTTTAAACATTCAGAGATCGCCGTTAATAGGAGGGTGCGTACAAGGAGGATTCACAAAGAGAATGTAAAAAATTCAAAAGAATGATTGTTTCGCAGGAGGAAACTTACAGTAATTGGTTATGCAGAAGAACAGATAAATAAAGGTACGTAACCAAAAAAAAAAAACATTTTTTATTATGTGTTAAAAAAAAAACATTTTTGTTGATTTCATTTATGTTTGCACATCGGCTATTTAAAATTATATGAGAATGTAATTTCGCTTTAAATTCATTTACACTCGTCTAAATTGGCCAGTTTATTAAACACCCGTTTTTAATTGCCAAAGAAAAAGGCATGTGGCCCCCTAGATGCTTTTGCCCCCTTCCTATATTTCCGAAATGCCTTTTTCCGGGAGGAAGGTATTTTCATTGAAAATCCCTTTTTCGTTATTTTTATTGAAAATATTGAAAAAAAACGACAAATTTGCCCCTCCCCCTAGATTTCCGTGAGCTGACGCAACTTCTTACAGCACACATTTAAAAAAAATTTTTTCAGTAAATTACAAATTATATTCTGGCTTTAGAAAGCATAGGGTCTAGAGCCCTACTCAGATTAATTTCTGCTCGTTTGAGTTTGACTCTGTTATTTATTTTAATTTCTGTTTGTTTTGGGTTTCATTTATTTATTGATACTGATTTGTGTTAGCTGTATGCTTGGTAGATTATTTGATTCTATTTTTGTTCATTTTTGGTTTAATGGGTTTCTTTACTTTTTTTTTTAAAAACTTATTTTGGGCAAAAAGTTTTTGATTAATCATCAAAAAGAAGTGTCTGGCTCAAAATACTGCTAGAACATCCTGAAGTTTTGTCTTGACGGCAGTTTCTTGTTTGGCAGGGACCAAAAACTACCAATATCAGTAAACTACAGTCTACTCAGACAAAAAGTTACTGTGTAATATACGGAGCTGCACAAAGCAGCAGAAGGATCGAGGCATTTGAGGTTCTTGAGTGCTGCATCGGTGCCAAGACAGCATCCCGTAAGTTGATGGGAAGAAAAAGCCGTCAAATACAGACAAGGCTTACTAGGCAGGGTGTCGCTCGTAATCCGTTTCCAGAAGAATCTTTTCTCTCAACAAGACGTTGTAGGAGTGGTGAGACAACTGGTGAATTTTTGAATTCACTTCTTGCAGGCGCAAACGGACAACTGTTGTCCGACTCGGTCAGGTCTGCAAGAAGTGATTTGAACAAACGGGACAGTAGTTTATCGACTGATAAAAATTCGCAGAGTTTGTTGTTTCTGATTATCCGGCTGTTGTGACCGGCCCCCATCGAACGAAAATGGTCTAGTAACAGACTTATGAAGGAGTCATAAAAAAGAGACCCTTCAAGTTGGATATTGCTTGTGTTATGCGCAAGCTCGCTCCTACCCTCAAGCAATCAAAAGTAGCTCCACGCTTTTTAGGGAAAAGAAATATTCCGCTTCCTGTAACTCCAACGAATCGAACAGCCTGTGCAGCGACACCTGTAGTTTTAATTAAAAAAAGATTAAATAAAATTCGAGTGACAAGCGACAGCAGTAGGTTTGTTTGAAGGAAACGAAAGAAAAGAGAAACAGATAGAGAAAAGAGGAAAGAGAAAAAAAGAAGAAAAAAGGAAAAAAGATCGCGAAAATCCTATTGATTACCCTCCTATAGTAAAAAGTCTGATCCTTGTGCATTTGTAATATATCCTGGCACAGTATAATATCCCCCATAAACTTGGTTAAGGATTTTTCTCATTGGAGGGGGCTTGCCAATTGGCCATTTACAGGGAACTGCACCTTCTTTTAGGTTCTTTTGTCAGGACTTAGCTTCATACTGGATTTTGAGGATTTTCTGGAATTTCGAGTGTCCTAAAAGGGATACTGCCCCATTGTTACCTCTGCAGCTTATGTGTCCAAACTATTCTAACCCCCTAGGAATATTCTTAGGTAATAGGCACATGAAAATATTGAGCTTATGACCCAACTATACAAGATGACCTGAGCTTGTATATGAAAAGAAACTAAGAGATATAAATCAAGTCATTTATCATGGGTTTAAATTAATCTCGGGTAGATTGCTTCATTAAGATGTAGCCTAAATCCGAACTTACAAGCTTTCAATGGGATTTACAGTTAAGTGAGCAATCTACAGTAATGGCTTTCATATTAGCAACTACACGTATACAACAACCTTCTAAAGTGGGAGGTCTCCTATTGGAAACAGTTAGTAAAAACAGAGCAGTTGGTAAAAACAGATGTAATTTAGTAAATTTTTCCTCTCATATTTAGTAAATTCTTCCACGCCAGGGTGGCAACACTAACCTATGCTTCCAGCGTCACAGCAATGCAAAAATCAAAATCACTAAAGGCCTGTCAAACTTGATGTTCCTATAGCAATACAAGCATCAAAAGAATTGAAGCTTCTGTCGACAAAGTACGGAAAATCGGATTTTTTTCAAGAAGAAAAATCATGTAAGCATGTTTTTTTATATTTGTGTTTTTTCTAGGATAATCATATGAAACAATAATTCTAAAAGATCAAAAGTGTCCTTTTTAAGTAGCTATGAAGATTTTACCACAGTAAATTGCCATTTCCTGCTATTTTGTGGCAAAGATAATAATTCTACCTCCAAGAAGGTCCTTTTCTATGAATTGAAAATTGTAAGAAAACCAATAGATAGAAATCAATCGATAAGTTAGATATTGAGCTTGTAGTATCTGTTTGGGCCCTGTCCTAATTATCGAATAAATGTCCTTCGTTTTGTTTTTTTTTGTCAACTCATTGCCACTTTGGGAGTGTTTTTTTTCACTCTTCCCCCTCTTACCCTTAAATACACACGTGATCTTTCTTTTGGCCTTTCCTTGGTAGCTTCTCGCAGACTTTATAATTAGCTTCAATTAACATTACAGGAGCTGGTGGTCAACCATGGCTTTGCTGATAAAACAGTTTTAGCGGCTAGAAAAGGACGGGTGTAAAAAGGAGAGGGGATTCATGGATTCGAGGGAAAACACGTGGCCAGTGTCTCATCCCTTAACGCTTAGGATTGGTTGGTCTTCACTGAGCTAAAGTTCCGCGTGTATTGTCAAGACGATGATATAGCTGATTCTGGGCTTAGTTTACGTTGTGAATCTAAATCCCAAATGGCAAGCTTTTATTTACTTTTGTTCTGAATAGACTTCTTTTGTCATTTTTCAACTAGGTGAAAATCTCTCCAGAGAGAAAAGAGTTTTGATATAGGGAGAGAAGGTTCCATACTATTCGAAATATCTTTGCTGAAGGAAAGTAAGGAATTTAAAAGAAGAATTTTGGGTTTGAGACCGTTTTCCCACACCATGGCACTTAACCCTACGAAAAGCATACTTGTCATACCCATACAGAATGTAGTTGTGACAAGCCAGCAGCACGAATACCGGTAAGGATAGAACTTCTAGAGCCCTTGACCTCGTTACGGTTGTGTTACCTTATACTGGTGGCATCAGTGCTTACGCTGGTAATGCTAGAGAGCTTATATTGGTACCAGGGTTTACAGTATCCAAGGCAGTAATGGCACGTTGTGGCATATTTACATCTAAAGAGTCAAAAAGTCCACACAAAGTAAACAGTAAATATAAATATTTATTTTCAAGCTTCATTTAACTAAGTTGATTCAATGGAAATTCAATAAAATTTGCTTTAAAAGTAAATCGAAAGGCACTGTGTTTATGGCTGTCAATAAGACATCTCAGCAACGTATCAAGAACGACTGGGTGTATCAAGTTGAAATTTTCGGGGCTACTACTATTACTACTTCTGTTCTTACAATTTAAACACATCAAAAGATTGTAACTGTATTTAAATTGTAAAAGAGCACAGAAAGAGTTTTTTGGGAATAACATTATGTTTTATTTTCAGGTCAAATTGAGGAGGTATAAAATTAAAATAAACAATAATATTTTTGTCAGGATTAAACACTGGTGAAAAAGTTTCTCCAAACATACAAATAGCAAGCCAAACTATCAGTTCTTATAGCGAAAAACGTCAAGACATACAATTTTTTATCACGAAAAAGACTATGTCAATAAAAAACAAACAGAAATTAATTTAAAAAACTTTTTCCACAAAAAAACAAGATTTCAAAGAAGAGTAAAGAGCTCCATTAAACCAAAAACTGAGCAAAAATAAAGTCAAATAATCTTCAAAGTGTAAAATTAACACAAATCACCATCAATAAATAACTGAAACCTAAAACGAACAGAAATTACCATAAATAAACCGTGTCAAACTCAAAACAAGCAAAAATTAACTTGAGTAGAGCTGACAGCCCCCATACCTTCTCTAGACTCGAACATAATTTGTACTTTACTGAAAAAAAAATGACCTTGTGTTGTCAGTTTAGTATACACATATTCGTATTTATTCTTGAAAGTTTCAATATTTTGTTATTTATTAAAGTAAAAAAAAGTGAAAACATTTAAAATGCATTTTGTTTTCAGTATAGTTGTTTTCACTATTGTGACTACTATTACAATTGTGCCTAAGGGTCTGAAGGTGACATATTCAGAGAACTTTGAAGGGGAAGGTAAACTGAACCGCAACACGCTGTATGTATGCAGTCAAAAGGGCGTATCAGCAATATCTTTTGAACAGTTGGTTGTGTGAAGTTGAAACTTACAGGGCTTGTTGTGGAGGATGTTGAACTAACCAAAAGACAATATTTGCATCCTAGTGCTTCTACTTATACTACTGATACTGTTACTGCTCCTATTCTTACTACTGCTAGTACTACTACTACTGCTACTAAAACTTAGGCTACTACTATTAATTCTACTGCAACTTCCACTATTGCAACTACTACTACTACTGGTAATACTACTGGCCAGTGTCTCATCCCTTGACGCTTAGGATTGGTTGGTCTTTTGACAACCTGCATACATACAGCGTGTTTTGATTCAGTTTACCTTCCCCCTCAAAGTTCTCTGAATATCTCACCTTCAGACCCTTAGGCATAATTGTGATAGTAGTCACGATAGTGAAAACAACTATACTGAAAACAAAATATTTTTTGAATATTTTCACTTTTTGACTTAAATAAATAATGTAATATTGAAACTTTAAAGAATAAATAATGAATATATGGATATTAAACTGACAATCTAAGGTCATTTTTTTTTTCAGCGTCTTTAATTTGTCAAAGAGTATAGAAAGAGTTTTTTGGGAATAATATTATGTTTTATTTTCAGGTCAAATTAAGGAGGTATAAAATTAAAATAAACAATACTATTTTGTCAAGATTATACGTTTCTCAAAGACATAGCGATTAGATTTTTCGACTATGCTGAATAAAATGGCTATCTCAAAATTTGATCGGGTGACTTTAGGAAAAAATGAGCGGAGGAGGGGGGCCTAGTTGCCCTCCAATTTTTTTGGTCACTTAAAAAAGGCACTAGAACTTTTAATTTCCGTTCGAATGAACTAGAACTTTTAATCATCTCGCGATATTCTAGGACCACTTAGTTGATACAATCACCCCTGGGGAAAAAACAAATAACAAACAAACAAAATGAAAAAAAAATAACAAATAAACACGCATTCGTTATCTTTCATCTGGCAAAAAAAATACAAAATTCCACAGTTTTGCAGATAGGAGATTGAAACCTCTAAAGTAAAGGTTCTCTGATACGCTGAATCTGATGGTTTTATGTTCATTAAAATTCTATGACTTCTAGAGGGCGTTTCCCCCTTTTTCGAAAATAATGCAAGCTTTCTCAGGCGTGTAACTTTTGATAAGTAATACTAAACTTGATAAAACATATGTTTGAAATGAGCATAAAATACGATTTTTTTTTTTATGTATCCATTGAAATAAAAATTTCGTTTTTTAGAGTTTCGGTTACTATTGAGCCAGGTCGCTCCTTACTTACAGTTCTTTACCACAAACTGTTTGACTACTTTCAAACAGGGCAACCATAAATGCACTGAATTCTAAAAATCACACGCCTTTATACTATGCTGCCAGACAATGCACATTAGATATTTGTCAGGTTCTAGTTTCAAGAGGTGCTCTTATAAATGTCTTGGTTCTGACAAGCTGTCTTCGCTATTTACGCTCAAGTTTTTTATTGCTTGAAAAAAGGTCTTAGATAAATCAGAATTTCTTTGTGAAGGAAAGTTTTTCCGTATAGTCTAGAAAATTTTAGTTTATGTGTTATTCTGTCCGTGTGCTTTTTATCAAATAAAATGAACTCATAAATTGTTCTCATTTGCTTTTGGATTGTCACTTCAAATTACTAATTTTTTTGTTTACTTTTTTTATAGGGATCTGGTATCGGAAAAGGAACTAAGGAAATGGTGTGAATACAACTTTACTTATGACGTACAACCATTTTCTTACTCAGTGCAGCTTAAATGCTCTGATGGTCAAGAACTTACAGAAAAAAATCCGAGGAAACTTCTTTTTTTCGAGAGAAAAAACAAATTTGAGGGGAAAAAAAAAACTTGATAACTATTTCTCTTGGAATGCCCTGCCCCAGCAGCCCGTGCAGCAAGGATTATAAATACTGCAACTTGCCCAATAAATGCAGGATTTATCGTTGGGAAAAAGGGAACAACTGTTTGATTCTGGGTGTGCCCAAAAAGACTAAGGTGAAACTTTGTAGAACGTTGAGGGGTATGGTGAGCTAAATCAAAAGACACTATGTGCATTCAGTTTTTCCAAATCGCGTACCTGCAATATCTTATGAACAGCTAAGGCTATTAATTTGAAACTTTCAGTAATACACTTACTGCTACTACTAGTACGACTGCAACTGCAACTACGATCACTTGTGACCTTGACCATTTGCGGCTGTGACTACTCGTGACAGGGACTGCAACTATTTTTCGGAAAAATGTCTAGGGCTATATGGAACAAATCGCGACACATTATATGATAGTTGAAACATCCACGGAATATTTAGAGGGGTGTTAGAAAGTGAACGGAGGGCAGCCAATTCCCACTCACCCGTTTTAACTGTCCCATCGAAATTTTCAATTAGGTATTTTGTTCAATGTGCTCAAAAGGTTTAATAGAAATGCCACTGGTGATGCCAGACCAGCCAAACACGCACAAACCAAGGGCGAGGGTAGTAAATCATGTAATTTCCCCATTGTTAAGATACAGGATCTGTAATTGGTAAAGGGGAAATATTCGATCCTGGGTGTGCCCAAAAAGGCCAAGTGTACTAATTTGAAACTTTTAAGGAAACTACTACTACTGAGACCACAACTGTAAATAGTTACGATCACGACTACGACTGTGAGTGCTTGTGACTGTGATTACGACTACTTGCGATTGAGACTGTGACTCTTTCAAATAGCAGGGAATTTCAAGGTATGTTGAACAACATCAACTGGTTACAAAAGGGAAGATCACAAATACCCCATGGACAGCTGAGGATATAACACTGAAACTTTCAAGGCATGTTGAGGGGGGACGATGGTAAGTGCTTCGAGGGTAAAAAAAACCTTGCGCTCGTCCTTTTTTTGTATATTTGGGAGTGTCCGAAAAGGCTATGGGTATCAAGATGAAACTTCAGGATGTTTTCAATATTTTGAACAAATTGAGGGATTTTACTCAGATCTCTTTGGGAAAAGCATATATAAGGGGAGTGGGAGGGGGATGATTGCCATCCAACCCTTTGACTCTTAAGAATAGCACTAAAACTTTAAATTTTCAATTGAATGAGCTCCCTCCAACGTTTCTATGACACCTCCTTCTGTTAGAAACAAAAAGTAACAATGCACTAAAGCCCTATCACTCTTTACTTCTTGTGCTGCCTGTGTATAAGAATTTTTTATTCAAATATCCAAAAGTTTTATCATTTCATCACAAACTTTATAGGGGAGGGTGGGTAATTGAACTGATAAGCTAGGATTAATTCTGGTGTAAAAACAGAAAGAAAAAACTAAAAAACAGTGAGTGTGGGAGAAACGACATACCCTATAAAAATAAAAATATATATTGTTAGATTGCAACAAAATGCACTGGGCAAAACATTCTAAGCATGCTTAAATAAAAAAAAATGCTAATGACCCAAATAAAAATAAAACACTTTAATAATATTAACTATTTAGTGTCGGTTGAAAAAACAACGACAAACAAAAAAGTGTGGTATAACCTTCTTCTGAACTAAACATTTAAGCAACAATGCTCTTGTAACATTTCGAAAATCCATACCTATAGGTTTTTAGACTTGCTTCCAATCTAACTGTGCCCAAAATAATGTGTAAAATAGGGGTACTCTGCCCAACCATTCTCCAGTTCAGAACTATCCCAACAAAGTCAGGTAAAAGAAAAGGTTTTGAGCAAATATATGCAGTCTACAAAAAATGTGATTTATGAATGGTGGTAATGTAGAAGCATTATTCTTCTCCAAGAGCACCAGTTCCTCTCCTATTTATGTCGTTCCCCGAATAGCTGCTTCCCATGAAAAGCTACTCTCTCCTGAGATGAACTTCTGTATACGTCCTCGAGTGGGACGTAGCAATTCTGTTCGCCCATTTTCGACTTAAATGCAAAAAAAAAATCCTCTCGTTTCCCTGTCCTACCCATTTATAATGAAGTTTGATCATAATGCCAACATACAAATTAAATCGAAGACAGAGAAATCTAGATTAAACGCAAAATAAATGGCGGGTACGACCCACCTTCCTGTGCCCATGACACAGTTGCTCATTTTTAGCAAGGATTTTTGCTTGAATTATTCTTTGTTTGTAAGACGCCGGTTTCCGTTTGCAAAAATCACACACTGTAGAATGCCACAAACTGAAGTTTATCATATGTCAAATATTTACCCTACAAAAAACAAGTGAGTGAAGAATCCTTACATACCCCTGACTTACACTTTCTGTAGTGTCTTGTAATCTTACCCCTCCCCCCGACTAATCTTGACAAAACGAATTGTTTCTTTACTGCATATTTAATACATTGGTAATTTCTTTTTACCAGGGATCAGATGGAAATCGAAAGGGTTCCAGTACTCTTCATCTATGACATGATTTATGTCCCTTTTAATTTTGCTCAATTAGTTCATTATTATGACAAAAAATGCATTTTATTTTTACTCTCATGTCCTGATTATTTTTCAACCATGTATGTTTAGGGGGGGGGGGGAGGGTCTAGCGTATTCACTCCTGGGAAAATCTCCTAACATATAAAATTCAGCAGCCAAAGGGAATTTTAGACAAATAAAAAGAATGAAGAAAAGAAGGAACTTTGGAAAGTCTGACTACATTCTAAAAATACATGCTGAACATATTATTTGGAATCAAACAGTGGTAACGAACTGAGAGTAAGGAGTTAAAGGGTCGTTACTAGGGTTGGCGGTACCAAGGGTCAAATTAATTACCCTTTCACGACTCAAATATTGGCAAAAAACCTTATGCTACTACTACTACTAACAACTCAACCGCGGAAGACATGCTTTCCGTTTACCCCTAGGCTGCTGGCAAAAAGGGACAGTCTTTGGCAATCTGTCATCCTTCATCCGCAGAGCGTGCCTTAGCCATCTCAACCTTTCTCTCATTCTAGCCCTAGAAAACGCAAGTGAATCATGATTTTCGTACATCCTACTGTTTGAAATACAGTCAGTCAGCCGGGTACCCCGAACAATCCGTAGTCAATTTTTCTGGATAAAATCTAGCAAATCTTCATCCGCTTTTCGGAGCGCCCAAGCTTCAGAGCAATATTTGACCGCTGTCATCATTGTAGCTCAAATATTCTAATCTTAGTTTGCAGACTTATCTTCCTATTCTTCCAAACTTTGTTTAACTGTGAAAAAAACACCCTGAGGCTTGGCTATTCTTCTTTTAACATCTTCACTGCTCCTACCGTCTTTACTAATAATACTACCAAGGTAAGTGAAGCTGTCCACCTGATAAATCTTCTCGTTACCCAACGTCACCTTTTCATCTTCACTTATTCCTAGCCTTAGTGACTTAATCTTCTTAACTCTAATTTTCAAACCTATTCTAGCACCCTGAACTTCCAAAACCTCTAAAAGTTCATTTATTTTGCTCACACTTTCATCTACGATGCTTAAACCATCAGCATAATCTAAGTCCAATAAAGTTTTTCCTTCTCATTTGATTCCGTGGTCTCCCATTGCCTTTCCTGTGCTTCTTAAGATGAAATCCATCAAAATGATCCATACAAATGGGATAGAACACAACAACTGCTTAACTCCTGATTTAATACGAAACCAGCTGCTAATCTCATTCCCTACCTTAACCGCAGCAGTGTTATTCCCATACATAGCAACAATCACTTTAATGTATTTGTCTGGTATACCATACAAGGTTAAGATCATCGCTAAAGCTCTGCTATCAAGAGAATAAAATGCTTGCTCATGATCTATAAAACTGAGGCCCGAATGTGTTTGATAATTCAGGCACTTACGAATTATTAACCTACGAGTGAAAACTTGGTCGAAACAACCTCTATCTTTTTTTAACACCGCACTGTTCTCCTCTTAAAACTTTGTCTACAGCATCTCTAGTCTAAAAAGTATCATATTACTAAGTAATTTGCAACCTACAGAGACCAGACTAATGCCTCGATAATTACCACACTCATTCTTATCACCTTTCTTAAACAGTAGTTTAATTAAGGTTTCCCTAAAATCGCAAGGTACTTCTCCTTTTAAAAAAATCATATTCATAAACTTCACTAACTTATTTCTAACCTTAGAACCTCCATATTTACGAAACTCATTTACCAAACAATCAGCACCTGGAGCCTTATTATTTTTCAATCCTATTAGTACTGTCGCTAATTCTTCCTCAAAAAACAAATCTTCCTTCATATCCAAGGTTTCACAAACTTTTTCATTTTCCTCTATATTTTTTCCGGCGACTTTACCTCGGTTTAGCATATTCTCAAAATGTTCTGGCCATCTCTCTTTAACGCTTTCCTTATCACTAATTGTGGCCCCATTCCTATCTTTAACTGGGACAAGTCCAGATTGACTACTCCCTCTCAATTTATTAACATGTCAGTACAATATGTTACCATTATGCTGTCTAGCTGCATCTTCCAGATTCTCGGCAATTTTATCCAAAAAGCTAATTTAGCTCTTCTTATCCAAAATTTAGCTTTAAAAAAAAAAAAGCTAAATCAAAGTAAAAATTTGATCAAAGTGGGCAACCCCCCCCCCCCGCCGCATCACCCTTCCCCAGCCACGGTGCCCGGGGTAGCTGCCCTGGTTGCCTCCCCCCTTTGAATGGTTCTGATTAGCAACTAGGGCCAGTAGCAATAAAAACCCTAAAATAATAATTTGTTAATAATTAATGCACTAAATGAACTTATTTTTTTTTTTTGCTGATGCCAACTATGTAAAATTCATTAGGTTTAATGTTACGCCTCAAACGCCACGAGCCTGAGAAATTTGCCTGATTTTCAAGAAATATGGGAAACAGTCTAACAAAGGCATCGTTATGCAAACCACACCATTGGATTCAGCCTATTATATTCAGCATATCAGCAAAATATTAGATGACCCTTCTGTGGACGTTTCAAGCTCCTATCTACAAAATCACGAATTTTGTTCTTTATCCAGAAAAAAAATATCGCAGATGCATGTTTTTTTTTGCTTTTTATTAAGTAATTTTCATAGTAATATTACCAGAATCAATTAGAAAAAAAATGAGCAGCCTTTCCGTAAGAGCCGCTGTCTCCCTTCCCCAAACATTTTGGCAAGTGACGCCTATGGTTGGTACCGGACCAAGTCCATGGGAAGTAATCACTCGTGCTTCTTAGTCCCAGCCTGTTATCTATATGTACTTTCATCAGAGTGCAAACTCTTCTACAGTTGCAACTAATTTCATATTTTCAAAATTATTTTCTTTTATATTAAACATTTATATTACCCAGTTATGACAAGTCAAATCCCAAAACACGAAAAAGAATTAACATCAATGAAAAATATAAAACAAATACTACTATATGGTTATTCTAACCTTGCATTCTGCCTCTATTTTGGGATTAGTAGAATATCCCAAAATTCATCCTTTTCTTCATTTTTTTGGTTATCATACTTTCTTTTTGGCTATTAAATTTGCTTTGGCAATTGTCGCATGGGGGGGGGGGGGGGGGATCGAGAGGAGAACTTTCCAGGGAGAACACGCCTAGAACTTTCTATTGGAATGATTATCAGATTAATCGAATGGAAAAGAGAGAAGAATGTTTGGAAAAAATACAATGGAAATGGTGGGAGTTCCCCATCAGTATAGATAAGTTCCCTATAAAGCTTCTATAAGTTTAGTCTTTGCGCCTACTTTTTGAATCTTTGACCAGCCCTATTTTTTGCTTTTTATTAAGTAATTTTATTTTCAAATGACCAAATTGAGCTCAAATATAGCCAACTTTAAAAAAGAAATGGAAAAAAATGCAGCAAGATAAAAATACAGAAGTGATCCAAGATAAAACTGATGTGAATGAAAACAAGTTTTGCGATTTAAGCATTGATGTAATCAACACTAATGGCTGTATTGACCCTAATTTGAAGGATCATTTCCAGAAAACAGCTTTAGACTATGCTGCTGAAGAAAGTAGACTAAATATTTGTCACCTTTTAGTTTCAAACGGGTCAACTATAAGTGGAAGAGATTCTAAACGCATGGCTGTATTGATCACCAATGGCTGTATTAACCCAAGCTTGAAGGATAATTTCCAGAAAAAAGCTTTACATTATGCTTCTGAAGAAAGTAGACTAAATATTTGTCACCTTTTAGTTTTCAAACGGGTCAACTATAAGTGGAAGAGATTCTAAACGCATGGCTGTATTGATCACCAATGGCTGTATTAACCCAAGCTTGAAGGATAATTTCCAGAAAAAAGCTTTACATTATGCTTCTGAAGAAAGTAGACTAGATATTTGTCAGCTACTAGTTTCAAACGGGGCAACTATAAATCCATTAGATTCTAAAAATCGCACGCCTCTATATTATGCTGTCAGACAAGGTTCATTAGATATTTGTCACTTTCTAGTTTCAAATGGCGCTCTTTTAAACATGCAGGATAATTTCCAGAAAAGAGCTTTACACTATGCTTCTGAAGAAAGCAGACTAGATATTTGTCAGCTACTAGTTTCAAACGGGGCAACTATAAATGCATTAGATTCTAAAAATCGCACGCCTCTATATTATGCTGTCAGACAAGGTTCATTAGATATTTGTCACTTTCTAGTTTCAAATGGCGCTCTTTAAAAACATGCAGGATAATTTCCAGAAAAAAGCTTTACATTATGCTTCTGAAGAAAGCAGACTAGATATTTGTCAGCTACTAGTTTCAAAACGGGGCAACTATAAATGCATTAGATTCTAAAAACCGCACGCCTCTATATTATGCTGTCAGACAAGGTTCATTAGATATTTGTCACTTTCTAGTTTCAAATGGTGCCCTCTTAAATTTGAAAGATAATTTCCTCAAAACAGTTTTACATCATGCAGCTGAGAAAAGTAGTCTAGATATTTGTCAGCTATTAGTTTTAAATGGGGCGATTATAAATGCATTATATTCTAAAAATCGCACTCCTCTATATTATGCTGCCAGACAAGCCACATTAGATATGTGTCAATTTCTAGTTTCAAATGGTGCTCCATATTATGATGTCAGACGAAGAAGTGGTGCTCTATATGCTACTAGTTTAAAATGGCGTAAAATAAATGCATTATATACTAAAAATCCCACGACATAATCCTGCCAGATGAGACATAATGGGTTTTGTCAGTTTTTAGTTTCAAATGGGGCTCTCATAAATGCGATAGGTTCTGACAACATTTCTTCGCTCTTCACGCTAAAATTTCTAATTACTTTCAAAGGGCTTATAATGCCTTGGATTAGTCAAAGTTTCTGTGAAGGAACGATTTGGAGTATAGTCTAGAAAAAATTAGTTCATGTGTAAATGTGCTGTCTCTTTTGGTCTATAGTCTAGAAAAATTTTAATTTATGTGTTATTCTATTCGTGTGCCTTTTATTAAATAAAATGAACTCATAAATTGTTCTTATTGCTTTTGGATTGCCGCTTCAGTTTTCAATTTTTTTTCTTTTTTTTTTTTGGGTATCTAATATCGAAAAAGGAACTAAGGAAATGGTGTGAATACAGCTTTACTTATGACGTAAAACCATTTTCTTATTCAATGCAGCTTAAATGCTCTGGAGGTCAGCAGTTACAGGAAAAAATTCGAGGGAACTTCTCTTTTTCGAGGGAACAAAAAATTTTAGGGAAAAAATTTGATAACTATTTCTCTTGGAACGCCCTGCCCCAACAGCCCGTGCAGCAAGGATTATAAATACTGCAATCTGTCCAATAAATGCAAGATTTATCGTGGGAAAAAGGGAACAACTGTTTGATTCTGAATGTGCCAACAAAGGCTAAGGTAAAACTTTGTAGAACGTTGAGGGGTATGACGAGCTAAATCAAAAGACACTATGTGCATTCAGGTTTTCCAAATGGCGTACTTGCAATATCTTATTGCACCCTCAATTGAAAGGCTAAGGCTATTAATTTGAAACTTACAGTAATACTCTCACTGCTATTACGAGTACGACTGCAACTGCAACTACGATCACTTGTGACCTTAACTATTTGCGGTTGTAACTACTAGTGACAGGGACTACGACTATTTTTCGGGAAAATATTGAACAAGTCGAGACGCATTATATGCGTCTCGACTACCTTCTATCCAGCGTCTACCTTCTATTAAATTCTAACTACCTTCTAAAATACACGCTGAACTTGGAATCAAACAGTGGTAACGAACTGAAAGTAAGGAGTACAAGGGCCGTACCCAGGGTCAAATTAATTACCCTTTCCCGACTCAAATATTGGCAAAAGAGCTAAAATACTACTACTACTACTACTAACAACTCTTCGCAGCACCAAGCCCCTGAGGCCAACACAGTTACGCACGCTCCTTCTCTAGCCCAATTTATTCAAAGCCTCCCTCTTTATACCCTACCAGGAAGTTCCCATTTCCTTTAAATCTTTCTTTATGACATCCTCTCACCCCAACCGCGGACGACTTCCTTTCTGTTTAGCCCTAGACAGCTGGCCAAAAAAGGACAATCTTTGGCAATATGTCATCCTTCATCCGCAGAACGTGCCCTAGCCATCTCAACCTTTCTCTCATTATAGCCCTAGAAAACGGAAGTGAACCATTATTTTCGTACAGAATACTGTTTGAAATACGGTCAGTCAGCCGGGTACCCCGAACAATCCGTAGGCAATTTTTCTGGAAAACATCTAGCAAATCTTCATCCGCTTTTCGGAGCGCCCAAGCTTCAGAGCCATATTTGACCACTGTCATCATTGTAGCTCCAATATTCTAATATTAGTTTGCAGACTT
Source organism: Artemia sinica (assembly GCA_027921565.1). Lineage (NCBI taxonomy): Eukaryota > Metazoa > Arthropoda > Branchiopoda > Anostraca > Artemiidae > Artemia > Artemia sinica. Next base: position 61,101,970 of record CM051259.1, read on the forward strand.
ATCTTCCTATTCTTCCAAACTTTGTTTAACTGTGAAAGAAACACCCTGAGCCTTGGCTATTCTACTTTTAACATCTTCACTGCTCCCACCGTCTTTACTAATAATACTACCAACGTAAGTGAAGCTGTTAACCTGATCAATCTTTTCATTACCCAACGTCACCTTTTTATCTTCACTTATTCCTAGCCTTAGTAACTTAATCTTCTTAACATTTATTTTCAAACCTATTCTAGCACCCTAAACTTGCAAAACCTCTAAAAGTTCATTCATTTGCTCAGACTTTCATCTAGGATGCTTAAATCATCAGCATAATCTAAGTCCAGTAAAGTTTTTCCTCTTCATTTGACACCGTGGTCTTCCATTGCCTTTATTGTGCTTCTTAAGACGAAACCCATCAAAATTATCCATATAAAGGGGGATAGAACACAACAACTGACACAACAATTCCTGATTTAATACGAAACCAGCTGCTAATCTCATTTCCTACCTGAACCGCAGCAGTGTTATTCGCGTACATAGCACTAATCACTTTAATGTATTTGTCTGGTATCAGAGGCAACGCTATAGCGTTGCCTATAGTAAAGGCCATACGGCTCCAATGTTTTATTATTTATTTTTTTTTTTTTCCAGAGGCACTTCAGATGGAAGCGCCAATGACGCAGTAGATTTTAGACTTTTACAGTGAGAGAAGGAGGCGATACTCAAACTCTTGTTTATAGCGATTCTTGTTCGTTTCAAGCTTGATTTGCATATTCAATTTAAATTTCACTCGTTTTAAGATTTATTTATTCATTTACATTAATATATTTTGCATATTTGTTTGCATTGATTGTTTATTTAATTTCTGTTCGTTTTAAGTTTCATTTATACTTCAATAGAAAAACATTTTTTTTCGTTTTAAGCTTGATTTTCATATTCAATTTAAGCATTACTCGCTTTAAGATCTATTTATTCATTTATACTATTATTTGTTGTATGTTTTTTGCTATGATTGTTTATTTAATTTCTGTTCGTTTTTTTGAACAGGTATTTGTATCTGCTGAGCTTAAGTTTAAAATGGCCTTTACTTTTCTTTGAGAAACTTATTTTACAGAAAGTTTTTTTTTATTAATACCATACAAGGTTAAGATCATCGCTAAAGCTCTTCTATCCAAGGGGCTAATAACTGACCGTCGCAGGTGTCCCTTCCTTCGTGCCTCCGGCTCTGCCTCCGTGCCTCCGGGACACCCGGCCTCATTGCTTGTTCAAAAATTGGGGATTTTTTTTAGACTTAACAGGGAATTCGCACCAGAAGCTGGCAACACTGATTCTCGCCGTTGTTTGAAATTATTCTGATGTAATTTTGCTGATATGGAGGGCCCAGATCAAGAGGAACCAAGCATAGGTATAGAGTTAGAGCAAGTGATAGTTTTTTTTTGTGTGGGGGTGGGGGGTCAAGCCTGCTTAAATAATAGGCTATACCATGCTGTGTAAATATAGGCTAGGCCTAGAGGAAGGGTATCTAAATACAGGGTGATTCTGGTGCTCCAGCTGTTTGTTATTACCAAATAACACTTTCTTGAAAAAAAAAATGGGCATAGTCTAGCGATATATCTTGGAATTAGGAGAGAGGGAGTTATACTGAATGAACTCCCATTAGGTAGAAACTTTTGAGCGTAATGAATTAAGATATTTTTTATTATAATGTTCAGTTCGGGTAAGAAATCTTTCAACAAATTGCCGAAATTAGCGATACCAACCACTGGCGAAAATAGAAGATGAAAATCATCACAATAAACCTGAAAAATCGAAATTTGTCTTAACTTTATACGAGAAACTTAATATTGTGGCCTACGTCATGGATGCCGGCAAGGAAGGGCAGGGGGGGGCATTCCCCTAGAAATTTGGGACTATAAAGTAATTATAAGGAAAGCAAAGGAAAAGCAGAATAGGTAAAAAAACCATGGAAAAAAATGTTTGTTGCCCCATTGTTGGATGCCTGCCAGTGGATTCTGACCCACAATAAGGAAAATGTAAGTTCTAATTTGTGACTGAGTAACTCCTAACCAGTTTTCCACAAATGTTTTTTCTATATGATTTGGTTGGAACAAAAAAAAAACAAAAAAAAAAAAACATTCTCCATAGTAATGAATGGTAAGTAAATAACGATCCTTGTCAATAACGAAAGTATAAGAGCCTAACTATTGATAACATTCAGTCTAAGAATCAGCTTTTTATGGAGATCTCAAATATGTTTTTGTTTATTACCAATTAGTGCAATTGTTAGAACACAAGAAAGTTTGCATAATTATAGAAAACACAAGGAAAAATAACTTAATAAGGGGTAATTTTGGTAAGAATATGCCGTCAACATTTGCTTGCATTTGAAGATTTGCCAGTGATTGCTCACTGTGTGAAACACCAAGTTGAGAAAAATTGGGTTAGTGAGCCTGTGACGAACATAAAGAATTCTAGGTTTTGTCTTGTCAAGACTTCTGACGGCTCCATAACACCAATAAAAAAAATCCACGCTGTTGTGGCTTCTGAGGGAAAGCTCTGAGAAGCTGAGTAGTGACCGATTAAACGGGTGATGGTCCAGGGCCGACGAGTAGGACTACGTGAGTCGCCACAAACCAATGCAGAGGTCGGTGTGAAATCGGAATTGCGTATCGGTGAATGGTGCGTTTACAGACCGGTTGGCAGGGGAAAGAGAGTAATAGTTGGGCGGGTCAAACAGTTTGGCTACTTATCTGGGCGAAGATGCCACTCTGTTGACACGCAGAATATGGCGATGCCGTTCCCTGACGACATAGGAATTCTGTGCCAGGGGTTCCGGCTGAATGCTGATCTCACATTAACTGCCGCATTTGTAGACCAGGGTTACTGTGACTCCAGCCTGTATATCATGCATTCAGCAGAACCCGTTTCTATGGAAATCGGCACCAACGTTAACTTTTGCTTTGACTCAGAACGTCTTCACAAAGCTGAATTCATTTATCCAGAAGAAAGGGTTCCACTTTTTTGATGTCTCGTCAGCATCGCAATCATCATGCTAAAAATGGCACCTAAACCCAAAACTGACCTCAAGACCATAACCACCACCATCACCATGTTCAGTGTGTCAACAGAAGGAATTTTGTTTAACATTTATCAGAGGTAGTTGTTATTTTTTTCCCTCCCCTCCTCCTCTCCACTTGGTGGTATTTTAATACAAAAACATATAAATCTTACAACTTTATACATTATCATATCACCTAAACTTAAAAAAAAAAAAAAATTATTATATACCAGTCAATGTATTAGTGGACATGAAGGCCCACAACCATTTAACTTTTTTCTTGCCAAATATCTATCGCTCCCCTTGTTCCAGGGTGTCCTTCCCCCTCTAGGAGACGCTTTTCTGGTGGCGTTTTTACTTCAATTTCTTCAAATTCATATCCTTCAATTTTCACTAATACGAATTCAAATTTTAAAGGTGGTCTTCCAAAAGGCTTACTATTACAACTTTAAAATCTTTTTAACACAAAAAAAAACTATTTGCTCTCCCGTAGACTGGGCGTCCTCCGTCCAAAAGAAACCCATTCTTGCGGTGGCACTTTTTTCCTTCTTTTTTTTCTTTTTTTTCAGCCCTTTTTACGACGAACCTTAATCAACAAAAAAAAAACAAAATACAACCAACCCATCAACAAAAAACCAAAAATAACTGACGTGCATGAGGGCACAGAACTGAACAGAATCTTGAACCATGTCTCCTACGGACGAGGAGGCCACCCACGGCTGGGCTGGTTCTTCCAGCTCAAGTGCGTGTGCCCCTCGTTCCCCATTTGCTTGAGTTCTTGATATAATTTTATGAGTCTCAAATGCATTCCAAGATCTAGGGCAGCGGAAACGATGAATACCATCGGAAAACTTGTTATGCTCAGTAGCTTCAAATACCCAAAGGCCTGTGTTAATACCAAGAAAGTTGGATTCTAAGTGCATTCGGGAAAAAGGGATCTGTGTGTCTTCCAGATTCTTTCGTGTCAAAGCAGCAGATTCCTTTTTTTTAGTACAATTAAGAATCCGAGATCCAAGGGTGCGTCTTGGCACAGCCACTAAACAGAAAAGCAGGTAGGATAAAGGGAAAGGGACGTGTGAAGACGTGATAAAAGGAAACTTTTACCGCTGGTCAAATCATATTGAATAGGGCTGCGAAGCGTAACGTCAATTCTTGGGCGAGAAATTCAAATAAGGATGAAACATGGATGCGTAGACACGTTTTTTCGGAACTTTGCCGAATTGTTTTGGCCTAAAATATTTGACGTACATCCTACTAATCCACCAGAACGTTTTCACGTCGAAATAATACTAGGAATATAGACAATCAGTTGTTAGTTACAACTAAAAACCACGTTTCACGGTACTTTGAATTTCGCACCTTGCTTTTTACGTCATCACCGCGCAGCCCTATGCTGTATAACTTAAAAAACCGTGTTCCGGGATTTTTTTTTGAAATTTCGGGATTTTTTCTGAAGAAAAATCGGAATTTTATTTTTGAGCCGGTGGCAACGCTGCATGTCTAACAGGAAAAAGTGACACCATCAGTGCCATCGTAGGGTCACCTAGTTTTTGCATGAATATCAACAACTTGCAGTCCTCCGTTCTTCTTCTTTAGGTACATATCAATTGTTTTCAGTCTTGGGGGTTCTTTTCCTTGCCAAATAAACCCGTAAATGATTTTTTTCCAAGTTTTAAAAGATGGCTTTTGAAGGTGCTGAAATATTCGACAGATACCTAATAACAGGCAAGCTGTATATATTTACATGTTGCGCCCTTTGGAATATGCCTCCGGCGTGCCTCCGGAGGCATGCCTCCGGAGGCATGCCTCCGTGCCTCATGCCTCCAGGTGTCCCTTAAAACGCCCAGTTGTTACCCTCGCTTCTACCAAGAGAATCAAATGCTTGCTCATGATCTATAAAACTGAAGACCAAATGTGTTTGATAACTCAGGCACTTACGAATTATTAACCTACGAGTGAAAGTTTGGTCGAAACAACCTCTATCTTTTTTAACACCGCACTGTTCTTCTCTTAAAACTTTGTCTACAGCATCTCTCAGTCTAAAAAGTATCATATTACTAAGTAAGTTGCAACCTACAGAGACAAGACTAATGTCCGGATAATTACCACGCTCACTCTCATCACCTTTCTTAAACAGTGGTTTAATTAAGGTTTCCCCAAAATCGCAAGGTACTTCCCCTTTTTCAAAAATCATATTCATAAACTTCTCTAACTTATTTCTAACCTCAGAACCGCCATATTTACGAAACTCATTTACCCCACTATCAGCACCTGGAGCCCTATTATTTTTCAATCCTCTTAGTACTGTAGCTAATTTTTCCTCGCAAAACAAATCTTCCTTCATATCCAAGATATCACAAACTTTTTCATTTTCCTCTATATCTTTTCCTGCGACTCTATCTCGGTTTAGCATATTCTCAAAATGTTCTGCCCATCTCTCTTTAACTCTTTCCTTACCACTCATTGTGACCCCATTCCTATCTTTCACTGGGACAGGTCCAGATTGACTACTCCTCTCAATTTATTAACATGTCAGTACAATGTTACCATTATGCCGTCTAGCTGCATCTTCCAGATTCTCGGCAATTTTATCCAAAAAGCTAATTTAACTCTTTTTATCCAAAATTTAGCTTTTAAAAAATAAGCTAAGTCAAAGTGAAAAATTTGATCAAAGTGGGCAACCCCCCAGCCGCATCATCCTTCCCCAGCCACGGTGCTCGGGGTAGCTGCCCTGGTTGCCTCTCCCATTTGAATGGTTCTGATTAGTAACTAGGACCAGTAGTAATAAAAACTCTAAAATAATAATTTTACTAATAATTAATGCACTAAATGAATATACTTTGTTTTATCTTTTGGCTGATGCCAACTATGTAAAATTCATTAAGTTTAATGTTACGCCTCAAACGCCACGAGCCTGAGAAATTTGCCTGATTTTCAAGTAATATGGGAAACAGTCTAACAAAGGCATCGTTATGCAAATCACACCATGGTATTCAGAATATTATATTCAGCATATCAGCAAAATATTAGATGACCCTTCTGTGGACGTTTCAAGCTTCTATCTACAAAATCATGAATTTTGTTTTTTATCCAGAAAAAAATATCGCAGATGCATGTTTTGTTTTACTTTTTATTAAGTAATTTTCATAGTAATATTACCAGAATCAATTAGAAAAATGAGCAGCCTTTCCTTAAGAGCCCCTGTCTCCCTTCCCCAAACATTTTGGCAAGTGACACCTATGGTTGGTACAGGACCAAGTCCATGGGAAGTAATCACTCGTACTTCTTAGTCCCAGCCTGTTATCTATATGTACTTTCATCTGAGTGCAACTCTTCTACAGTTGCAACTAATTTCAAATTTTCAAAATTATTTTCTTTTATATTAAACATTTATATTACCCAGTTATGACAAGTCAAATCCCCAAAACACGAAACAAAATTAAGATCAATGAAAAATACAAAACAAATACTATGCCCCTGAGCCCTGGGGGGTTGTGTCGACACCAGAGTTTTTTTTTTATCTAACCTTTGAACTATTTTTAACAAAATGGCTATCTCAAAATTTTTATCGGATACATTTGGGGGAACATATGCCTAAGTGGGGATATTTGCCCTCTGATCTCTTTCGACTCTTAAAAACTGAACTAGAACTTTCAATTTTTCAATCAAATGAGCCCTGTCTGAAGTTTATACGAGCATCCTTCCATAAAAGCTATATATGCCCGGGCATAACTATATAACAGCCCGGGCATAACTTAGGAAGCCTGTCCCTGGGCCATGGGGGTTTCGTTATATTATATTTGAACAATTTAAAAAAGAATGGCTATCTCAAAGTTCTTATAGGATGGATTGAGGAAAAATGGGCGTGGAGAGGGGGGGCTAGTTGCCCTTCGATCTCTTCTGACTCTTGAAAAGTTAACTAGAACTTTCAATTTCCAATCAAATGAGCCCTCTCTGAAGTTTACACGAGAATCCCTTCCATAAGAACCATATATGCCCCCAGGGCATAATTTGTAACACCTTCCCCGGGCTCTGGGGGTTTTGTCGACACAGGAGTTTTTCTTATCTGGCCTTTGAACTATTTTTAACGAAATGGATATCTCAAAATTCTTATTGGATGGTTTTGGGGGGAAAAGGGTGTGTAGGGGAGGGCTAGTTGCCCTCGGATATCTTTTGACACTTAAAAAGTAAACTAGAACTTTGAAGTTTATACGAGCACCCCTCTCATAAGAACCATATAAACCCCAGGACAACGCTTACAACGCCTACCCTCGGGCCCTGGGGGTTGTGTCAACACCGGAGTTTTTTGTTATCTAATTTTTAAACTATTTGAAAAAAAAATGGCTATCTCAAAATTTGTAGCAGATGGGGTTGGAAAAAAGGGCATGGGGGGAGGGGGGGAGTTGCCCTCCAATCTCTTGTCTCTTGAAAAGTGAACAAGGACTTTCAGTTTCTTATTCAGAGTTTTTCTTATCCGACCTTTGACCTATTTTAAACAAAATGGCCATCTCATAATTTTCATCGGATGAGTTTGGAAAAAAAGGCGTGGGGGAGGGGCTAGTTGCCCTCGGATCTCTTTTGAATCTTAAAAAGTGAACTCGAACTTTCAATTTCCAATCGAATGAGCCCTCTCTGAAGTTTATACGAGCATCCCATTCATAAGAACCATATATGCCCCCAGGGCCTAGCTTACAACGCCTGCCCCCGGGCCCTGGGGGTTGTGTCGACCCCGGAGTTTACGTTATATGATCTTTGATCTATTTAAAAAAAATGGGTATCTCAAAATTCTTATCGGATGGGTTTCAGGAAAAACAGGGCGTGAAAGAGGGGGGGAGGACTAGTTGCCCTCCGATCTCTTTTGACTCTTTAAAAGTTAACTAGAACTTTTAATTTTCAGTCAAATAAGCCCTCTCTGAAGTTTATACGAGAATCCCTTCTATAAGATGAAGGGCATAACTTGCAACGTCTGCTCCCGGGCACTGGGAGGTTGTGTCGACACCGGAGTTTTTTTTTCTATTTGAGCTTCGAACTTTTTTTTAACAAAAGAGCTATCTCAAAATTAATATCGGATGTATTTGGGTAAAAAGATACGTGTGGGGGGGGGGATAACTGCCCTCTGATCTCTTTTGACTCTTAGAAACTGAACTAGAACTTTCAATTTCCAATCAAATGAGCCCTCTCTGAAGTTTATGCGAGCATCTCTTCCACACCAGTTTATATATGCCCCCAGGCATTGCTCACAACGCCTATCCCGGTTCCTGAAGGATTGTGTCGACCCCAGAGTTTTCATTATATGATCTTTGAACCATTTGAAAAAAAATGGCTCTCTCAAAGTTTTTATCGGATGAGTTTGAGGGAAATAGGCCGTGCAGGGGGAGGGGGGGCTAGTTGGCCTCCGATTTGTTTTGACTATTTAAAAGTCAACTAGAACTTTCAACTGCCAATCCCTTCCACAAGAACCATAGCATCCTTTCCATCAGAGCCAAATATGCCCCAGAGCATTATTTGGGGGGTATCCCTTTCATTAGAACCATAAACACCCCCAGGACAATAGCTAAAACGCCTACCCCTGGGCCCGGGGGGGATCGACACCCGTGTTTTTGTTATCTAATTTCTGAAGTATTTTTAAAACAATGGCTATCTCAAAATTTGTAGCGGATGGGTTTGAGGAAAAAAGGGCGTGGGGAGGGGTCTAGTTACCCTCGATCTCTTGACTCTTAAAATTTGAACTAGAAATTTTAATTTCCAATCAAATGAGTCCTCTATGAAGTTTATACGAGCATCCCTTTCATAAGAGCCATACGGTGCATGCCCTCATGGCATAACTTAGAACGCCCGCTCCCGGGTCCTGGGGGGTTGTATCGACACCGTAGTTTTTCTTATCCGACCTTTGAACTATTTTTAACAATTGGCTATCTCAAAATTTTTATCGGATGGGTTTAGAAAAAAGGAAGTGGGGGGGGGGGGGGGGGGGGGGCTAGTTGCCCTCGGATCTCTTTTGACTCTTAAAAAGTGTAGTCGAACTTTCAATTTCCAATCAAATGAGCCCTCTCTGAAGGTTATACGAGCATCCCTTTCATATGAAACCGTACTTTCCAAAAGGGCATGACTTACAACGCCTGCCCCCGGGCCCTGGGGTTGTGTCGGCACCAGAGCTCTTATTATACGACTTTTGAACTATTTTTAACAAAAGGGCTATCTCAAAATTTTTATCGGATCCATTTTGGGAAAAGGGGCGTGGGGTGGAGAGGGGCAGTTGCCCTCTAATCTCTTTTAACTCTCAAAAACTGAACTAGAACTTTCAATTTCCAATCAAATGAGCCCTCTCTGAAGTTTTTAAGGTCATCCCTTCCATAAGAACCATATATTCCCCCAGGGCATAACTTGCAACACCTGACATCGGGCCCTGGGGGGTTGTGTCGGCCCTGGAGTTTTTTTATATGAATTTAATCTATCAAACAGTTCGTGGTAACGAACTGTAGGTAAGGAGCGACCCGGCTCAATGGTAACCGAAACTCTAGAAAACGGTATTTTGATACAAATAGATACATCAAAAGAATCACATTTTAATGCTGATTTCAAATATATAAGTCTCATCAAGTTTAATCCTACCCAACAAAAGTTAGGCGCCTGAGAAAATTTGGCTGATTTTCGAAAAAGGGGAGAAAGACCCCCTAAAAGTTATAGAACCTTAATGAAAATCACACCATCATATTCCGCGTATCAGAGAACCCTACTGTAGAGGTTTCAAGCTCCCATCTACAAAAATGTGGAATTTTGCATTTTTTGCCAGAAGAAAGATCACGGGTGCGTGTTTATTTGTTTGTTTTTTTTTTCCCAAGGGTGATCGTATCGAACCAGTTGTCCTAGAATATTGTGGAAGGGCTCATTGGAATGGAAATTGAAAGTTCTAGTGCCCTTTTTAAGTGACCAAAAAAAAATGGAGGGCAACTAGGCCCCCTCCCACGCTCATTTTTTCCCCAAAGTCACCTGATCAAAATTTTGAGATAGCCATTTTGTTCAGCATGTTCGAAAATATTATAAGTATGTCTTTTAGGATGACTTAATCCCCCGAACTTCCCGGGGGAGGGCTGAAAGTTATGAACTTTACCCAATGTTAACATATAGTATTGGTTATTTGGAAGTATACAGACGTTTTCAGGGGAGATTTTTCCTGGTAGTGGGGGGGGGGGTCAGGGGTTATGGGAGGATCTTTCCATGAAGGAAGTTTTCATTGGGGAAGGGACATTGCTATGAAGGGGACGCCGGACTTCCCAGCATTATTTAAAAAAAGATCATAAATTTAATATAAAAAAACAAGTATTTCAACTGCAACAGCAGCAACATCGAAACTTTAAACGAACAGAAAATATTACATATATAATTGGGTTCACCCCGTAGTCAATGCCTCGCTCTTTAAGCCAAAGATTTTTTAGTACTTTCATAAGAGCTATTTATTCTAATTAACGGCCTTTGTGATTAAGCGGTCATTTCTAAAGAATTGGAACAAAATTTGAACTTTCGCTTAAAGAGCAAGGTATTGACTAGGGGGCGAACCCCCTAATAAATGTATTAAAAATATATGAATATAGAAGTTCGTTACGTAAGTTAATTCGTAAGTTACATATATTTATTACTAATAAAAACGTTCGTAAATAAAATTAAACAAGTTTCGAGAAAGCCATTTAACTAAATAAAAGTAAATTAATATGAAAATTTTGTTTTAATTATCCATGTACGGTAAGCCAAGATCAAAACCTGCATTTATTCAAAAATGTTCAAAAATTAAATAAAAAAAACAAGTTTTTTAAACTGAAAGTAAGGAGCGACATTAAAACTTAAAACGAACAGAAATTATTCTGTATCTGAAAGAGACTGTCCCCTCCTCAACGCCTCGCTCTTTACGCTAAAGTTTGACTCTGTCTCACAACTTTATTTTTTTTTAAAACAATAAAAAAACTTTAGCGTAAAGAGCTCAACGACAAATCTTGACTTACCTGTCCGTATTGGGCTCCTGCATCCAAAAACGCAACTCTTTCTGACGTCAATGGCTTATCTAATGCTCCATTTGTTGCCATGATTTAATAATGCTAGAACGGAAATTAATTACCATTCACAAACTGTAATTCAAAGATAAAATTGCAAGTTCATCGGCTGAAATTCGGAAATAGGACTAAAAGGAAGCTTTTTTTTGTTCCTTTAATATAAAAGGAAAGACATAAACATAGTTGTTTTGCAAAATATACAAAAAAAGAAAAAAATAACACATAACAAAAATGCCTTTGTTAAGAGGTTGATTCCCTATTTTTCATTCTTCTTCTTCTTTTGTTAGATATTATGTGCTCTTCACTCAACAATATCTAGCCCCCTTTTTTTCTCCGTGTGAGGGTGGTAGTTCGTAGCATCTGAGACCCTTTACACAATTATTTGAAGGGTAAGCTGTGTTGGCACTATCACATTACATTCAAACAGGCCATGGTCAATAGTTTCATTTTTTCATCTTACATGATCTGCCAAAATGGGGATAAGGGTGCAAGGCCAGAAGTATTGGGGATGCGATAAGAGAAAGCCTGAAGTTCAGGTCATTCTACTAGCCTAAAAAACATTTAAAGATGCCCCTTCTTCTTTGTAAACGAGGCCTTGGGGTACTAGCTCATTTATGCCTATTTTTTTCAAGAAAAGTGGGCATATATTCAGTCACGCTATTGTGACACATACCATTAGGATCACATTTCTTCTTTGACGAATCTACGTCTTCACTCTTCATTGGGGAGTTGAAATCAAAACCAAACTTGAGATCTTATCCTTTCTTATTTTCATCTATAATTTGATTTAGTGCTAGCAATGGTACTGATAAAAATGATGTCACAATGGTCCAAACAAAGGTAGGTGCTTACAGTGCGTTTAATAGACAGAAAGATCTTAGGAGCTCAAAATCAGCTAAGTAAATCTTTTTTTGAGTTTACTGATCCAAGTCTGGTCGCAAGAGCACTAGCGGTGCTACTTTTAAATACTTTTAAATATTGACTGCAGCTGTAAACGGCTGTTGTTGGATTGTATCTCTAGAGCACTGCATTCTATCAGCAGATGGTTTGGTGTCTTATTCTTCTTTTTAGGGAAAATCTGCAGACAGGGGAATGAGAAAGACTGCCTTCACCTTCAGATATTGTGAGTACCTTGCAGGTGAAGGCACAGTTGTTAAGGCTCATTGCACCACTTTTTATCCACTCATAAAGGACGTTATTATTCCCTGTTTTAAAGGGAGACAGAGAATTCTGCTTCGTGGTGCAATAGCAATGGTGCAAAAGCACATTATTTAAGTCTCAGTTGGAGTTAAGGACATGTGTCCATGGCTTATGTAAAGAAGTAGATCCACATTCTTAGCTGCCTTATCAACTCTAATGCTTCCTTTGTTTCTAAGATAAAAGCCCTGAACAGCAAAAACCCGTCTTAACTGGTGCAGGGACTTGTTTCAACTTCCAAATAATTGTCACAAGAACCCTTCGTTTCTAGGTAATATCACAAATAACAGGAGTAGCACTAATAATTATAAAATAGAGAAGTCTATTTTTGAGCTTATAGTAATAGTATTGAGGCAACACCCATTACAGGTATGGAATCGTTATTGGTTCAGAAGCAATGGAAGGTGGTGTTTTTTCTAAATTGTTCTAAGTAGCCAAGTAAGGACATCAATTAATCAGGAAAGGTTGTAGTGTCTTCTAATTATCACATACGTTATCTACGTTTATCACATACGTTACCTACGTTATCACATACGTTATCTACGTTATCACATACGTTTATCTACGTTATAACATACGTTATCACTATCTGCAATTTTTGCTCAAGTACTACTATCTCAAGAATTACTACTATCTCAAGGACACTGTACTTATTTAATATTTATTGCTCAAATAAAAGCCACCATTATATGAGCAAATATAAATATTACACATCGCTAAGTTTGGGTCAGAGAATCGAGTACTATGCATTGTTAACTTCAATTCTGTAGTGGCATATAATAAGTAAAATATGCAGGAACTCATCCTAAGAAGGGGGGAGAGGTGAGGGTACACTAACATAAGAATAGAAAAACTCCATGATCATATCAAAACTGATAAAATGGAAATCATAATATTTTGAGATCTGGTAGGGAATGGGGGAGTTTGTGTGCATGCATCATATATTTATATTAACAGAAATCTATGTTATATTAATAATAGCTAAAGGTATATGAACTGTATTAAATTTTGATCAATTTCTTGCTTCAAAGCACTCAGCTTGAAGTTTGATTTTCAGCTCAGTCCTGTTTGATATAAACCATTACTTGTAGTCACATAATTTCCAACACTAGAAAAAAAAGCTGGAACATTGCTACTGAGGACAAGTTTCCAGCAACTGAGAACCAAAAAATAGAGTAAATATTCTGGCCAAGACTGCTCAGCTGTCTTCAGTGCAAAAAGATGAATTAAATAAAATGTAAAAAAAATTAAAAAAACGAACCTCAAAACAAATTCAAAAGAGCTACCACAAAAATATCAGCAGTAAAAAGGTGACGGAAAAATCCTCTAACTGGAGTTGTTCTGTCAAACCCTAGAATTGGCTATCATATTAGCAGCAAGTCGCATAGAATCTCTAAGAAGGTCTTAAAATTTCTTAATTTTCATCAGTATGCAAAATAATTAACAGACGTGGATTTTTGTTATGAGGATAAGTAATACCCAAAAACTCAGAATAAATAAACATAAATGGAGCTCAGGAACATTTCCCAGTAAAAATTATAACTTATTTGTCATGTTCAAAGATTTTACAGCGTTTTTTCCTTTTACACAGAAAAGACTGTACATGACACACCTTGTTCCAACCCTTCCCTATTCCCCTAAACCTTCCCTATGTAACCCTTCCCTATTCCCCTAAACTAGGCATGTAGTCCTCAGATAACGTCCACACACCACTCCCCTCGCCCCATTGCCAAGTTTATGGTATAAAATAGACATGCACTACCTTTTTCCAACCAGTATTATACAATGAATTTCTTCAATATGAATGATTGAAGGATCAGAGAAGACCAATGGCCTAGTTTTTCAAAGTTACAACCTTTAATTATACATAATACTTAAATTTTGGGCCATATTCAATATTATTTTAGCCCTTAGGATACTATGTTGAGGATACCTTAAAAAACCACTTTAATTCATTACAAAACTGCAGTCCTCTATATGGCTACCACCACAAAGTCAAATGATTGTAGCATATGAACTCTTAGGTATCAATACTCAAAAAGCTTTACTTTATCCGATATGGGCTTGACATAAAATAGAAAATATTGAAAAAATGATCTGCAGGTATCTTGCTTATTCAAAATAACCAATTATTTTTAACGTAAAAATTTTCTATACCTCCAAAATCTAATAGAACAATTTCAATTACAGAGCTCTAACTATTCCCTACAATGAAAAAAAAGGAACAATGCATTTCCAAAATTAAAAATATTTAAATATCTTTTACTAGAAAAAAGACTTTAACCGTGGATCTCACAAAAGAAATAACATAACACCTTTCGAGTTACATCAGGCAAGTTGCATTATCTATTTCCAGTCTGATAAATTACCATATTCTTAATAGCATCTTAATTTTATATGTGCTATATATTTACCATATATAGCACCATATATGTGCTATATATTTTGTGCTATATATTTACCACTTAGACAAATAGTCAAAATCAAAAAGACAAATAGTTAAGTAAAACATGATGAAAATGAATCCAATTTTATTCTATAACTATTCTTTTATTTTGATGTAACTTAGATTGAGTATTTTCAGCAACCCCCCTTCCCTTATGAGCATTTACAGTTCATCTGAACATCCAAAATTGTAAACAACAACAAAGGTTTTCTGAAGGAGAAAAAAGCTTACTATGAGAAATTGTCTGCCTAATATATTGGTTTAGTTTAAGCACTGTTTACCAAAGCCTCTTCTAGTAGCCACTGTGAATATAACTAATGAAAGAGCAACAGATTGGTTAGATTATGTTAATGTATATATACTGCCATCTACGTATTTTAACGACAGTTATGCAGATGGCCAAATTCCGAAAAAACAAGGGTTTATTGCCATTTCAACTATATTCTGGGCATTTTTTTTTTTTTTTTTTTTTTTTTTTTTTTTTTTTTTTTTTTTTTTTTTTTTTTTTTTTTTTTTTTTTTTTTTTTTTTTTGCATCTGATCAAGTATATCTCTCCTTCCTTGATAAATTCTTATAAAAGTGCCTGACAAATGCCAAAACAAAACTACAGAAATTACAGGTTGTAGCTAAATTCAATGATGATCATAGGCAGCGCAACAGCGCTGTTGCGCTGCCTATGTAAAGAACGATGTTGGCACAATGTATAATTTATTTATTTTTCGGTTTCTTGGTTTGTTTTAGACCAGGGCACTTCGCATCGAAGGAGTTGTCGTAGAAACTTCGAAAAGGACTCATTCGATTGGAAATTGGAAGGGCTTGTGCCCTTTTAAATAACCGAAAGTGATTGGAAGGCAACTAAACCCCCTTCCACGCCCACCATTTCCCCAAACAACATCCAATCAAAATTTTGAGACAGGAAAATTTGTTCAATGTAGTTGAAAGATCTGGAAAGTATGACTTTTGAGGAGGCCACTCTCCCCACAGCCCTCAGGCAAGGGTTGCAAGTTATGCCCTGGGGCATATAAGATTTTGATGGAAAGTGTTGTTGTAGAAACTTCAAAAAGGGCTCATTCAATTGGAAATTCAAAGCGCTAGTTCCCTTTTTAATAGTTGAAAGTGATTGGAGGGCAACTTAACACCCTCTCACGCCCGCCATTTCCCCAAACATATGCAATCAAAATTTTTAGATAGCCATTTTGTTCAACATAGTTGAAAGTTCTGAAAATTAGGTCCTTTGGGGATGCCCCCCCCCACAGCCCTCAGGGTAAGAGCTGTAAATTATACCCCTGGGGCATAAAAGGTTATCATAGGTAGCGCGCTAAACGCTGCCTAAGTGAAGAACGATGTGAGCACAATGTGTTTTTTTTTCTCTCCATACCCGGGCACTTCGTATCGAAGGAGTTGTCGTATAAACTTCGAAAGGGCTCATTCAATTGGAAAATGGGAGTGGCTAGTGCCCTTTTTAATAGTCGGAAGTGATTGGAGGGCAACTAGCCCCCCCCCCACGTCCATCATTCCCCAAACACATCCAACTCAAAATTTTGAGATAGCCATTTTTGTTCAGCGTAGTTGATTTCCAGATAGAAAATATGTGTTTTTGAGGAGGACACTCCCCAACAACCCTCAGGGCAAGGGTTTTTAAGTTATGCCCCGGGGGCATATAAGGTTTTTATAGAAGGCGTTGTTGTAGAAACTTCAAAACAGGCTCATTCGATTGGAAATTCAAAGGGCTAGTACCCATTTTAATAGTCGAAGTGATTCGAGGGCAACCAGCCCCCCCCCCCCCCCCCCCCCACGCCTATCATTCCCCCAAATGCATCAAATCAAAATTTGAGATAGCCATTTTGTTCAGCGTAGTTGATTACCAGACAGAAAATATATTTTTGAGGAGGACACTCCCCCACAACCCTCAGGGCAAGGGTTTTAAGTTATGCCTGGGGCATATAAGGTTTTTTTTAGAAGAAGGCGGTGCCGTAAAAACTTCAAAACAGGCTCATTCAATTGGAAAATTCAAAGGGCTAGTACCCTTTTAAATAGTCAAAAGTGATTGGAGGACAACTAGCCCCCCCCCCACGCCCATCCTTCCCCCAAACACATCCAATAAAAATTTTGAGATAGCCATTTTGCTTAGCGTAGTTGATTTCCTGATAGAAAATATGTTTTTGAGGAGGACACTCCCCCACAACCCTCAGGGCAAGGGTTTTAAGTTATGCCTGGGGCATATAAGGTTTTATAGAAGGCGTGTCCCGTAGAAACTTCAAAACAGGCTCATTCAATTGGAAATTCAAACGGCTAGTGCCCTTTTTAATAGTCGAAGTGATTGGAGGGCAACTAGCCCCCCCCCCCGTCCATCATTCTCCAAACACATCCAATCAAAATTTTGAGATAGCCATTTCTTCAGCGTAGTTGTTTTTCCAGATAGAAAATATGTTTTTGAGGAGGACACTCCCCCACAACCCTCAGGGCAGGGGTTTTAAGTTATGCCCTATGGGCATATAAGGTTTTTATAGAAGCGTTGTCGTAAAAACTTCAAAACAGGCTCATTCGATTGGAAATTCAAAGGGCTAGAACCTTTTTTAATAGTCAAAAAAGTGATTAGAGGGCAACTAAAACTAGAAACCCCCCCCCCAACGCCCATCATTCCCTTAAACACATCCAATCAAAATTTTGAGATAGCCATTTTGTTCAAAACGTAGTTTTAAGTTCTGGAAATTAGGTCTTTGAGGATGACAACCTCCTCACAGCCCTCAGGACAAGGGTTTTGTAAGTTATGCCCTGGGGGCATATAAAGTTTTTATAGAACGCGTGGTCGCAGAACTTCAAAAAGGGCTCGTTTGATTAGAATTGAAATGGCTTGTGTTCTTTTTAACAGTCGAAAGTAATTGGAAGGCAACTAACACCCTTCCACGCCCAACATTTACCCAAACACATCCAATCAAAATTTTGAGATAGCATTTTGTTCCACGCAGTTAAAGTTCAGGAAATTATACCTTTGAGCAGGACACTCCCCCCACAGTCTTCGAGCAAGGGTTATAAGTTATGCCCAGGGGGCATATAAGAGTTTTTTTTTTTTTTTTTTTTTTTTAAATAAATAAGGGTTTATTCATCAACCAAAAATAAACAAAATCCAGAAGCTAAGCTTGTAAAGGAGATCACTACCCAACTAGGCCTAAAAAAAAGAAAAAGAACGACAAAAAAAAAAAAAAAAAAAAAAAAACCTATCACATAAAATAACTAATAAGCGACTATACCACCCCTATTCTTTATTATCTCAACGATTCTCAATATTCAACATATTTATCCTTGTCCTTCTCAATCCATCAACCAAACACAAAAATAAAAAAAAAAAAAAAACATTAGCAAACTAAAGGCAAAAGAGACCGGAAAAAAACTGACTCACTCACTCCCATATACCCTATAACAATGTTCTTTTAACAGACTTCTAAAGTCAGAAACATCCGTCACCTTCTTTATCCCCTCTGGTAGACTATTCCAAGCACGAGGGCTAACATGGCGGATACAAAACATTGACCTAGTTGTCACAGGCTTAGGTAGTCTGAATTCATTCGAAAGGTCTTAAACTATAAGAATGAAAACTAGAAACAGGCAAAAAAAAATCTTGAAAGCAAATTGGTAGCATTTTATTTCTGATGTTTAAACATAAAAGAGCATTATAAAACTTAATCAATCCAAATAGTGGAACAATATGTAGTTCAGCATACCTTGCTCTAACCGAGGAACGCTTATCATCTCCAGTAAGTACTCTTACAGCTTTATTCTGTAATACTCTAATCTGCGATAAATGACCCACAAACGTTGAAGACCAAGCCAATATACAATAAATCAAATACGGATGAATAAGGGAGAAATAAAGCATTCTGAGAACCGGTCTAGGGAAAGTACGCTTTAGCTTCCTTATAATTCCCAAATTTCGGGCAACCCTAGCTGCAATTTGATTAATATGGTCTTTGAAACTCAAGCACTCATCAACTATCACTCCAAGAAACTTCACTAGCTCTGACACGTTTCTATAGCATTCCATCAAGTTCTAGTTTCTCTATCCAGGGATAGTAATTTACACTTCTCCCGTAAATCACAAATTGACTTTTCTTATGGTTTAATTTAAGTTTATTAACTCTCATCCATTTCTCTATTTGTTCCATTCCCTTTTTCAGAACTAGTAGAAGTTCTCTTTCTGTCCTCGCAGCAACTGTAAAATGTGTATCGTCAGCAAAAAACTAGGAATTATAATTCTGGTTACAGGGCGATCCCCTTTATCCGAAATATTTAAATCTTCAATGCCCGGTAAATATCATTTATATAAATCAAAAATAAAAGAGGTCCCAAAACTGACCCTTGAGGAACGCCAGCCTTGACTCTCTGCGGGCTAGAGGTCTCACTTTCGATTTGAACAATCTGCATACGTTCACTCAGGAATGATCTAACAAGTTCCAAAACTTTTCCACGGATAGAAACCAAAATTATCTAACTTCTTTACTAAAATGTCATAATCCACACAATCAAATGCTTTCATTATGTCAAGGAAAACGGATGCCACTTTAAGACCACAATCTAAATGATCATTAACAAATGTCCGTCAAAAAGATCACTGCTTGCTCAGTTGACATTCCTTTCCTAAATCCGAACTGACTAGATCGAAAAAAAGACCTAGATTCTAGGAAATTAACCATTCTTACATTTATTAGTGTCTCTCTATTAGTCTAAAAATAACAGGAAGAAGCGAAATAGGCCTATAATTACCTAAATTCCCACTATCACCCCCCTTTAAAAAAGCGGTTTTCACTTTCGCAATCTTCAGACAATCGGGGAAAATAACTGACTTAAAACACTCAATTAATTAGCATTACCAACTGACTAGAAACAATAGGATAAATAACACGGAAAGCTTTCACAGTCATGAGATCCGATCCTGCTGCACTTGTTTTTAATATTTTTAACCACTTCACACAACTCACTTAATTTAAACCGGCTTTAAATAAGCAGAATAGCTTCGGTCTTATCAGGCATGAATTGTGTTAAAAATCGCCATCCTCAGCAGGA